>JAWWNI010001326.1:182500-519253 GCA_034642065.1 Darevskia nairensis | reverse complement strand
CTCCTCGGCTTATAAGGTCTTAAGAACATAAAAGGAGCCTGCTGGATCAGGCCAATGGCCTCTCTACTATCTGTGGGAATGTTCAGGGAGGCAAGAGAGGATATATTGTTTATTAATATCCCTCCTAACTTGCGCCAATAAGTTCCTTAACTTAGCAGAGTTTCACATTCTCCTTTTAAACACACAGCAGATAGCTGGTTGCAGGCTTGTGTAAGCCTCTCACTATCATATACAATTCAGTATTGAATTGTATATTCCTGGTAAGCTCCCTTTTATGCCTCTTAAAAGAATAAACACACAACAATATTGAGTATAGTATATAATAATTATAAATAATAATAATAAATTTTATTTATACCCTGCCCTTCCCAGCCGAAACCGGATGTCTCGACCTGACCTGGATTCCCTTAAATTGGCCCAAGGTCACCCAGCAGCTGCATGTGGAGGAGTGGGGAAGCGAACCCAGTTCACCAGATTACGAGTCTACCGCTCTTAACCACTACACCACACTGATAGGAAATGCTCTGCATGGAACAGGGGGACAAAAATGTGGGGGATTGAGGAGGGTCAGTTGGGCAGGGAGTGAAAAATGTCCCTATTTTCAGTCGAGGAATGTTGGAGGGTATGGAACTTGTGGGCATGCAATGAATGTTGGCAGATTCAGGACAGACAAAAAAAAAGACCCTTTTCATCCAATGCATAGTGTGTGTGTGTGTGTGTGTGTATTCTTTACTGAAGAATAAAAAGTAAAACATTAGAAGTGCACAGAGTAACACACACACACACACACACACACACACACACACACACACACACACACACACACAGAAATAGTACCCATGTAGATCAAAACAAACAAACAAACAAACAAACAAACAAACAAACAAACAAACAGATACTGTATACATTCCAGACCTCACCTGGAATACTGTGTCCAGTTCTGGGCACCACAGTTCAAGAAGGATACTGACAAGCTGGAACGTGTCCAGAGGAGGGCAACCAAAATGGTCAAAGGCCTGGAAACGATGCCTTATGAGGAACGGCTTAGGGAGCTGGGTATGTTTATGTGGGATGTAAACACTAGAGCAGTCAAGTACAACAATGCTAGAAGGTATCTCAGTCCTCCAGCCACAACTTCCTGGCCACATGGATTGAGATATCTTCCTTTGCAAGTTAGAAGTGGGAGTGGCTTCACCTGGGAAGGTATTAGCAAAACCAACTGCCCAGCAGCCATTCTCTCTCTTTTCTACTCTCCTGCCTCTCATCTGGAAGGATGCGCAGTTGGCTTCCAGCCAACTGGGGCCTAGTGGATTTCTCTCCCACAATGGGGAGATTCCAATTGTAAATATCTTCACTAAGAATAAGCCTGCCTTCTTTGGGATTTGTCTTGAGCTGGATATATGTGAGTAAACATTTTATACCTTTTTATAGAAGACGTGTGTTGTGTCTTATTTAAGAGGGACAAAGGGGAAATATATTAACAAACCAGGAAACTAGATTAAGTTGATTCTAGTGAATCAAAGTAACTTCCGCTGTGTGTATTTTAAAAGGGAATGTTACTCTGCTAGTTGAACTTGCAAGGGCAAGTTAGGATGAGATATATTAAATTATAAATCTCCATCCACGTTCCAAACATTCCAACAAAGGGTTATGTAAGCCCAGCGCTGCGTATTTTTATGTATTTTTGAAGGATTGCGTTGGATTGCATTTTTGAGTTGAGTAGGATTTTTCTGAGAGCATTTCCTGGTGAGGCCGCATGGTCCTTTGTCTAGACTAGAGAAAGGGGATTAAGCTACCCCTCCCCTCCCTCAGAGCTCACAAAAGACCCAAAGGCAGTGAAGATTTATTTTGAGGCTTTTGCTTTTTGCATTTTGAGATTTTTGAGATTTTGATTTTGAATTTGGACAAATTTTTGAATTTTGAAATTTTTCCAAATTTTGGATTTTAAGATGGCTAGTGCCAGTTTTTACAGTGAATTAAGAGAGGAATGCAGAAAGAGATTTGATTCTCCAGAAAGCAACCCTAGGAGAAAGGATTGTAATTTTGTTTCAAAGCAATGCACAGTCCAGAGAAATTGTGTGTTTTAAATGCCAGAAAAGCGGCCACATGGCAAAGCATTGCAGGAATCCAAAGGCTAAAGCAAAGGATTCTGATGTTTCTCAGCAAAAGGGAGAAAGGAAAGGAAAGCTTGAACGCAACATGCTGTTGCAAGAAAGGAGTTTAGCTGTCCAGAGCAAAGAAAACACACACAATAAGTGGTTGTTGGACAGTGGATGCAGTTCGCACTATACGTTTAAAAGAGACTGTTTTAATGAATTAAATGATAAAGAGACTGAAATTGAGATTGCAGATGGAAATATTTTAAAGTCCAAAGGTGAAGGTTCAATGCATTTGGAATTCAATGTAAACAATGAATCTTTTAGGACCAGAATGTCCAATGTTGTGTATGTACCAGAACTGAGCTGCAATTTACTCAGTGTCTCTACTTTGGACAAGAAAGGTTTCAAGGTCACATTTGAGAATGGACAGTGCCATGTAACTAAAAATGGTGAAGTGTACATTGAAGCAAAACTAATAAATGGTGTTTATGAGGTTAATCTTTCAGAGAACCAGTCTGCAAAAGTTGCACGCTCAAGCCACAAGGACGACGCGGATTTGACGCTGTGGCATAGAAGACTTGCACACAGAGATACCGCCATCATTAAGAGTCTACAGGGAAGTGATCTTGTCACAGGTTTGCAGGTAAAAGGGAGCAGCAACCAGGCTCCAACAAAATGCATAACTTGTGTTACTGAAAAGGCAGTAAAACCTTCTTTTACACGTTGCACAGAACAAAGGAGTACTAAAGTTCTGGATATCGTACATTCGGATTTGTGTGGGCCACTCAGTGTTCCATCACTTGGACACAACAAATATATTTTGATTTTTCTTGATGATTTTTCGAGATATTGTGTGGCATATTTCATCAAAGATAAAAGTGAGACAGTAGAGATGTTCAAGAATTACATTGCCATGGTTAGGAACAAGTTCCAAAGAGCTCCAGGTGTCTTAATGTCTGACAATGGAGGAGAATACTGCTCACATGAGATGAAAGCCCTTATGGCAAAGGAAGGAATTACACATGTAACCACAGTTCCTTACACGCCACAACAGAACTCCATAGCAGAAAGGAAGTTCAGATCCATTATGGAAATGACAAGGTGTATGCTAAAGGAAGCGTCCCTGCCTAGGAAGATGTGGGGAGATGCTGCTTACACAGCTGTCTATCTCCAGAACAGGTTGCCAACAAAGGCAACACAGCGCACACCATTTGAACTTTGGCATGGAAAGGTGCCTAGTCTGTCGCACATACGTGTATTTGGCAGTATATGTTACTACCACGTGCCCAAGGAACAGAGGCACAAGCTTGACTCCAGAGCACAAGCAGGTATCTTAGTGGGATATGCTGCTGGAGGCAAAGGATACAGAGTAATGGACTTACAGACAGGCAAAGTGAGTGCGCACCATGCAATTTATTTTGATGAACATGCAAAAGCAGACACAAAGAACACTGTTATTGGCTGCTCCAAGGAGTCAGAATGGACTCAAGAACTCATAAACTTTCCTTCTGAAACCCCACATGGTACTAATCTGCCTTCTAGTGTCATAGCACCCCCTACAGGTGACGCACCAGAAGACGCAGATGACCGGATCCCTGGCGGCTCCAGAGACGAAGAGGAGGACTCAGATGTGGACATGCCAGCATTGGAAGGGAGTGAGGAAGCTGATGCGGTTCAGGAACCAGAACCAGAGGTCAGACGCTCATCCAGAACCAACAGAGGTGTCCCACCGGTACGACTGTCCTACCTTGCAGGGTCGGTGTCTCCACAGGAACCTTCCACATGGGAAGAGATTCAGAAGATGCCATCTGCGGAAGCCAGTCTCTGGAAGAAGGCCGCTCAGGAGGAGATGGATGCACTGCATCAGAACCAGACGTGGACCCTGACAGAGCTCCCTCCTGGTAAGAAGGCCATTGGGTGCAAGTGGGTGTTCAAGGTTAAGAAGGGGTCAGAAGGGGAAGTGGAACGCTACAAAGCAAGGCTAGTAGCACAAGGTTTTTCACAACGTTTTGGTGAAGATTACGACGAAGTTTTCGCACCAACCGTAAGATATAGTACCGTCCGAATGCTTTTGAGCATTGCAGCCTCTAAACGATTGGACGTGAAGCACATTGATGTCTGCACTGCGTTTTTACATGGGAGAATTTCAGAAGAAATATACATGAAACAACCTAAAGGTTTCACAAAACCAAATGAGACGCACCTCGTGTGTCGACTCCAGAAAGGAATCTATGGGCTTAAACAAGCAGCTAGAGCCTGGAATCAGAAATTGCACAGTATGCTTGTGCAACTTGGGTACAAGCAAGGAAACGCAGATAAGTGCTTGTACAGCAAGTCAAGTAATGGACAATATTCATACATATTGGCTTTTGTCGATGATTTGATTATTGCTACTGCAAATAATAGAGACTATACACAAATAGTAAAACACCTCAGCAAGGAGGTACAAGTAAAAGAACTTGGAGATGTCAAATACTACTTAGGAATCCAAGTGGAAAGAGAAGAAGACGGCTCATTTCTTCTCAGCCAGAAGCAAAAGATTCATGAACTGATTGAGTATTTGCAGATGCAAGACGCAAACCCGGTCGCAACGCCCATGGCTACAGACTTCTTGAAGAATCAGCAGGATTCGAAGCTGTTGCCAGATAACAGTCAATATAGGTCGGTAATTGGTAAACTTTTGTATATAGTTACCACATGTAGACCTGACTTAGCTAATGCTGTGGGGATTCTGAGCAGAAAAGTGAATTCTCCCACTGAGCATGATTTAGCGGGGCTGAAAAGGGTGGTTAGATACCTGAAGGGTACAGTAAATTGTAAATTAAAGTTGCCAGCCGTCAGAGACCCTAAGTTGGTTGGGTACACTGATGCAGATTGGGCCGGGGATAATGCTGACTATAAATCCACAAGTGGTCATGTTTTTATGTTTGGGGATGGACCTGTTGTGTGGGGCAGCTATAAACAGAGTTGTGTAGCTTTGTCTTCAACAGAGTCCGAATATGTTGCTGCTGCAGAAGCATGCAGAGAAATTGCCTGGCTGGATGAACTCATCAAAGACTTTGGACTGGTGAGAAGGGAACCTGTCAGCCTGCTAGAGGACAATCAAAGTTGCCTGAAGCTGACGCAGAGTGAAAAGTTCCTAGCCAGAACCAAACACATTGGGGTCAGGTACCACTACGTACGCCAGATGGTGCAAGATGGACTTGTGGAACTGTCTTATTGCTGCACCAAAGAGATGACTGCCGACATCTTGACAAAACCCTTGCCAAAACAGAGTTTCCAGAATCTACGTGTCAAGCTGGGACTCTGGGTGGTTGAATAAAGTTGTTTATGTTTTGTATGTTGTATTTGCCTGAGAAGGGGTTTGTGGGATGTAAACACTAGAGCAGTCAAGTACAACAATGCTAGAAGGTATCTCAGTCCTCCAGCCACAACTTCCTGGTCACATGGATTGAGATATCTTCCTTTGCAAGTTAGAAGTGGGAGTGGCTTCACCTGGGAAGGTATTAGCAAAACCAACTGCCCAGCAGCCATTCTCTCTCTTTTCTACTCTCCTGCCTCTCATCTGGAAGGATGCGCAGTTGGCTTCCAGCCAACTGGGGCCTAGTGGATTTCTCTCCCACAATGGGGAGATTCCAATTGTAAATATCTTCACTAAGAATAAGCCTGCCTTCTTTGGGATTTGTCTTGAGCTGGATATATGTGAGTAAACATTTTATACCTTTTTATAGAAGACGTGTGTTGTGTCTTATTTAAGAGGGACAAAGGGGAAATATATTAACAAACCAGGAAACTAGATTAAGTTGATTCTAGTGAATCAAAGTAACTTCCGCTGTGTGTATTTTAAAAGGGAATGTTACTCTGCTAGTTGAACTTGCAAGGGCAAGTTAGGATGAGATATATTAAATTATAAATCTCCATCCACGTTCCAAACATTCCAACAGTTTAGCCTGGAGAAGAGAAGGTTCAGGGGTGATATAGCCATGTTCAAATATATAAAAGGATGTCATATAGAGGAGGGAGAAAGGTTGTTTTCTGCTGCTCCAGAGAAGCGGACACGGAGCAATGGATTCAAACTACAAGAAAGAAGATTCCACCTAAACATTAGGAAGAACTTCCTGGCAGTAAGAGCTGTTGGACGGTGGAATTTGCTGCCAAGGAGTGTGGTGGAGTCTCCTTCTTTGGAGGTCTTTAAGCAGAGGCTTGACAGCCACCTGTCAGGAATGCTTTGATGGTGTTTCCTGCTTGGCAGGGGGTTGGACTGGATGGCCCTTGGGGTCTCTTCCAACTCTAGGATTCTATGATTCTACATTACACAAGGAGGGGGCGGGTTGTTATTGTAGATAACCATTGCATAGTTAACCTATGGAACTCACTCCCACAAGAAGCAGTGAAGGTCACCAACCTGGATGGCTTTAAAAGAGGAGTAGACAAACTCATGAAGGAGGAGAGGGCAAATCGATGGCTACTAGCCATTATGGCTATGGTCTCACTTTACTTTGAACACCACTTTCTGGGAATTGCAGGTGGCCAGGGCGCTGCTGTGCTCATGTTGTGCTCGCAGGCTTCCCAGAAAAGGCACTGGGTTTGGCCGCTGTGACAACAGGATGCTGCTGGATTAGATGGGCCATTGGCCTGATCCAGCTGGGCTCTTTTCATGTTCTGATAGATGGTGAGGGAAAGGGCTGTGTGCGCAGTTTTGTTTCCTCCCAAGAAAACAGCAGCTTCTCACTTACCCCACCTCCCGCTTTCTGATTCCCTGAGAGCTTTTCACTCTCCGCAAATAAATGGCAACAAATTCTCTCCATGTGCTGGAGGCTAAACAAATAAACAGGCAAGCAAACAAGAGCACACACTTATGATTCATTCTTTATTCTGCAATCAGAGCTCGAGCACATTTCCCAGAAGAAACAATTTGTAGAAAAGCACTGGTTTCCTTTGCACAAATTGTTAGGCTTCGTATTAGGGTTCAGGGAGGAGGAGATGCTGGAGATGCAAACATTTCTTTTTTAATGCAAGACTTTTGGCCGCAGAGGTCAAAATAAATGGTGCTGTGCCAGCTGCCCGTTATGTGGAACAAATGTTTGCCAAGCTACTTATCCGGTCTAGCAGGTCTGCCAGGATCTAGTTGCCTGTTGACACCAGACCCAGTTAGCAGATTTGTGGTGTAATAATAATAATAATAAATTTTATTTATACCCCACCCTTCCCAGCCGAAACCGGGCTCAGGACGACTCACATCAGTAAAATTACAATAAAGTATAAAAAGAAAAACCGTTAATTAAAATACAGGTTAAAAGACAATTTAAAATTTAAAATGCCGCTTCATTTATCGCCCCCCGAAAAAAACCAAGGGGAGGAAAACATCAGACTGAGTCCAACCCGAAGGCCGGGCGGAACAGCTCTGTCTTGCAGGCCCTGCGGAAAGATGTCAAATCCCGCAGGGCCCTGGTCTTTTGTGACAGAGTGTTCCACCAAGTTGGGGCCAGTACAGAAAAGGCCCTGGCCCTAGTTGAGCTCAGTCTAACAGCCTTGTGGCTCGGGACCTCCAAAAAGTTGTTATTTGTGGACCTTAAGGTCCTTTGCGGGGCATACCGGGAGAGGCAGTCCCGTAGGTGTAGTGGTTAAGAGCGGTAGACTCGTAATCTGGGGAACTGGGTTCGCTTCCCCGCTCCTCCACATGCAGCTGCTGGGTGACCTTGGGCTAGTCCCACTTCTCTGAAGTCTCTCAGCCCCACTCACCTCACAGAGTGTTTGTTGTGGGGGAGGAAGGGAAAGGAGAATGTGAGCCGCTTTGAGACTCCTTCGGGGAGTGATAAAGCGGGATATCAAATCCAAACTCTTCTTCTTCTTCGAGGGAAAAAGAATGATCTGAAGAGAGCAGTATAGAAATGATTTTTGAGAGCTAGGGCCCCTTCTTGGAGCAAAAAACTAAGGAGGTATCTCACACAAAATGGGGGCAAAAATGGCAGAATTAGTAAAGAAAACTTGCATAATATGCAGATTAGATCACCCAGGTTAGTGAAGTGGGACATGGCAACCCCCTCGAGGCAGAATTTTGTTCCGCCAACCATGCATTCATTCTACATGCATTTGTTTTATGGACAGAATGAAAAGTGAGTAAAACAGAAATAACAAAAGGATTAAATACTTAACTTTCCTTAGGAAGCTAATAGAGGCAAGAAGGCTTCCTCCAAAAAACAGAACAGTGAGGAATGCTAAAAAAGAATTTGAGGAACACAGTGCTAAAAACATTAAGACCAACAGCAAGTTCTTTAAATATATTAGTAGCAGGAGACTATCTAGGGAGGCGGTTGGATTCATGGATGACACTCTAACTACTATAAGACACTATAGCTACCCATCACTGATGAACAAAGTGAAATAGAAGAGAGATGGTGATAATAGAATCATAGAATTATAGACCTGGAAAGGGTCCAATGGGTCAACTACCATTCTATGCTTCTGTGATTCTTTGTGTACTGTTTAACTTGGTCCACAGCTGAAGAATCCCTAGCAGATCCAACTTCTGATTAAAAACCTCCAAGGAAGGAGAGTCCACCACCTCCCAAGGGAGACCGTTCCACTGTCAAATGGCTCTTACCATCAGAAAGTTCTTCCTAATGTTTAATCAGACTCTCCTTGCCTGTCATTTTAATCCATTGGGTCAGTTCTAACTTCCGGAGCAGCAGGAAACAAGCTTTCTTCCTTGTGCTTGGTTCTCCAGCTGCACAGCCAGGGAGAAGAAGGTACTTCAGAAGGTCATAACCACAGCCCAAAATATTATTGGTCATCCTCTCCCATCTCTGGAAGAACTATACAGTTCCCGTTGCCTTACAATATTTTACAGGATCCATCTCATCCAGGATATAGTCTCTTTGCACCACTGCCTTCGGGTAGAAGATATAGAACAATTAGATCAAGAACAAATAGGTTGAAGAACAGTTTCTACCCAAGAGCTATAACCATCTTAAATGCTGTAACCAGATAATATGACCTTGGAGAGCTGTAACGGGTGTATGTGTGTGCATGTGTGGCTTTTTTTGGTGTGTGTGTGTGTTTTGTGCTGGTTTTTTTCTTTTTCTTTCTGGTTTTTACGGGATGGCATGCAATTTCGTTGCTCTTGTATAGCGTTGTGCTTGTACTTGTGCAATGACAATACATAAATTATCTATCTTCCGTGTGATCGCCCTGCAGATATTTGAAGACAGTTCTCATACCTCCTCTGAGTCTCCTCTTCTCTGGGCTAAACACCCCAACTCCCCGCAACCGTTCCTCATAAGTCTTCATTTCCAGACTGTTGGCCATTTTGGTTGCCCTCCTCTGCACACTTTCCAGCTTGTCAACATCCTTCTTTAAATTGTGGCACCCAGAACTGGACACAGGACTCCAGGTGTGGTCTGACCAAGGTAGACTAGATCTGGACACGAGACCTTAACAAGCTTGGAAGAGAATTAGCTTTTGTTGATGATGATGATTTAAAATTATCTCCCAACCTTAATCCTGAGGGCCCACAGAGGGTTCAATAATTAATGCACCATGTTAAACAACGTAATTGTTTTTAACTTACAAGCCCCACATCCCACTCTGGGGGTTTTTATGGCGGTTGCAAGACTCTCTCCCCTCCTGACTTTTCTTTCTTTCCTCTGCTGCTGCTGCTGTTGCTGCTGCAAGCTCCTGGCTAGGGTCCTGATGACATCACAATGAGCCCAGCCTGCCTCCGGGCAGAAGCCACCGCTCACCAGCGGGAGCAACAACCCCTCAGGAAGGGCCCCTTCCCCAAGGCGTGGGAACCATCACCTCCTTTCTGGAGGGGCCCAGGGAGGAGGCTGGGGGGCAGCCAGGAAGACTTGAGGGTCCTTCCGCCACCTCTCTTACTCCCCGGAATGTCCTCTGCCCTCCCTGGTCTGAGGGCCGTCCAAGGGAGGACAAAGCCACCATGCCCCGCATGGCCAGCCAAAGTTCTAGAACTCAAGGTGGGCCAAGATGCTAGATCCAAGGACTGCGCCAGAGGCGGAACTCTCAGAGGAATCATGTGAGCTGGAAGCTGCCGCTGTCCTCCCAGCATCCTGCCTCCGGGACATGGACAGCAGTAACTGGAAGGAGCGGATTTCCTGCCTGGAGGTGTTTGAGAAGGCCGTGGAGAAGATGGAGAAGAGCCAGATGCCCTGCCAGGCGCTTGTGAGACTGCTGGACAGGGAGCCCGGGTGGAACGAGACCAAGTTGCAGGTGATGCAGAAAAGGTTACACATCGTCACCCTCATCGCCCAGAGGGGGAACTTCTCCAAGACCACTGCCCAGTTTGTTCTGGGGAACCTGGTGGACAAGATCGGGGATGTCATCTGCAGCGGTGACACCAAGGAAGCTCTGACGGCCGTAGCGGAAGCCTGCGGGTTGCCCTGGACAGCAAGGAAGGTGGTGGAAGCGGCCTTCCTGCAAGACAGCCCCAGGACCCACTCGGAAACCCTCAGCTGGCTGACTGGTGCCATCAAGGACTTTGGCTTTGACAGCCTGGAGGCCCAAGACTTTGTTGGCTACATCAAAGTTGCCTTGACTGCTGCTCACCCGGATGAGAGAGCTTCTGCCTTCAGCCTCCTAGGGGTGATGTACCTGTATGTCGGAGCCCCGCTGAGGGTCTTCTTCGAGGATGAGAAGCCGGCTGTGCTCTCCCAGATTGACATGGAGTTTGAGAAGGTGAGTGGTCAGCATCCGCCCTCCCCGACACGAGGCCGCTGCAAATTCTGCAGGGACAGCGGGAGCGAGCAGAGAGGGGGCGATGCTCAACCCTGCAAGAGAAGTGATGCTGTTGACATTAGCCAGAAGATCTCCAAGGAGCTGATGTCAAAGATGCAGGACACGAGCTGGAAGGTCCGGAAGGAAGGGCTTGAGGAGGTTTCCAGGATCCTCAGCAATGTCAGTTCCATCCAGCCCAGCCTGGGGGACCTCCCTGTCGCCTTGAAGGCTTGCCTGCACGACTCCAACAAAGCCCTTGTGAAGCAGACACTCTCTGTCCTCCAGCAGCTGGCCAAGGTAATGGGCCCAGGCATTAGGCAGCACGTCAAGACTCTGGGGATGTCCATCATCGCCACCTTGAGGGACAGCAAAAGTGGTGTGCGGGCTGCAGCTCTCAAGACTGTGGAAGCCTGGGCTGAGCAGACTGGCATGAAAGAATGGCTGGAAGTAGAGGATCTTTCTGCAGATCCAAAGAAGGAGAGTTTCTTCCAGAGGCAGGGGCTCCTGGGTTGGCTGGTGGAGAAGCTGCCATCCTCCAGCTCCGCCACCAACGACCTGCTCCGTTGCGTGCCCCACCTCTACTCTGCCCTGGAGGACAACCACGAGGACATGCACAAAGCAGCATACGAGGCTGTGCCGTTCTTCGTTCTCCAGCTTGGCTTTGAGAGGATGTCTGAAGCTGCCAACAAGCTGAAGCCGGCTTCCAAAGACCAGGTGCTCTCTCTGCTGGAGCGAACCCAAGCTGGTCATCCAGCCAAGCCCACCCGGGCTTTCCCCAAATCCCTTTCGAAGCTACCACGGGGCAAGTCTTGGCCCAAATCCATGTTGGCTTCTCCCCAGCAGTGCAAGCCAGTCTCCTCCTCAACAGAAAACCTAGGAGCCAGGGATGGGGGCATGGATGTCAAGAAAGCCAAGTCAGAAGGCGCTGTCCCCAAACCAAAGAAGCTACCAAATGTGAAGGCGCAGGTGAAGCTCAGCATGAAGGAAGACCTCAGTAAACTGGGCCCCATCTTCATCATCGTCCCCAAAGCAAAAGAGCAGAGGGCAAAGGATGAGAAGGCTCTGAAGGTGCTGAGGTGGAATTTTAGCAGCCCCAGCAGCAAATATGTGGAGCAACTTAAGGCCCAGATGTGCAACTGCTTCTCCACCTGGTTGCAGGAGGAGCTCTTTCACTCCAACTTCCAGCACCACATCAAGGCGCTGACCGTGATGACCAAGCACTTGGAGAGTGAGAAGGATGGGGTCATCAGCTGCCTGGACCTCATCCTGAAATGGCTCAGCCTGCGGCTGTTTGACACCAACACATGGGTGCTGATGAAGACCTTGGAATACTTAAAGAAACTCTTCAGTCTCCTGATTGAGGAGAGGTACCAGCTGATGGAGAACGAAGCTGCCTCCTTCCTGCCCTACCTCCTTCTGAAGTTGGGAGGGACAAAGGAGTCCATCCTCAAAGAGGTGCGGGCGATTGTGAAGCAGACCACCCTGATCTACCCAGCCTCCAAGACATTCTGTTTCCTCCTGGAGGGAGCCCAGGCTAAGAATGCTAACCAGAGGGTGGGGTGCTTGAAAGAGCTTGGTTGGCTGCTCAAGACGTATGGTCCAGAAGTGTGCCAGCCAAACCCAAGCAAAACCCTGAAAACCCTGATCACCTTGACGGGAGACTCAAACAATGCTGTCCATTGCGCGGCCTTGAAAGTCATCGCCATTGCCCGGGACGTCTATGGAGTCGAGGCCTTCAAGGCCATTGGGAACATCTCTGACAAGCACATGAACTTGCTGGAAGGGAGCATGAAAGATGCAGCTGCGAAGCAAGTCAAGGAAGAAACAATGGACACCCAGGTCTTCAACCTGAGTCTTAGGCTGGGGTCCTTAGAAGGGTACAAACAAAGCCACGGAGCTGGTGGCACCCAAACAGGGGGAGAACATCTGGCTTCCCATGCGGACCAAGCTGGGGGGCAGAATGTCAGTAATGGCATGGCCTTCTGCAGAAGCCCAAAAGCAGTTGATGTTGTCCCCTACCGGACTGAGAACCCCAGCATCAACATGATCATCTGCCGCGTAGCCAGCGGCAGTACCAGCACCAGTATTGAGGCGCTTTTGCAGATCCAGGAGATTTTAAAGCAGGAGGACCAAGCAGAAACCCTGTCTGGCTATATCAACCCATTCCTGATCGCGACGCTCCGGCAGTTGAAGTTCATCCACCAGCTCCACGTGATGGCGGAGGAGGAGATGAGGACTCAGAAAGTCATGGAGCTTTACAGCTGCATAATCTCCAACATGGTCTCCCTCTTCCAGGTGGAGAGCCTCGCACAGGAAGCCTCTGCTGGGGTGCTGAAGGACCTCCTGAGCAGCCTCATTGCCTTGCTGCTGGATTCTCCCCTTGAAGAGGTCCAGGAAGAGCAGGGCACCGCCCAGTCTATCAGCCACTTGATAAGCAAGGTGCTGGAGAAATCAGACCACAACAGACTTCTCAGCTCTCTGCTGCTGCTGCTCCATGAAGGCTTGAATGCCCCCACTGACCTGGTGGCCTTTTCTGAGATGGTTGCCAAGTGCTTGTGGAAAGCCATCAAGTTCCTGCCACAAACCATCGGCAGCATCAATCTTGACCAGCTTCTGCTGGACATCCACGTCTTCATGAAGGCAATGCCCAAGGAGAAGCTGAAGCAGTACTCCAGCAACTACCCATTCCGAGCCCTGAAGTCTCTTCTGAACACTCTTTGCAAGCTGAAGGGGGCAGAGATCATGGGTCACCTGACACTGATCAAGAACAGAGATGAGTCTGAGCTGGAGGATCACCTGTGGAAGGTCGTGGAGCACTTGTCAGAGCAGGCTGCTGTCCATCAGGACAAGGGCTCTCCTCGCCCAGATGAGCACAAAGCAAATGAGACTCTGGCAGCCATTTTCAAGAAGATCAACTGCAAGGAGACAGCAAGGGCGGGCCTTGAGGAACTGTATGAATACAAGGGGGAAAACCCACAGGCGGACCTGGAGCCTTTCTTGAGAAACAGCTCGCTCCTTTTCAGGAGTTATGTCAAGCACGGTTTGGCAGTTATAGAGTCAGAGAGACAAAGCAAACCGAAGAGCTCTTCTCCTGCAGAAAGTGCCTTAGAGTGGTGCTAACATTACAGACCCCCGTTGCCTAAGAAAAGAGAAGAAAAACCTCAAGTAAGAGAGTCCCAGGAGAAGAGGGTCAATGACTTGGCCAGGCCTGCTTTCCACTGGCCCTCCCTCTCCAGCCAGCAGATCATTCTCAAGGTGAAAAACTAAACAATAAAATCAACGCCTACCTAACAGACCAGAGGTGCCATCATTGAAATCATGCTTGGGTCATTGGGGCTGGATTGATGGGCTCACTCTCATAACACTAGAATTCCTGAACATCCAATGAAGCTGAATGCTGGGAGATTCAGGGCAGGTAATGTGGGAATGTTCAGGGTGGCAGGAGAGGATATATTGTTTACTAATATCTTTCCTAACTGCGCTGGCAATTTCCTTTGTGAGTCGAGGATCCGCCACCCGCATAGAGATAAATAATACACAAGGACACCTGTAATTTAGGTTAATGGGCTAATAAGGCCACAACTTTATTGGTTACAGCATGTGAGTGGCATTGGCTTAGGCATTTGATCAAACAATCAATACATAACTCCACCCCACGCAGCAGGGAGTCATTCAAGGGTTAACAACCAGTGGGAGGAGCTTGTTGATGCAAATCCAACTGGAAGCTTCCCCTGATGTCACCGGGGGTCGTGCCATGGCCCTAGCCACCAGCAGGGCATCGGACAGGATCCATGACCCCTGGATCCCTTTAATGGAATACCCAAAAGAGGAGGCGGAGGTGATGGCCACAACCTACCCTCCAACACACCACACATATTCCAATGCCTAACCGCCAATACCATAAAAATTGTGACGAATTGCTACGAGGTAGGCAAAAAACCAAGAGGCTGGTGCCAATTTGCCAAATGGATAAAAATTCCTACCAGGCCCCCTGGGCAACCAACGAAGTCCGTAGCAAGGTCAAAGCATAGAAGTTACCTAAAGGGAGGGTGGGAGGGTGATCCAACGAGAACAGGAAGCAGAATGGAGCTCCCAGCGCCGCTGCGGCCGCTTAAACTTGGCTAAACCCCGCCCCCAAGCCAGCCCTATTGGCTAGCCGAAGGGCTTCGCGCGACAGCTGGGGGAAGCTGACGCAGGGGGCCGAATACGCCCCCCTGTTGACACGGGAACTGGCTCCCGCTCACAACCCCTCCCCTCTGGAAGGAGGAGAGGTTTTACTCAGCAGCGTGCATTCCCCTTTACACAGCAGAAAACGAGTTGCAAACTCATGTGAGTTTCTTAAGACAATACGCCATTCCATCTGGCTTGTCCAGATTGAAATGTGTTCTAATACTTTCCTGGTAAGAGCCCTTGAATCCCTCCTAAAAGAATAAAGACACCACAGTCTTATTCTTGACATGAGTCAACAGTGTGATGCAGCAGCTAAAAAAGCCAATGCAATTCTGGGCTGCATCCATAGGAGTATAGCATCTAGATCAAGGGAAGTAATAGTACCACTGTATTCCGCTCTGGTCAGACCCCACCTGGAATACTGTGTCCAGTTCTGGGCACCACAGTTCAGGAAGGACACTGACAAGCTGGAACGTGTCCAGAGGAGGGCAACCAAAATGGTCAAAGGCCTGGAAACGATGCCTTATGAGGAACGGCTTAGGGAGCTGGGTATGTTTAGCCTGGAGAAGAGAAGGTTAAGGGGTGATATGATAGCCATGTTCAAATATATAAAAGGATGTCATATAGAGGAGGGAGAAAGGTTGTTTTCTGCTGCTCCAGAGAAGCGGACACGGAGCAATGGATTCAAACTACAAGAAAGAAGATTCCACCTAAACATTAGGAAGAACTTCATGACAGTAAGAGCTGTTCGACAGTGGAATTTGCTGCCAAGGAGTGTGGTGGAGTCTCCTTCTTTGGAGGTCTTTAAGCAGAGACTTGACAGCCACCTGTCAGGAATGCTTTGATGGTGTTTCCTGCTTGGCAGGGGGTTGGACTGGATGGCCCTGGTGGTCTCTTCCAGCTCTATGATTCTATGATTCATAAGCAATAAAAAGGAAGTTTACTCATGATCAGGCAGAGCAGAGTGTGATCCCTGAAGGCAGGCTTAAGGCTTAAAGTTGCAAGCATATACAAACAGGTTTACCCCATATGTGGGTGGACCTAGTGACTGCAGTTAGCAGTCCGGGAAGTTTGCAGGACGAAAGGAAGATGGAAAAGAGGGAGAGTGGCCTTTTACCAGGGAGGGGCAAAGAATTAGGGAAGGTCCTTTAAGTGAGGGGCTGCAGCATAGTGATGGATATGGCCATGTGGATCCCCATCCTAATAAGGGCAGGGGGCTTTCTTGCAAAGGAGCAGCCTGTAGGATTGACTTCTCTGCTCACCAGCTGGTAAGAAGAAGAGAAGAAGAAGAGTTTGGATTTGATATCCCGCTTTATTACTACCAGAAGGAGTCTCAAAGCGGCTCACAATCTCCTTTCCCTTCCTCCCCCACAACAAACACTCTGTGAGGTGAGTGGGGCTGAGAGACTTCAGAGAAGTGTGACTAGACCAAGGTCACCCAGCAGTTGCATGTGGAGGAGCGGGGAAGTGAACCCGGTTCACCAGATTACGAGTCTATCGCTCTTAACCACTACACCACACTGGTAAGTGGAGGCTTTGATCCTTCTGGAATCTGCTTACCCATTGGTTCCTCTGCAGGCATCCTGCATAATACAACACCCTATGGCAGCACCAAATCACTCTGGGCAACCCAACCTGAGCCAGGGCAATCCGGATGTGTCTCGGCCTGACTTGGATTCCCCTAAATTGGCCCAATGCAGCTCAGGAATGAGACTTGGGTTTACCCCAGTGCACAACCCTCATGAACATCCCTATGGCAAGTCTGGTGACTGGGAGTGGCCACAAAGACCACGTAACACCGGTCTTGAAAGACCTACATTGGCTCCCAGGACGTTTCTGAGCACAATTCAAAGTGTTGGTGCTGACCTTTAAAGCCCTAAATGGCCTTGGCTTAGTATACCTGAAGGAGCGTCTCCACCTCCACCGTCCAGCCTGGACACTGAGGTCCAGCTCCGAGGGCCTTCTGGCGGTTCCCTCCCTGCGAGAAGTGAGGTTACAGGGAACCAGGCAGAGGGCCTTCTCGGTGGTGGCACCCGCCCTGTGGAACGCCCTCCCATCAGATGTCAAAGAAATAAACAATTATTTGACGTTTAGAAGAAGAGTTTGGATTTGATATCCCGCTTTATCACTACCTGAGGGAGTCTCAAAGCGGCTAACATTCCCCTTTCCCTTCCTCCCCCACAACAAACCCTCTGTGTGGTGAGTGGGGCTGAGAGACTTCAAAGAAGTGTGACTAGCCCAAGGTCACCCAGCAGCTGCATGTGGAGGAGCGGAGACGCGAACCCGGTTCACCAGATTACGAGTCTACCGCTCTTAACCACTACACCACACTGAAGGCAGCCCTGTTTGGGAAGTTTTTAATGACTGATGTTTTAATGTAATTTTAATCTTTTGTTGGAGCTGCCCAGAGTGGCTGGGGAAACCCAGCCAGATTGGTGGGGTAGAAATTATAAATTATTATTATTATTATTATTATTATTATTATTATTATTATTTATTAGTCAGCCACAAGTCTTCAGTACTTGAACCCCAAAAGTAGCATTCTCTTGGGACACGCTGGATACTGAGTTTGGCTTTTAAAACTTTCTTGCCTGCCTTATTTCCACAAAACCTCTTTCTCCTGTACCATAAAACATACCTCTCGCCGCTTGACCCTTCTGGCTTTGCAAACACACCTGAGGCATGGAAACTCTCTGAGATGTCAATAGGCCGGGTGGTTAGAGATGCAGCCTGTTCCCCATCGTGTTATACAGGGAATCAAAACTCTCCGCAGAATTTCAAAACCCTCCGCCGCTTTTCGGAAGCAAAATGGCTCATGCATTGAGGTTGCTATGGACACCCGCAGAACAATGATCTATTGCAAGGATCATAAGTTCCCCACCAGCATCATAGGGGAGTCAAAAAAGCTTTATAGAATTTTACTCTTCTGCTCGAAGCATGGAATTTGACTTTAAACACGCCTACTTTTGCCAGTGTCCTCAAGGCGACTGAAACACATAGTTCAGCTTACACAATTCTTCACAAAGTGGAGAGTGAAAAGTTCTTCTCGCCCCCTGGTCATAGGAGAACTTGGGTCATCCAATGGAAGTGACTGGCTTAGAACACTTTATTTAAACAAATTGGTTTCATTGGGCTTACTCTTGAGTATGGCTAATGCTCAGCATCATCCTAAATATTTCTGTATATACTTTTTGTTTCTTACACAGTGCTTTTGGCCAGAACATGGCTTCAAGGAAATTTGCATCAAAACAAAGCAAATCAATAGAAGTTGCAGAAGGGAGAAAATTGTGCTGCAATTTTAAACCAGCCATAACCATCTTACCAATCTTTCTAAAACACAGAAAGACTTAATGCTCAAAAATGGTAAAATTAAATGAAACATTGCCTCCAAGCATGGGATTTTGGAGATTTAAATCTTTAAACATTTGCATTGCTTGTCCAGATCTCCAAAAAAAGCGCGGTGGGTGATTTTATACATTTCTTGTAACTTAGGAGATATCCAGTTCTTTTGGACCATCACAATTAATAATAATAATAATAATAATAATAATAATAATAATAATAATTTATTTATACCCCGCTCATCTAGCTGGGTTTCCATAGCCACTCTGGGCGGCTTTCAACAGAACATTAAAATACAATAATCTATTAAACATTAAAAGCCTCCCTAAATAGGGCTGCCTTCAGATGTCTTCTAAAGGTCTGGTAGTTGTTGTTCTCTTTGACATCTGGTGGGAGGGCGTTCCACAGGGCGGGTGCCACCACCGAGAAGGCCCTCTGCCTGGTTCCCTGTAACTTGGCTTCTCTCGTAGTGAGGGAACCGCCAGAAGGCCCTCGGCACTGGACCTCAGTGTCCGGGCAGAACGATGGGGGTGGAGACGCTCCTTCATGTATACTGGACCGAAGCCATTTAGGGAAAGGAAGGGAAGAAGGAAGGAAGGAAGGAAGGAAGAGAGAAAGAGAGAGAGAGAGAGAGAGAGAGAGAGAGAGAGAGAGAGAGAGAGAGAAAGAAAGAAAGAAAGAAAGAAAGGAAGGAAGGAAGGAAGGAAGGAAGGAAGGAAGGAAGGAAGGAAGGAAGGAAGGAAGGAAGGAAGGAAGGAAGAGAAAGAAAGAAAGAAAGAAAGAAAGAAAGAAAGAAAGAAAGAAAGAAAGAAAGAAAGAAAGAAAGAAAGAAAGAAAGAAAGAAAGAAAGAAAGAAAGAAAGAAAGAAAGAAAGAAAGAAAGAAAGTGCTTAGCCTGCCTGTTGGGTAACACAAGGCTGCCTCAGATTGCCAGTTGCTGAGAATCAGGTCCTGGGCATCTGTGAAAACAGCATCAGGCGAGCCCTTGGCTTGAACCACCGACATCAGGAAAGTGCACAAGGTGCCCATGTCTGTTACCAAGTTCCCTGCCTGCTGCATCTTCTTAGGTCAATCTCCGTTTTGATTTGTCCCTCTAATGAGCAAGGGAGCAGGTTCCAGGAAGCAACAGGCGAGGAAGAAGGAAAGAGCAGGCTTCGCGAAAGATCAAGGTAAAATAAACACAAGCAGGGCAAACAAACCCATCATCAGAGCTATAATAAAAAATAATAATCAAAAAGCCTGCCATTAAACAGAGGCATGCTAATTAAAAATATAACAACCCCGATCCTCGCGCCGGAGGCTTATTTAAATTTGTGCAAGCGCAGGATTTCATTTTCTCTGCTCAAATTAGCGGCAAAAGGCAGAACTGCCTGAGCTATCCGTGATGCACTCTGGGTTCACCCTGTAGCATATAATAATAATAATAATAATACCGGTAATAATAATAATAATAATAATAATAATAATAATAATAATAATTTACTTGTACCCTACCTTTTTCTGATGGGACTCGAGGTCACTTACAGATAAAAATAATAACCACGAAAACATGGAAAAACAAAGCGATCATTAAAAAGCAGTTAAACATCAATAAAGGAAACTATATACATATATAAAATATATTAAAACCATACAAATAATTGCAATAAACCATACAAATAATTGCAGTTCCCCAAAGCCTGTTGGAATGAGAAAGTCTTCACCTACTGGCAGGACAGCATATTTGATTACCCTCCATTGTCAGAGAAACTTTTATTCTTATTCTTATTCTTATTTTCCCATTGGCCAGAAGCAACAGGGAAAGGGAGGAGAAGTCCCCATTCCAGAAGACCACCTTCCTTGCACTAATAGCATCCATGATAAAAAGGGTCCATAAATATTGGGAAGCAAATAAATTACTGGTAAAATAGGTACGTAGGGAGCTGCGTAATACAGAATCAGACCATTGGTCCACATCAGGCTCAGTATTCCCTGCACTGACTGGCAGTCGCTCTCCAGGGTTTCAGGCAGGGAAATCTCTCACCCCTATCCCAAGTTGTTCTCAGGGATCGAACCCAAGACCTTCCGCATGATACGGTGCGACTGAACCGGTTGCGCTTCCTGAAACCTGCCTCTGCCCTGAGGTTAGCACTCCCTGCCTTTGTCTTCAGAGACGCTGCCTTCATAAGACCAGGCCAGTCTCTTGGACTAGAGGTTGCAGGGGGTTGGACTAGATGACCCTCAGTGTCCCTTCCAGATCTACAAGTCTATGCAGGAGTGTCAACTTGAATAAAATATTGGGGGGGGGCAGGTATACCTTGCCCTTCATAATAGATCAGATGATGTTGCATATACACAGTGATGGATTTATGTATAAGCTAAACAAGCTCTAGCTTAGGGCCCCACTCTCTTGGGGGCCCCCAAAAAAAATTTAAAGGAAAAAAATACTGGATGTACATTTCCAAAATATAAGATAAAAAACAAATAAAATAAAACCTACATCCAGCAACAGTGTTTTGTCTTGTGTAGGCTCCTATGATGTAAATCATGGGCCCCGCCTGCTAGCCTGCTCCCTCAAATATCACCGGTTTGCTCCTTTCTATATGTAGGGTGCCTACATTCTGCTATTTATAATTATTAGTAGTTTGCATCATATATTTACACCTATTGTTATTTCATCGTTTCCAGGCCTTTGACCATTTTGGTTGCCCTCCTCTGGACACGTTCCAGCTTGTCTGTATCCTTCTTGAACTGTGGTGCCCAGAACTGGACACAGTATTCCAGGTGGGGTCTGACCAGAGTGGAATACAGTGGTACTATTACTTCCCTTGATCTAGATGCTATACTCCTATTGATGCAGCCCAGAATTGCATTGGCTTTTTTAGCTGCTGCATCACACTGTTGACTCATGTCAAGTTTGTGGTCTACCAAGACTCCTAGATCCTTTTCACATGTACTGCTCTCAAGCCAGGTGTCACCCACCCATTTCTAAAGGAACTTTTCTTATTGCCAAATGCCAATGTGTTTGCATTATTAAGTTTGTTATGAATAAAAAAAACATTTTAAGTTAGAGCTTAATAATTATTTCACTGTTAATATACTTCTTAATTGTATTTCACTATTAATATACTTCTTCTTAATTGTATTTCAGTTCAACAATTACTTTGATAAGATACATATTTTGTTATGTGCAAATGGCTTTAGATGCCTATGAGGTCCCTCAATTACCATCTAGCATATATTCAACACAAAAAACAGTGACAATGTGTTAATAAAATAAATAATAATAATAATAATAATAATTTATTATTTGTACCCCGCACATCTGGCTGAGTTTCCCCAGCCACTCTGGGTGGCTTCCATTCGAAAGTTAAAACAATACAGCATTAGATATTAAAAACTTCCCTAAACAAGGCTGCCTTCAGCTGTCTCTTAAAAATAGGATAGCTGCTTATTTCCTTGACATGTGAGGAAGAGTGTTCCACAGGGCGGGAGCCACTACCGAGAAGGCCCTCTGTCTGTTGCTGTGGACAAAGGACAGCTGGACATATAAAGGGCGCCATTGCTGAGGGCCTCATCAAACCTAAATCCGGCCCTGCATATACACACCATTTAAATGGCAATGCCAATCAACTTTGCCCTCAAATATTTTAGGGGGGGGGGCAAAGGGACCTTGGCCCCTACTGGGCAGGCTGAGGGTACATCTTTGAACGACAGCTGACTTTGTGCGCCCACGCTGCATTTATGTGCTCGAGGCGAGCATTTTTAGACTCTCTGCTCTCTGCCTTTGTCTCCGGAGATCTGCTGGGGGGGGGGGGGGTCTGCTCCTTTGCTTTCATCTGCATACAATTTCCAGCATGTGATTAATGCCTGAGACCCGCTAGGTTGGGAACAGCATACCCTTCATTAGTGGAGAACGCTGCTTCTCTCTCTTCCTGTTTACCGGTACCCAGAAGGAGTTTGCAAGCTCCTCGCGAAAACCAGGTTGTGTCGTTCCTGGGACAATGCATTAAGGTGAATAAATATTAACTTTGTGGGAGGTTGCCCTCCCCTTCCCCGCTTGCTTAAAATGGAAACAATTAACTCTCTTAATTAATCAGATTAGCTATTTCCCTTTTAAGAGCTTTGTTTCTGTTTTAGCAGCAATTAGCATTGATGACTTGAGTGAATGCCCATCCTTGGAAGTTTTTTTAAACGGGCGGGCGGGCGGTAGGGAGTGGAGGAGCGGGGCGGGGGGGGGGGAATGGCAGAAAGTGCTGTTGTGTGTTTAATGGAGCCGTAATATGAATTAGCTAATCAAGTGTGAAGTGTCTGTTTGCCCTCTATTTGGTAATTATTTGAAAGCTTTCGGAAAACCATGCCAAAACTCTTGACTTTTTCAACCAGTCTTTCCATGGGGGGCGGGGGGGGATGTGTGTCGAGATCGCCACCTTCTGGATTGAGCCGCATGAAATGGAAGTCCATCAACCTCACCAAGCACTATATATAAGGGTCTGGTGACTTCTGTTTCAGTGTATCTGAAGAAGTGTGCATGCACACGAAAGCTCATACCAAGAACAAACTTAGTTGGTCTCTAAGGTGCTACTGGAAGGAATTTTTTTATTTTATTTTGTTTTGTTTTGACTATGACAGACCAACACGGCTATCTACATTTAACTGGAACTTCTGGATTCCCTGTGCAGGTCCGGCCCCGTTGTTGGGCAGAGCGAGACGCGCCACCTCCAGCTGCAAAATTTATGGGTACCATTCCAAGAGTAGTAAATTTGTCATTTGCTGCATGCATTCTTCTCTCCCCCCCAACCGCCTGCATCAGACTGAGAAAAGATGTCGCGGAAATGAGAAATTTGGCACTTTGTGGAATGTTTTCATAATCCGAATTTAAGGCTTTGTTGTGAGTTTCCCACACTGTTTCACCGTTCTCTTCCTGCATCTCTTCCCTTTATGTAACCCTAGGGATGGTCACTTTGGTGATCCCAACCAATCAGGGAACAATGGGTACCAGCCACAGTGGCTATGCTCTTCAGTGATGGCTAACCTTGACACTCCAGATGTTTTGGAACTACAACTCCCATCATCCCTAGCTAACAGGATCAGTGGTCAGGGATGATGGGAGTTGTAGTCCCAAAACATCTGGAGTGTCAAGGTTAGCCATCACTGCGTCTACATCTACTGCCAGAGACAAAACACTTTGGGGTACCAGCTGAGGCGCAGGTACGCAGGCTGCTGTTGTGCCCATGTCAGTTTACAGAGTTCATGGAGCACTTGTTTGTTTTTTAAACAAGTGTTATGTACTGAGTTGAATCGGATCCAAAATGCAGCAGTCTGATTGGTCCTAGAACAATAGGATCCAGAATGTAGCAGTCTGATTGGTCCTAGAACAATAGGATCCAGAATGTAGCAGTCTGATTGGTCCACAGGAGCCACCCAATCCAGCTCCAGGTGGAAGTGAATCCGCAACCTGATTGGCCTACAGGAGTATCCCGGAATTAGCCAATCACGTGGGGCCCATTGTGTAAATAATGTATATAAAGCAGACGTTCTGGGGGAACATTCATTCCTCGCTACTATGAGCTGAATAAAGAGCATGAAATCCGCAAGCAAACAAACAAACAAACACTCAAAAGTTGCAACACAGCTTTATCCACTGCCATATTACCATAGAATGATCACTCCAAACCTGAAAGACATGTACATATTTGTAACTAAGTCTGCCTTCAGGAATCCAACTGTAAACTGATGTAAGTAAACTTCTTTTATTGACTTTGAATAAGATTGTGGTGTCTTAAAGGGAACTTACCAGGAACGCACAATTCCATCTGAAACAGACTGAATTGTATAATAGTGAGAGGCTCACACGAGCCTGCAACCAGTTATCTGCTGTGCATGTAAAAAGGGGAATGTAAACTCTGCTAAGTAAAGGAAGTTGCTAGCGCAAGTTAGGAAGGATATTAATAAACAATATATCCTCTCCTGCCACCCTGAACATTCCCACAGGAATGGACTTTCTTGCCATTTGAACCCATTGGTTTGGGTGCTGTCATATGGTGATGTGGTGAAGGCAGCACCGTTTGCCCTCACTATGAATTGCCAGTTGGAAATAGTCATGGAAAACAGAACGTGTGTCATTTAATCTCTCACACACTCCATGATCCCTGATACCATCTTGCCTTGAGATGCCACAGGAGAAGCGCATACAGCTTCTTGCCTTCCTCTGAAGAAACAGCTGCCTATTGCAACTCCATTTTATTGCAACTCTTGCTGTTAACATCAGGCAGTCCCCCTTGTTATACTGTTTTAATTTTTTTAAATTTTAAATGTTTCCACCCTCCCGAACAGAATGTCATAATATGGTTGAATACATTGATTAGAAACACAAAGAAAACCAGGGAGAAGCACAATATACGCCTGTCATATGAACATCTTATTACTATATTGAAAGAAAACAAGAAGATAAATTGTAAATTATATTGAAGTTTAATAAAGCTAAAGGGACGCGGGTGGCGCTGTGGTCTAAACCACAGAGCCTAGGTGTCAGGGGCTGGCCCGGTTCCGAGGCAGTGTCTGAGGACACAGCTGGCCACGGCAGGGTACAGCTAACACCCGAGGAATTATTGAGGGAGTGGGACGAGGAACAGGCACAGCCCCTGTTAACACCAGAAGTGGCAATGAGGCAATGGGAGGAGTCTCCAACCGGGGCTCCAGTGCAGCCAATGGGCGGGAATCAGGAAATGGAGACCGGGGAGGAGGTGAGGCTCGAAGAGCCTGCCAGAGCCTCGGAAGCAACCAGCATGGAGGATGAAAGTGAAAGGGAAGAGGCAAGCGCCGCCCCGCTCAGGTCCAGAGGGCGGAAAAGGAAAGAGGGTAGGCGGCGCCTGGGTTTCCCGAAGCTCTTATGCTGGGGGCGGAGCCGAAAACCGGTACTTCGGGGATCTGACACAGAAGGGTCGGATGATGAACTGTAACACCTGTCATGCTTGATGCTGTAAATAAACCCATTAGTTAAGTAGACGGTGTCTGCGGATGCTTGCTCTTGAGGAGGACACACATCCCTCTCACACTAGGGCTTGCTGATCAGAAGGTCGGCGGTACGAATCCCCGCGACGGGGTGAGCGCCCGTTGCTCAGTCCCTGCTCCTGCCAACCTAGCAGTTCGAAAGCACGTCAAAGTGCAAGTAGATAAATAGGTACCGCTCCGGCAAGAAGGTAAACGGCGTTTCTGTGCACTGCTCTGGTTCGCCAGAAGCGGCTTAGTCATGCTGGCCACATGACCCCGAAGCTGTACGCTGGCTCCCTCGGCCAATAACGCGAGATGAGCACCGCAACCCCAGAGTCATCCACGACTGGACCTAATGGGCAGCCACTTTTACCCAGCATGCAAGCAGGAGGTGGGACTAGATGGGGGTTCCTCCCGAGTCCAACTCTATAATTCGATGAATTGGTGGTGCTGGAATTGGGCCAACCAAAGGGCTACAGGACACAGGTGGGAAGCAGACCAGTGGCTTTGGCATTGATGCCTATTCAACAGTAGCCTGAGTCTCACTGGTGGTTTCTGATCCATTCTTTGAGAAACTCTGCTTTAGTAGAAGCAGTAATGCTCAAGACAGATATATGGTATCAACAATAAAGTATATATGTATATATGTAATGAAATATACGTCTCACCCTCCACCCCGAATTTTGCAAAATGTGTTTTATGAGCGTAGGAGTTCCCATCTAACTGTCTCCATTCTAATGAGATCTTTCGCGGCAGAGTTAAGGCTAGAATCATGAAAATGAAGTGAGAGCCGGGAGAAAGCTTTTGAATTGGCGCTGGCTCGCTCCATCGCTCGAGAACACTCCTGCCTTAAATTGACAGCTGTTCGGTCCACCTTAATGGGTCTGCTGCAACACCTTGTAACGAGAAAAATGTAACTTCTTGCACTTTATTTGAAGTGCGAACATTAAGCCAGAAGCATGAAAAAGTCCTTGAGATCCGTGGTCAGAGACAGCCACTTTGCCATCACTTCCATGTGAGAGAACATCTTTCTTTCTTTCTTTCTTTCTTTCTTTCTTTCTTTCTTTCTTTCTTTCTTTCTTTCTTTCTTTCTTTCTTCCTTCCTTCCTTCCTTCCTTCCTTCCTTCCTTCCTTCCTTCCTTCCTTCCTTCCTTCTCTTCTCTTCTCTTCTCTTCTCTTCTCTTCTCTTCTCTTCTCTTCTCTTCTCTTCTCTTCTCTTCTCTTCTCTTTCACTAACAGAAAGCAGAGACTAAAATGGTTCTTCTTTTGAGCTGGATCAGAAGTCTAGTGATTTAACTCAGTGTTTGGATGATGGGGGCAGAGATGCTCCTTCAGGTATACAGGGCAGAGGCCATTTAAGGTTTTAAAGGTCAGCACCAACACTTTGAATTGTGCTTGGAAACGTACTGGGAGTGAATGTAGATGAGCACTGCCTGGTTGCCTTTAGAGAGCCAGCTGTACAATAGTCTAGAGAGATGAGCATTTATTGTTCAGTTGATGCACAGTATTCCCATTTAAAGCTCATTTTCCCCACATGTTTATGCATTGCATTTCCCTAATAGAATGCATTATCACCTGCTATTTTAACTAATGTAATCCTTTTTCATATATACTTTACCTTAGCATATGAATTTTCGCAAGCACTGCCTAGCTGGAGAATTGCATTGCAAAAATTTGGAGTGAATTTGGAGGAATGGCTGTGTTTTGGTTTGCATATTGCTTTGGAAACTGCGGATTGCTTTTCAATGCAAACTGAATTGAATTCCACCCCCCCCCCAATCCCTAGGCATTTGTGGGTGTCCTTTCTTTCATTTTACAAAACATCTCCCCAGCATTCTGAGCAACACAGCCTTCCTGTTAGGCTCTCTCCTCCGCTCAGTTTTTACCTTTCCTCTATTTATTATTTGTTTATCTACTTCATTTCTATCCCACCTGATTCTCCCCTTCCACATTTAATCCTCACAACAGCCCTGTGAGGTAGGTTAGGCTGAGAGGCAGTGACTGGAACCCAAGGTCATATCCAGTACAGTGGACGCTCGGGTTGTGAACGTGATCCATGCGGGAGGCGCATTCGCAACCCGCAGCGTTCGCAACCCGCGCTGCTGTGTCTGCGCACATGTGTGACGCAATTTGGCACTTCTGCGATTTAGCGCTTCTGCGCATGCATGAGCGCTGAAACCTGGAAGTAACCCATTCCATTACTTCCGGGTTCGGCGCGGTGCGCAACCCGAAATCGCGCAACCTAAAGCGGCCGTAACCCAAGGTATGACTGTAATCTTCATGGCTGAGTAGGGATTTGAACCCCAGT
The DNA here is from genome assembly GCA_034642065.1 of Darevskia nairensis. Lineage (NCBI taxonomy): Eukaryota > Metazoa > Chordata > Lepidosauria > Squamata > Lacertidae > Darevskia > Darevskia nairensis. Next base: position 491,630 of record JAWWNI010001326.1, on the reverse strand, counting down.
CTCCCAAATCCTAATCCCACACTCTAACCATTCCACCACACTCCTGGGTTACTGGGCTAAATATTTGACCTTTGTGGTCAGAACAACCTCTAACCAACCTTTTCATAACAACCAAACATAACCCAAAATTTTAGGGCAGTTTCATGTCTCCACCACATTTCTCTTTGGGGATATTCACATCGCAGATTTAAACTGATTCAACAGCCATTGCTTCTCTGTGTTTTGCAATGTAGACAGTCCCTTTGGTACTGAATTCTGGGAGGTAAGAAGCTGTTCCCTCAACCACTAAAAACAATTTGCTTCCAAGCATCTGGTAGGCATCTTTGCCGGTCTGTGGGCCACCAGACATATGCCATGACAACTGTTTTTCTGCCCGAAGTTGTTGTGAAGGATGTCTCCCACCTGAAAGAGTGTGTGAATTCGGCTTGGCAACGAGACTGCTGGAATCCTGGAGGGGCAGATAACAGATGAAGAGAAGTCATCCACCTGCCTCTGTTAATTTGCCTAGAGGAATTTCTTCTTGATCGCACCCGCCCTGTGGAACGCCCTCCCTTCAGATGTCAAAGAGAACAACAACTACCAGACCTTTGAAGACATCTAAAGGCAGCCCTGTTTAGGGAAGCTTTTAATGCTTAATAGATTGTTGTATTTTAATGTTCTGTTGAAAGCCGCCCAGAGTGGCTGGGGAAACCCAGCCAGATGGGCGGGGTATAAATAATAAAATTATTATTATTATTATTATTATTATTATTATTATTATTATTATACAGTAAAATATGCACACTTCTACCTACGGAAACAATTGCTTATATTAACTCAATAGTTGTCAACCTTTCATCTCCTAATGCCTGATGGAGCTGGATACAGGGTTAAATCCGTAAATTAAAATGTAAACCTCCTGTCCCACTTGTGTTGGAGAAATATGAGAGTAAACAGGCTGTGAAGACCTTTTAGCAGAGTTAAAACACTTGCACACTTTTGCAGCTTAAAGGAAGCTAGGAATGAGGAAAGTACACCTTTTTATCCCTGTTTATTTGCGGTCTTTGTTCCCGTTGCTAAGAATGAACCACACGTTTTAGTAAAATAAGCAAAAATTGTTTACTTACATTTCAATGCAGGCAGCAAATACCTCAAACTGGTAGGCAGGTAAAAATACTTCTTAGTTACAAATTAGAAAACTAGTTTCCAAAATGGAGTCTGGGCTCTGTGTGAAGCCAGGCATCTATGTCTGCTCACATTACTGGCTTGAAAGAAGAGAAAGAGAGAGAGCTCAGACAGATAGGAAGTACATAAGATTATCTCCTTTGTTAGAAATCACCACCAAAGCCCCCTCTATATTGATTCAGGAGCTCTATGATGCGCAGCCCCTCATGTGCCTGTCTGGTAATCATGCATTGGTGATTTTGACTGGAAAGGCCTACTACTACTACTACTACTACTAATAATTTATTATTTGTACCCTGCCCATCTGGCTGGCTCTCCCCAGCCACTCTGGGCGGCTTCCAGCAAACATTAAAATACATTAACACATCACAGATTAAAAACTTCCCTGAAGTTCCCCTTCAGGTGTTTTCTAAAGGTCATGTAGTTGTTTATGGCTTTGACCTCTGATGGGAGGGCGTTCCACAGGGCGGGCGCCACCACCGAGAAGGCCCTCTGCCTGGTTCCCTGTAGCTTTGCTTCTCGCAGTGAGGGAACCGCCAGAAGGCCCTCGGCGCTGGATCTCAGTGTCCGGGCTGAATGGTGGGGGTGGAGACGCTCCTTCAGGTATACAGGACCGAGGCCGTTTAGGGCTTTAAAGGTGAGCACCAACACTTTGAATTGTGCTCGGAAACGTACTGGGAGCCAATGTAGATCTCTCAGGACCAGTGTTATATGGTCTCGGCTGCCGCTCCCAGTCACCAGTCTAGCTGCCGCATTCTGGATTAATTGCAGAATACAACGGTATTATCAAATCTGCGCAAACTCCCAGCAAACAAAGGGGAGATGTCAAAAACCAGCATCCCAGGCAAGGCAACTCAGATGGAGGGATGGAGATGGAGGGGAAAGATGGAAGAGGAGGTGTTGGTTCTAGAATCCCTAAGTGTCACGTTGACAGTGCCGGACTAGGACTGAGGTGATCCATGTTTCATTTACCATGTTTCTCCTAAAATAAGCCGTAGCCATAAAATAAGCCGTAGCAGGATTTCTATGCATTTGTGAAATATAAGCCATACCCCGAAAACAAGACATAGTGACATGGCGCCTCTCCCTTAAGACAGCCTAGATAGGCGTGGCTATGCAGCGTACCGACGCGGAGCGGTTAAAATAAGACATCCTCCGAAAATAAGCCAAACTGTGGTTTTTTGAGGGGAAAAAAATATATAAGACGGGGTCTTATTTTAGGAGAAATATGGTAATCCCCACTGACTCAGCCATGGATCTCACTAGAGTGAGCTTAAATGGTTTCATACTATTATCCCTTATTTTTCCTATCCTTTCCCTATAAGAAGACCTATTCAAGAACCTTTCACAGCGACTCCTGCACTGCAGAGGGTTGGACTAAATCAGTGGTGGCGAACCTTGGTACGCCAGATGTTTTGGGACTACAACTCCCATCATCCCTAGCTAACAGGACCAGTGGTCAGGGACGATGGGAGTTGTAGTCCCAAAACATCTGGAGTGTCAAGGTTAGCCATCACTGCTCTACTCACTACAGGACCAGTGGTCAGGGACGATGGGAGTTGTAGTCCCAAAACCTCTGGAGTGCCAAGGTTCGCCACCACTGGACTAAATGATGCTTGGGTTTACCAGTACCTACCAACTCTACTATGGCCCTAGGTGTTCTTCACCTCTTTGCTCATCAATTCTTCTCCCTCCCTCCAGTGCTGCACAATTTCTCCCTCCCCATCTTGATTTTTAGCTTCATTCTCTCCCCCCCCCCCGATTCCTTCCCTCTCCTTCTGTTTCAAGTCTTCAATAATAACACAGAAATAAACCTTCCTCCTACGGGGCTCTAATCCGCTGTAAGGCTCTTAACCCAGACACCATGAAGAAGATCCTTGAAGCTTGGAGAAACGGTATGCTGTTTTCATCCTGGATTTACCTAAACATGCTTAACTGGATAAAAGTCTCCCAAAAACAAAGCAGGATTAAGGTTTAAGCTTCTTGCTCACCCTACAAGGAGACGTCCAGGGGTCTCTTCCTCTCCATTTTCTTCAGGGGAAAGGGGGATATAGAAATGCAGACGTCATCCCTCTTGGGCCGTGTCAGTGGGGAACTAAACAGGTCTAAGTCATACTGGATTTAGCATCAAATCCCACTGTTTTGGGTCAACTGTACTGGATGAAATCTGTCATGGTGGTGGAAATGAGGGTGGGGAATGGGGGAGGTTGTCAATTCTCCCTGTGTCCTGCAGCAGATTGCATTCACAAACCGAGTTAGGCTCCAAGCCAGAGTAAAATTAAATGCAATTACCAAGCTAACAAACTAATATATGCTAACTTTGGAGCCTCCAAGTCCAGAGGGAGCAAAATGAAATAAGGCTTATTGAAAATAACAATAAAATATTCTGAGGCTATACAAGAAAGAAGGGCAGAGGCTGGAGTTGAGCAGAAAACTCTCCATAGAGAACTTTCACCCCTCAAACCAGGGTGATGAAGCTGTCTCGGCAAATTCTGGGGAGCAGGAGGGCCAAACTTGGGCAGGAAAACTGGCCCAAAATATCTCCCCATCTCCAACTAGGAAGGTGAAATGTGTGGGACGTTTCAGGCTAGCCCTAGCTGTTCTCTTCATGTGCTTCTGAGGTGCATCTTGTCTACCATGGATGGATTTTGGACTAGATGGACATCTAGATTTGGGCAGGGCTGTGGCTCAGTTGCATGCAGGAGGTCCCAAATTCAATTCCAGGCATCTGCAGGCAGGACTGAGAACACCCCATGCCTGGAACCCTGGGGAGTCACTGGGCCCGATGGTCTGACTCAGTAGAAAGCAGCTTCCTATGTTCATCAGGGACCCAGGTGGCGCTGTGGGTTAAACCACTGAGCTTAGGGCTTGCTGATCAGAAGGTCAGTGGTTTGAATCCCCGTGACGGGGTGAGCTGCTGTTGCTCGGTCCCAGCTCCTGCCAACCTAGCAGTTCGAAAGCACGTCAAAGTGCAAGTAGATAAATAGGTACCGCTCTGGCGGGAAGGTAAACGGCGTTTCTGTGCGCTGCGCTGGTTCGCCAGAAGCGACTTTGTCATGCTGGCCACATGACCCGGAAGCTGTACGCCGGCTCTCGGCCAATAAAGCGAGATGAGCGCCGCAACCCCAGAGTCGGTCACGACTGGACCTAATGGCCAGGGGTCCCTTTACCTTTATGTTCATCAGACTACAGGGCTTGCTTTTCAATCTGATGGTCTCCTCTGTTTGTCCAGTGTGGAAACTGGCTATGTTCTACCTCCACTGCAGAGGCAATATGCCATTGAATACCAGTTGAGGAGAGTTGCTGTTGCACTCAGGTTCTCCTATCAGCTTCCCACTGGGGCATCTGGTAATAGTAATAATATAATAATAGTAATAATAATAATAATAATAATAATAATAATTTATTATTTATACCCCGCCTATCTGGCTGGCTTTCCCCAGCCACTCTGGGTGGCTTCCAACAAAATATTAAAATACAGTAGTCCATCAAACATTAAAAACTTCCCTAAACAGGGCCACCTTCAGTTGTCTTTTAAAAGTAAAATTGTTGCTTATTGCCTTGACATCTGCTGGGAGGGCGTTCCACAGGGCAGGTGCCACCACCAAGAAGGCCCTCTGCCTGGTTCCCTGTAGCTTTGCTTCTCGCAGTGAGGGAACCGCCAGAAGGCCCTCGGCACTGGACCTCAGTGTCCGGGCAGAACGATGGGGGTGGAGACGCTCCTTCAGGTATACTGGACCGAGGCCGTTTAGGGCTTTCAAGGTCAGCACCAACACTTTGAATTGTGCTTGGAAACGTGGTTGGCCACTGTGCGAACAGGATGCTGGACTAGATGGGCCATTGCCCTGATCCAACAAGATCTTCCCACATTCTTAGGAGAGGAGATTCAATGTGCTGTAGTGAGTAGAGTGTTGGAATAGGGTCTGGGAGACCAGGGTTCAAATCCTCACTTGGCCATGAAACTCTTTGGGTGAGTGACCTTGGGCCGCTCATTGCCTCTTAGCCTTATCTACCTCACAAAATTGTTGTGGGAACTAAACGAGGAAGGGGAGAGATCTGTGTACACCACCTTGAGCTCCTTGGAGAAAAAGGTGCAAAATAAACGCAATAGACGCATAGACAGGCACACAGACTAGATGGACCACCGGTCCCGTCTGACAAGGTGATTCATATGTCTTGATGCAAGTTGACAACGGCACAAATTGTTCCTTTCATGCTGCTTTTGTAAGCTAGACGACAACCAGCCTGGACTGAACCTCACGCTGGAGGTTGTGCTGCCTCAATGGATGAGCATATTATGTTCCTGCTTGATGTTGTCATCTTAAACATGGAAACACGGGCGCTACAGAAGCCACAGCTGATGGGTCAGCATGTGGGTAATTAAACAAACGACCTGTCCAGCTGGGGGAGGGGGCAATAGCATGACAAGTAGCCCCCCTGCGATAGGAGGAGGGATAGATGACAGCGGAGTTGTGTTTGCTTCCATCCGGGTGCAATTAATGCCATTAAACTCGGGCGACGTTCTCGGATTCTGGAGATAACGTGATGTGACAGGTAGGCTTGTTTGACGCCATGGAAGATGCCACAGCTGGTGGGCAAATGAGACGAAACAGCAGTCCTGTGTTTGTTCTGGTTAATTAAAATGCTTACGCATTTTGTGGCTTATGCCCTACTTATCTCATCCTAGATTCACTCAATCCGTGGATGGTAACAGTTTCATAAAACCATAATATTAACAGGCACAGTGTATGCGAGGGTGGAGTAAAGTGCTATCCAGACTCAGTATGAACATCACAATCTTCTGGTGTGCTTCCCTTCTGGTTGCTCACAGGTGTGGGCAGAGCATTAGACTGACTTTGCGCCTGAGCTACCCTTGTATTGATGGTCTGCTTATCTTTAGTCACAGTTACAAGCAAACCCTGAGGAATCAGCATGTTCTATCCCAGGCATGGCCAAACTTGGCCTTCCAGCTGTTTTGGGACTACAATTCCCACCATCCCTGACCACTGGTCCTGTTAGCTAGGGATGATGGGAGTTGTAGTCCCAAAACAGCTGGAGGGCTAAGTTTGGCCTTGCCTGTTCTATCCCCTTAGCAGCCCAAATGTCCTTTGCAATGCATTTATTATGAAGCAGCGGAGACTAGAAGCTTGAAGGTGCGGCAAAGCATTCTCCAAAGAACTGGTTGGAGAATTTGAGGACCCTGACTTCTTTATCACATGCTTGTGGTTGGCATCTGTCCTTTTCGGGAGACAGTGGGAAGGCCTGCTAGGCCCACAGTGGCCAACCAGATGCCCCAATGGGACGCCCTCAAGCAGGATCCAAGCACAAGAGTAACTCCCCCTTCCTGTGGTTTCCAGCAACTGGGATTCAGAAGCATCGCTCCCTCCGACTGTGGAAGCAGGGCAGAGCCACCCTGCCTAGTAGCCATCGATAGCCCTCTCCTCCTCCATGAATTTGCCCAATCCTCTTTAAAAACCATCTAGGTTGGTGGCCATCACTGCCTCCTGTGGCAGGGAGTTCCACAGCACAGTTTAACCATGTGCTACATCAAGAAGGACTCACTTCTCTCTTCTTAGCTGATCTATTTGCACCTTTCCCTGCTTGGACACCTTCCAAGCATCATGTGGATTTAGAGCCATAGAATAATAGAATTCCTCCATGAATTTGTCCAATCCTCTTTTAAAGCCATCCAGGTTGGTGGCCATCACTGCCTCCTGTAGGAGTGAATTCCATAGCTTAACCTCGAGGGCCGCCTCTCCCCATATGAACCCGCCCAGACCCTGCAATAATAATCTGAGGTCCTTCTTCAAGGTCTGGAGGGTGGCAGCATGAGAACGGGGCCTTTTCTGCAGTGACTCCCTGTTTGCGGAATGCTGTCCCCAAGGAGACTCACTGATGCCTTCACTAAATATCCTTAGATGCCAGGTGAAAACGTTTCTCTTCAACCAGGCCTTTGGCTGATTAACGTTCTAAAGGTAAAGGGACCCTTGACCATTAGGTCCAGTCACGGACGACTCTGGGGTTGCAGCGCTCATCTCGCTTTACTGGCCGAGGGAGGCGGCGTACAGCTTCCGGGTCATGTGGCCAGCAGGACTAAGCCGCTTCTGGCGAACCAGAGCAGTGCATGGAAAAGCTGTTTACCTTCCCGCCGGAGCGGTACTTATTGATCTATTTGCACTGCATGCTTTCGAACTGCTACCAATAGGTTGGCAGGAGCAGGGACCGAGCAACGGGAGCTCACCCCGTCGCGGGGATTTGAACCAGTGACCTTCCGATCAGCAAGCCCTAGGCTCTGTGGTTTAACCCACAGTGCCACCCGCGTCCCTGATTAACATTCTATGGCCTTTTAAATGAGCTTGTGGGAAGCGTGTGTGTTTATTGTTTTTGCTTTATTATGTATTTTGTGTTCTCATTTTGTATTTTCATATGATCTCAAATTTTAAAAAATAATCCTAAATAATAATTGCAACTTTGTGCTGTGTGAGGAAGTGCTTTCCTTTGCAGTATCTTCCAACCTTCAGCTTTATTGCATGTCCATGAGTTCTAGTGTTATGAGGATAATCACAGAGCAACAGTTGCTCAACTCAAAAAACAGATTTGAAGAGAAGAAGCTCAGAAGAATCCCATTAACTGAAACCCTCTGAGACATGTTCACTTTGCTGCCACCATCACGGCTGAGGAATATGATGAGAGCCAGGGATAAAAGGGGGGGGGGGAGTCAACATTTCTACCCAGCATAGTGAACGCCTTGGTTCTCATGACAGTGGCAACCCATAATACCCCAGGAGCTTGCAGCCAAGGGAGGGGAGAGAAGTTCAGTCTGGCCCCGAGGCCATATTTACCACCTTATGAATTAATCATATCCCACCCGCTCCTGAGTTAAACCTCAGAAGGATGCTGAGGCCCAGATAGGACAAGAAATCTAGATTTAGTAACTGCAGGGAATGAGTTCTCCGAGGTCACTATTTCTGTCTTCTTGGTTTTAAAAGCATTACACGGGGGTGGGGGTTATTATGATTATGAGCACTTGACATTATCCCTGGGGAGATAAACCTCAGAGCAATTTCATGATCTGGTGCACCGATGCAAAGAAATTAATCTGATTGCTCAGCGAACAGGGAGTAGAGAAATATTGCTGCTGGTGGAGGGGGTGGCATGTTGGTTCTCACAAGGGGTTGGACTAGATGATCCCCGGGGTACCTTCCATCCATCTATCTATCTATCTATCTATCATCTATCTATCTATCTATCTATCTATCTATCTATCTATCTATCTATCTAATCTGTCTGTCTGTCTGTCTGTCTGTCTGTCTGTCTGTCTATATCATCTATCTATCATCTATCTATCTATCTATCTATCTATCTATCTATCTATCTATCTATCTATCTATCTATCTATCTATCTATCTATATCTATCATCTGTCTGTCTGTCTGTCTGTCTGTCTATATCATCTATCTATCATCTATCTATCTATCTATCTATCTATCTATCTATCTATCTATCTATCTATCTATCTATCTAATCTGTCTGTCTGTCTGTCTGTCTGTCTGTCTGTCTGTCTGTCTATATCATCTATCTATCTATCATCTATCTATCTATCTATCTATCTATCTATCTATCTATCTATCCAGTATCTATCTATCCCTCTATCTATCTATCCAGTATCTCTCTCTCTCTCTCTCTCTCTCTCTCTCTCTCTGTCTATCTATCTATCTATCTATCATCTATCTATCTATCTATCTATCTATATCTATCTAATCTGTCTGTCTGTCTGTCTGTCTGTCTATATCATCTATCTATCATCTGTCTGTCTGTCTGTCTGTCTGTCTGTCTGTCTGTCTATATCATCTATCTATCTATCTATCTATCTATCTATCTCTATCTATCTATCTATCTATCTATCTATCTATCTATCTATCATCTATCTATCTATCTATCATCTATCTATCTATCTATCTATCTATCTATCTATCTATCTATCTATCTATCTATATCTATCTAATCTGTCTGTCTGTCTGTCTGTCTGTCTATATCATCTATCTATCTATCTATCATCTATCTATCTATCTATCTATCTATCTATCTATCTATCTATCTATCTATTCCCAAGAGCATCATCTGCCAGCAGCAAAGGGAACTCGGAATTTGCCTTCTCTGCTCGACGGGTGTTTGCAAGTGGGAGGAAATCTCACAGGAACAGGTCTGCCAGGTTGAGGCTGCGATTACAGCAAGTGGCACAGAAGGTGATGCTCTTAAAACATACAGAGAGTAGCAGGCAGTTGCCACAGCTGTCTGTGTGGGAGGCCTCAGCTCTGGCAGGAAAATAGCTTATCAGACCAACAGAGGCTTAAGTCTGTGCTGGGCTGTAAATATATACAGAGAGAGAGAGAGAGAGGCATTGGAGAGGCTGCTCGCTTCAAGGCACCCTGTAATCCTTGGCACTGCTTGCGTGCGTCTGAAAGGAAACAGGCTCCGTGTTGCAGAATGAACAGGCTCCCCAGGGTGGTGGTGGTCCACAGACTAGCGCATCGCAGAACCGTTCCTGATGCAGCTCGAAAGCAGAAGTTTGCTAGGGGTTTGTTGCCCTGGTCGATCTGGGGACTCACCCACCCTTGTTTCTGCCGTCCTTAAAAGGCATGGGTCCAAGCAGTTTCCCCCTTGCCCCACTCCTTTCCCAGGGAAAACCTGCTATTTAGCTCTATAATAGTACCACTGTATTCCGCTCTGGTCAGACCTCACCTGGAATACTGTGTCCAGTTCTGGGCACCACAGTTCAAGAAGGATACTGACAAGCTGGAACGTGTCCAGAGGAGGGCAACCAAAATGGTCAAAGGCCTGGAAACGATGCCTTATGAGGAACGGCTTAGGGAGCTGGGTATGTTTAGCCTGGAGAAGAGAAGGTTAAGGGGTGATATGATAGCCATGTTCCAATATACAAAAGGCTGTCATATAGAGGAGGGAGAAAGGTTGTTTTCTGCTGCTCCAGAGAAGAGGACACGGAGCAATGGATTCAAACTACAAGAAAGAAGATTCCACCTCAACATTAGGAAGAACTTCCTGACAGTAAGAGCTGTTGGACAGTGGAATTTGCTGCCAAGGAGTGTGGTGGAGTCTCCTTCTTTGGAGGTCTTTAAGCAGAGGCTTGACAGCCACCTGTCAGGAATGCTCTGATGGTGTTTCCTGCTTGGCAGGGGGTTGGACTGGATGGCCCTTGTGGTCTCTTCCAACTCTAGGATTCTATGATTCTAAATTGAACGGCAAGCCAATGAAATCTCAATTGTCTTTTTTTCTCTCTCAAATTTTTTTATTGGTTTTCCACACTTTTTAACAAAGTCACAAATACAAACAAACAATACAATACATACAACAAAACAAAACATAAAGATAACCACTGTACCCAAATTTCTATTCCTCTATATTTTAACCTAATATCTGACTTCCTCTGAACCTCCCTGTCTGAAGTTCCATGCTTTTCTTCTTTAGCACTTGTCCAAACTCTTACTTTTATTTACCTCAATCCTATTTTAATCCCTAATTTACCAATTCAAACTCATATTGTCTTTACTATTAAACTTATTCATCATAATCCCTAATTTCTGACTATTAATTAATTACACTTATCCTATTCACTAAACATCTATTTCTAATCTGAGCCTCTTTTATCCTTCCAAAACATTCCTAAATTTAAATATTACAATATTTCTTTAAATAACGTCTAAATTTCTTCCAATCTTCCTCCACCGTCTCCTCCTTCTGGTTGCGGATTCGTCCAGGCAGTTCTGCCAGCTCCATGAAGTCCATCATTTGCCATTCTTCTATCGTAGGTATCTCAGTATTCTTCCAATTCTTGGCAAGTAAGATTCTCGCTGCTGTTGTGGCATGCAGGAAAAACCTAACATATTTTTGGGGTACTTCATCTCCTACAATTCCAAGCAGAAAGGCCTCTGGTTTCTTAATAAATGTGTACTTTAACACCTTTTTTAATTCATTATAAACCAGTTCCCAGAAGCCTTTCAACTTGGGGCATGTCCACCACATATGATAAAATGTACCTTCAAGGCAGGCTTAAGCAGTATGTGGACCGAGAACTCCCAGAAGTGCAAGCTGGATTTCGAAGGGGCAGAGGAACCAGAGACCAAATTGCAAACATGCGCTGGATTATGGAGAAAGCTAGAGAGTTCCAGAAAAACATTTACCTCTGCTTCATTGACTACGCAAAAGCTTTTGACTGTGTCGACCACAGCAAACTATGGCAAGTTCTTAAAGAAATGGGAGTGCCTGATCACCTCATCCGTCTCCTGAGAAATCTCTATGTGGGACAAGAAGCTACAGTTAGAACTGGATATGGAATAACTGATTGGTTCAAAATTGGGAAAGGAGTACGACAAGGCTGTATATTGTCTCCCTGCTTATTTAACTTATATGCAGAATTCATCATGCGAAAGGCGGGACTGGATGAATCCCCAACCGGAATTAAGATTGCCGGAAGAAATATCAACAACCTCAGATATGCTGATGATACAACCTTGATGGCAGAAAGTGAGGAGGAATTAAAGAACCTTTTAATGAGGGTGAAAGAGGAGAGCGCAAAATGTGGTCTAAAGCTCAACATCAAAAAAACTAAGATCATGGCCACTGGTTCCATCACCTCCTGGCAAATAGAAGGGGAAGAAATGGAGGCAGTGAGAGATTTCACTTTCTTGGGTTCCATGATCACTGCAGATGGTGACAGCACTCACGAAATTAGAAGACGCCTGCTTCTTGGGAGAAAAGCAATGACAAACCTAGACAGCATCTTAAAAAGCAAAGACATCACCTTGCCAACAAAGGTCCGTATAGTAAAAGCTATGGTTTTCCCAGTAGTAATGTACGGAAGTGAGAGCTGGACCATAAAGAAGGCTGATCGCCGAAGAATTGATGCTTTTGAATTGTGGTGCTGGAGGAGACTCTTGAGAGTCCCATGGACTGCAAGAAGATCAAACCTATCCATTCTTAAAGAAATCAGCCCTGAGTGCTCACTAGAAGGACAGATCCTGAGGTTAAGGCTCCAGTACTTTGGCCACCTCATGAGAAGAGAAGACTCCCTAGAAAAGACCCTGATGTTGGGGAAGGTTGAGGGCACAAGGAGAAGGGGACGACAGAAGATGAGATGGTTGGACAGTGTTCTCGAAGCTACTAACATGAGTTTGGCCAAACTGCGAGGGGCAGTGAAGGATAGGCGTGCCTGGCGTGCTCTGGTCCATGGGGTCACGAAGAGTCGGACATGACTGAACGACTGAACAACAACAACACCTTCCTTTTCTTTGCACTTCCAACATTTGTTTTCATTTTTATGGTACATTTTTGCTAATTTCACAGGGGTTAAATACCATCTAATGAAATCTCAATTGTCAGTTGCTCCGACCGAGTGCTAAAGAGTGGTTTTCTCCATGTTGGAAGCAGTGGGACAATGTGGAGGAGCCCTGACTCAGTGGTGGAGCAAGTCGATTGGGCGCCTGGGGCGGTGTCAGAAATGCAGCCGGGGCAGCGCCAAACTGCCCCAGACTCCAGGCACTTCTTTTTTTTTTTTTTAAATGATTTTTATTAATTTTATAATTTTATAAGCATACAATAATACATTTCGGTCAGGATTCATCCCTCCCCATCTCTCACCTTGGGGAGATATGTAATCTTACCCTCCCTCTCACGGAGGTAAACCCAGTCATTATTTCCCCTGACCTCAAACAAATCATTATCTAGCTTCGGCCTACCCCTTTTCCCGGGTAGGCCCTTCTTAAAAACAAATCATAATCATGGTGACTTCCTCCGCACCTCCCTAGTGGCTGCATCAAACAATATATTACTTCCATTCAGGTACATAAACACCTTAAACCTAACTTAAGCTTAGTTTCAAAATATAGTTCTAACTCATATAAAACAACATATCTTGTTTCACAACTTTATTTAGTTCTAGCCTCTGCGTCTTCCTCCCACATCATCTAAAAGTTTCCTTCTGACTCCCCTTAATCTTCAGACCCCTAACTTCAAGAGGTGCTATCATAATCCAAACTCCAAGCCATGTCCGACATAAAAAGGTCAAAATCCAAATGTTTAATCAATCCCCAATAACCCAGACTCCAGGCACTTCTCAGTGGCCACTCCCTGGCTGCCGATACCCGAACAGTCCAGAGGCCAGTAATGTGCAACTCTTCTCCGATGAGACGAGCACACACATTCCCTGCATTTCGCAGTGGGAAAGAATAAGCCAGAAGTAGATCTACAGCTACTTTATTAAAGGCTATTTTACAAAGTCCATTCTCTGTTTCTCTGCTCCCAAGACTCCAACAGAACAGAGCTAGGCATCTTGCTTCTTACTCCATCGAGAACCAGAAGCGAAAGAAAAAGGATACAATAACATCACATGGTAGGAAGAGATAAAAGCACAGACTTCCTTTCTCACACTGAACTCAGTATGTGAAATACAACAGACACATTATGCTGCATAGCTGTAGCAGCAGAGGATATGCTAAAATCCTAACAGGCGGTGCACGTGCCCTGCGTCTGGGGGGGGCAGCCACCCTTGGGGCAGGGCGAGCTGGGGCAGGACGCTCCACGGGGCCTCCCAGGAGTCTGCCTGCCTCCTCCCACTCAGCCGCCCTACAGCTGAGGCTGAGGGGTGGCGGTGGGCAGACCATTCGGGGCAGCGCGGAGCCTGCGGGCACCCAAGCGACTGCGTCACTCCCGGGAGAGATGCATGGCTTGGGTGCGCAAGGCCCCGCGGTGAGTGCTGCCTGGCATTTTGTCACCCCCCTCAGTGGTGACACCCGGGGCGGCCCACCCCCACTGCACCCCCTTCCTCCGCCCCTTCCCTGACTCATAGAATCATAGAATCCTAGAGTTGGAAGAGACCCCAAGGGCCATCCAGTCCAACCCCCTGCCAAGCAGGAAACACTATCCAAGCATTCCTGACAGGTGGCTGTCAAGCCTCTGCTTAAAGACCTCCAAAGAAGGAGACTCCACCACACTCCTTGGCAGCAAATTCCACTGTCGAACAGCTCTTACTGTCAGGAAGTTCTTCCTAATGTTTAGGTGGAATCTTCTTTCTTGTAGTTTGAATCCATTGCTCCATGTCCGCTCCTCTGGAGCAGCAGACTCAGTACAACCACAACTCAGGGCTCACCTCCACTTCCTCTTGTGCCTCTGCTTTCCCTCGGAGGCCTTCGAGAACTGGCTCTTTCTGAGGAAAGGGCTTGCCCTGGGATGCATGTATTGTTACTGCCTGTGTTTTCATAGGATGGCAGAATTGTAGAGTTGATCATCTTGTCCAACGCCCTGCAATGCAGGAATATGCAGCTGTACCATACGGGGGATCAAACCTGCAACCCTGGCGTTATCAGCACCACGCTCTAACCAACTGAGCTATCCAGGTTTTAAATGGATCTTTTAAATGTTATTTTAATAGTGATTGATTGCATTTTAATGGTGGTCTTTTCTATGTCTTCAATTTGTTCTATTTTATCTGTGTACGCCGCCTTGCCTCCTGGACTGAGACAGAGGCCAATAATAATAATAATAATAATAATAATAATAATAATAATAATTCTTTTCCTGTGTTGGGTCCATTTTGCAGGATTTAGAATCATAGAACCATAGAGTTGGAAGAGACCACAAGGGCCATCCAGTCCAACCCACTGCCAAGCAGGAAACACCATCAAAGCATTCCTGACAGGTGGCTGTCAAGCCTCTGCTTAAAGAGGCTTTACCCAAGCGAGACTGCAGGAGTCAATGGAAATAGGGTCTGCACTGTGTGAATCCAGCTGATCATACCTATCAGATATTCAGAGGGTGGGCAGGCGCTGATTTTGCCGTCCGCCTACTCACTGAAGAGGCAATGAATGTTATTGCTGATTGCCTGACTGGGGACGGATGTGGGCACCTCTGCTGATCACTCCATCTGCTCGTGGCTCCATCAGGGCACACCATGCCAGACCATAATTGAATTTTGCCATCCTTTCTACATTAGTTTGCTCAAAATGAGACACACACACACACACACACACACACAATAACCCAAATCCTTTATTTATATCAATGCCATCCACCTAGCTGCCTATATTTAAAGAAGCCAATGTAGCCCCAGCGACTCTAAATAAAGGACGCGGAGTCTGACTCACCCTGCACAAGTGCTCATTAGATGTGGTCCCATTAGCATGAACTTTGAGAAGAACCCCGCTAATGATATCAGGATAATAAAGCCATTACTGCACATGGCGAGACTCTGGGCTCACCCACAAGCACTGCCAACAAAGAGATAAATTCATTTTTATTGCCCCACTGACAGGCCGGCTCCTCTAAAGCAATTATTGACCGACGTGGACGGCCTGTTTGCTTTGCATTTAGAGATTCGTTAGAAAAGCAAACACTCCTGCGAGCATCCATCAAGGCTGCTCAAAGGACGAGATTCTTTGGTCGCTAATTGTCTCCAGTTCCCAGCTCCATAGGATTCTCATTCCCAGCTCACTGAAGAGGCTGCCTTCTCCTTTTGATGGGGGGCACGTGGGTGTCTTCACGCAGAGACCAAGCT
Organism: Darevskia nairensis; assembly: GCA_034642065.1. NCBI lineage: Eukaryota > Metazoa > Chordata > Lepidosauria > Squamata > Lacertidae > Darevskia > Darevskia nairensis. The sequence continues at coordinate 475,901 of JAWWNI010001326.1, read as the reverse complement.
GTGATCTGTGCGCCGGAAACAGCCAGGGCTGGAATGTTCCCCCTTTCGAAATGACCGAATCCATGTTCCCAGGCAGGAATGGTACTTAAGGAACGGAAAAAGGCCTCTTGCTGCCCCATTTAACTAATATGGCTCACAGCAGCAAGACACCCCGAGTTCCTGCTTTCATAATTATTTATTGCTATGATGGTGGCTTCCAGCACAGCACTGCTAGTTAGCCTCATAAGAACATAAGAAGAGCCCATGATCTCCAACATTGATGAAAATAGGGACATTGGGCTAAACAGGATATACAGAATCACAGAACCATCTATATATATAAAAATGTTCCCATTGCGTGTTTGTCCGAAACACCCTTGCTGCGTAACCGCTGGACCAAATCGCATCAAATTAGGACACAGCGTTCCATTACCATGGCATACTAATCTGGCATAATAAAAATTCATAAAAACCACACCTGACATACCTAAAATAAAGAAAAAACGCAAAAAAATTGGTGCGCACATATAACATCACCAGCAAAATAGCGCCCTCTAGCGACAGCTATACTTGTATTACAGCTACAAAAGCAAAAAATTGGCGTGCACATATGACATCACCAGCAAAACCTCGCCCTCTAGCAACGGCAGGCCTGTCTCCATTTTCACTCCCAAACTGACAAACTATTTATCTGCAAGGAAGGAGGGGGTGATTGTCTCAGTGGCTTCCTGATACCTGAGTGCCAGACAAAAGGGTGTGATTAACTTGGCTGGGAAACAGGGAAATGTAAATATCTCTTTTGTCAAAGGCACGCTGGGAAATGGAGGCCGCCACCTCTCGCAGTTAACTAGGCCGGACCCGCAAGGCACGCTGGGAAATGGAGTCAAGGCGCCCTGTGGGTGAACTAAGCTCTTTCACCCAAACTGCAAGGCATGCTGGGAAACGGTGGGCTTATTATCCCAACCAACCGTGCGCTCAAGGCACTCTGGGAAATGGAATCAAATCCTCTCTAGCACTTTTCCCCTTGAAAAGGCCACTAGCACTTTCCCCCTTGAAAAGGCCACAGGCAAGGCACGCTGGGAAATGGCCACCGTGATTGTCCCTCAGTGATCTCCCAATGTGTGTTTTTTAACTGTGCGTTTCCATAGTGCTTTTCCCTCAGATGGCGTCAGAGGCCTCCTTCCTCGGCTTTTTCTGCCATAGGCCGCGAGGGGGCACCTGAGCGCGTGCAGAGTGCACACGACGCCGGCGGGGGTAGGTGGGGGTTTATTTTGGCTGCGCCTGCTACTGATGGTAATAAGCATAAAATCAGCCACAGCAAGGCGTGGCCGGGTCAGCTAGTAGAATCATAGAATCGTAGAATTGGAAGGGACCCTCAGGGTTATCTAGTCCAACCTCAATGAATGAGAGTACACCACTTTACAGAAGAACGATGTCCAGTCACTTTTGATTGATTGAATCTGCTTGGAGAGGGTAACAACGTTCAGGTTTCTGGGCATTGAGTTACAGGAGGATTTGTCCTGGAGTGTCAACACAAGGGGGCTTGTGAAGAAAGCGCAGCAGAGACTGTACTTTTTGAGAATTCTAAGGAAAAACCATCTTCCGCAAAAGCTGCTGCTTGCCTTCTATCACTGTGCCACTGAGAGTGTGCTCACTTATGGTTTATGTGTGTGGTACGGAAGCTGTACTTCTCAGGATAGGATAGGGTTGTGCAGAATTATTAAAACAGCAGAGAGCATTATTGGCTGCTCACTCTCCACTTTAGAACAAATCTATATCACCAGGTGCCACAGGAAAGCACTGGACATTGCAAAGGATCCATTGCATCCTGGTCACCGTTTCTTTGAGCTCCTGCCATCAGGACGGAGATACAGAACAATGAAGGCGAGAACGAGCCATCTCAAGAACAGTTTCTTCTCTAGAGCAATTTCGGCCTTAAATGGAAATTCTGGACTTTGAAGTCATCTTATTTTACTTGTTATATTGTATAGTATTGTACTGTTTTAATTAGTGTTTTGTAGTTATTTTAAATTTATGTGGAGTGCCTTATCTGAGTGGATAGAGCAATTGAGTAATTTAATTGTTCCCGCAAGGGCACAATGACAATAAAGATTATCTTATATTATCTTACAAGGTAGTGTTTAGCTAATATCTCCTTTCTTGAATCCATTGGTTTGGGTCCTGCCCTCTGGGGCAGGAGAAAACAAGCTTGGTCCATCTCCCATATGACATCCCTTCAGAGATTTGAAGATGACTATCATATCTCCTCTCAGTCTCCCCTTCTCCAGGCTAACTCCCTCAACAGTTCCTCATATGACTTGGCTTCCAGACCCCTGGTCATCTTGTTAACCCTCCTCTGTGCACATGGTTTGCATACTGGCGGCATGGTACAGTGGTACCTTGGTTTGCGAACTTAATCCGTTCCGGAAGTCCGTTCTTAAACCAAAGCATCCTTAAACCAAGGCTCGCTTTCCCATAGCAGCAGGGGACTCAATTTACACTCAACAGGAAGCGGAACATGTTCTGCTTCCAAGGCAAAGTTCACAAACCAAAACACCTACTTCCAGGTTTGCAGCGTTCTTAATCCAAGTTGTTCATAAACTAAGCTGTTCTTAAACCAAGGTACCACTGTATAGGGAAGCTTTTAAAGCTTTTTACTATGTCTTTATATATGCTGGAAGCCGCCCAGAGTGGCTGGGGCAACCCAGTCAGATGGGTGGGGTACAAATAGTAAATAATAATAATAATAATAATAATAATAGTAATAATAATAATAATAATAATAATAATAATAATAATAATAATGGTACCAGTTACAATTAGGTAGCCAGTTACAGGTAGGTAGCCGTGTTGGTCTGCCATAGTCAAAATAATAATAATAATAATTCCTTTCAGTAGCACCTTAGAGACCAACTAAGTTTGTTCTTGGTATGAGCTTTCGTGTGCATGCACACTTCTTCAGATAGACTGAAACAGAAGTCACCAGACCCTACGACTGCAATTGGTCTTGCAGGAAAAAGCAAGGGGTGAGATGGCTAAAAAAGCTTTGTCATGTATAATGAGATAAGAATCCAATGTCTTTGTTCAGACCAGGTCTCTCCATGGTTTTAAGTTTGGTAATGAGTTGCAATTCAGCAACTTCTCTTTCCAGTCTATTTCTGAAATTCCTTTGCAATAAGACAGCTACTTTGAGATCTTGTATAGAATGTCCTGGGAGATTGAAGTGTTCTCCTACTGGTTTCTCTGTCTTGCGATTCCTGATGTCAGATTTATGTCCATTTATCCTTTGGCGTAGGGTTTGGCCTGTTTGTCCAATATAGAGAGCTGAAGGGCACTGTTGGCATTTGATGGCATACACAATGTTAGACGATGAGCGATTAAATAGTCCTGAGATGGTATGTTTGATGTTGTTGGGGCCAGTAATGGTGTTGTCCGGGTGTATGTGGCAGCAAAGTTGGCATTTGGGTTTATTGCAGGTGGTGGGTTCTCCTTCATTGAAGGCTTTTAAGCAAAGGTTGGATGCCATCTGTCTTGGATGCTTTAGCTGAGACTCCTGCATTGCATGAGGTTGGACTAGAAGACCCTTCAAGTCCTTTCCAACTCTTCAATTCTATGATTCTATGACATTCTTCAACCGGTGGCCAGAACTGGCGTCCAAAGATATGTTGGCATCACTTGCTCAGCCAGGACAGAGCTTGATGGGCCAACAGCATCACTCATTATAAGGTCGATTCCTATGCTTTTGTCCCGTCGGGTACCAAGAGATAAGAGCGCTGTATCTTTCTGCCCTGCATGTTGAAACACAGTTTTGGAGAGAGAAGGGAATTTGGAGCAGAACGAAAGCCAAATGTGAAAAGGCTAAGCAGGGCATCTCTCCCTCCTCCCCACCATTTTTCTACTCAAAGTTTCGGCTTCTGCAACAGCTTTACATTAAGAAGGGGAGAAAGAAAAAGAAAAAACCTCATTGGGGAACAATGCAGACATCTGAGCCCCGTGAGTCATATATAGTCCTGAGCAGCAGAGTGTGATTTCTCCTCTCACAATGGCAAATGCAAAATCAATAGCTGGTTATGGCACCCGAGAAGCTGTCTGCGTTTGATTTATTCCTGAAAAGCGGGGAAATTGGTGAGGAGAATGACGGAGGAGATGGTAACCTGTGCAACACACAGCGGCGTTCTAATTGCTCGCCGAGGAAGGATGGAGGGTGAACAAACGACCCCCCTGCTTTGGGCACAAGACATTTTAGGAGTGATTGTTGCTTATCTCCCACTGCTAAAGCTGTAGTGAGGTTCCTGCTAGGGGGAGGTGGGGGGGGTCTAACCATGGAGGCTGGAAAGGAAAAGATATCTGTAACGGGGGAGAGATATGCCCAGAACATGACTTAATGCAGATGGGACGAAAAGGAAGAGTATCACTTAAGAGACAATATATTTATTTCATTTTTAACCCACCCACCCTCAAACAAGGGATCCCAGGACAGGGTACCTCAAATATAGAATCAAGCTCACAACAGCACCACTGAAAACAGTAAAACTATTCCAATGGAGTCATGGGATTGTAGAGTTGGAAGGGACACCAAGGGTCATCTAGTCCAACCCCCTGCAATGCAGGAATCAGAGCTAAAGAATCCCTGAGAGATGGCCATCCAGCCTCAGTGAAGGAGAGTCCACCACCTCCTAAGGGAGTCTATTCCACTGTCTAATAGCTCCTGCCCTCAGAAGGTTAAAGAGGTTTAAACCATGCAGGCATCAGTAAATACAATCTCTACCAGTGTGGTGTAGTGGTTAAGAGCGGTAGACTTGTAATCTGGTGAACCGGGTTTGCGTCTCCGCTCCTCCACATGCAGCTGCTGGGTGACCTTGGGCTAGTCATACTTCTCTGAAGTCTCTCAGCCCCACTCACCTCACAGAGTGTTTGTTGTGGGGGAGGAAGGGAAAGGAGAATGTGAGCCGCTTTGAGACTCCTTCGGGTAGGGATAAAGCGGGATATCAAATCCAAACTCTTCTTCTTCTTCTTCCGTAGTACCAAACCAGTGGGTGAACGCACCAAGGCCAGTTGCTGGAAGCCACAGGAGGGGAGAGGGCTCCTGGGCGCAGCTCCTGCTTGTCGCTTTTCCACAGGTATTGGACTGGTCACTGTGAGAAGAAGGATGCTAGGCTAGATGGGCCACTGTCTGGATCCAGCAGGCTCTTCTTGTGCTACTATGCATTATGCAAACCAATGTAGAAGTTTGTGGTGATGAAGCAGTTTATAAATCCTGCTAAATAAAGATAGAAAAATAGTAAGGGAGAACCTACGTCTTTGAAAACCTGGCTGAAGAGATGAGGTTTTAGCTGATGCAGGAAACCAACCATTGTTGGCCCCAGCTGCATTTCAGGAGGAAGAGCATTCTAGAGTCAGGGAGCCACCACCAAGAAGACCCTTCCATAAGTTGTAGAGATATGAAGCTCCCCTGTTTAGGGAAGCTTTTAATATTTGATGAATTATTGTATTGTAATATTTTGCTGGAAGCTGCCCAGAGTAGCTGGGGAAACCCAGTCAGATGGGCAGAGTATAAATTATTTGTTGTTGTTGTCTGTGGGAATGTTCAGGGAGGCAGGAGAGAATATATTGTTTATTAATATCCTTCCTAACTTGCACTAGCAAATTTCTTTACTTAGCAGAGTTTACATCCCCCTTTTAAATGCACAGCAGATAGCTGGTTGCAGGCTTGTGTAAGCTTCTCACTATTAGGTTCCTGGTAAGTTCCCTTATATCCCTTTTAAAAGAATCAACACGCCACAATCTTGTGTAAAGTATGTAAAAGTAGTTTACTCACATTCTGTTCACAGTTGGATCCCTGAAGGCAGACTTAGTTACAAAGTATATACTTGTGGAGCTATCCCATATGGGGATAATCCCAGTGCTGGAAGCCAACACTGCATCTCTAGAGCTGCTCCAACGATGGAGGAAGTCAAAAAGAGAGAGAGAGATGCTGCATGCCTTGTCCTTTTGTTACCTGGACAGGTAAGGTCATGCCCACCTCTAGTCACATGCAAAGGAAGTATGCCCCAGCCAGGAGGAAACAGGAAGTTTTCGACTGGCTGGACCAAACATTCTCCTGCATGTCCACTCTAGGAAAACAAGGAATGTTGTACTTGACTGCTACTTGTGTATCACATCCCACAAGTCCTCCAACCAAAGTGAGCATACAAAAATGGGTATGTTGGGGAAAGTTTATCTCCAAACTAAAGATTAGGAGGAACTTCCTGATGGTGAGATCTCTGAAGGGGCTCCCTTGGAGTTTTCCAGTCAGATTTTGGATGGCCATCTGCCGTCAAGAGATTCTCCAGCTGTGATTGGCAGGGGGTTGGACTGGATGACCCTTGGGGTACCTCTTCCAACTCTACAGTTCTAGGGCTCTAAATGGGCATCTTGGCGAAAACAATACACCAAGATGCATTGCATTAGGTTTCTTGCAAAAATAAATAAATGTGCACACCAGGGCAAAACTGTGAACGAAAAATGTGCATATTCGGAGTAATGCATATAGAAATATTTGTGAATATTCAAGCTGGCTTTTAAAGATGTAAATGGATCACAAACTGCAGATGTGGTGGAGGAGAAGCTGAATTTGACACATGTGTCCATTCCTGCTTTTGAGTACCAGTTGTCAGTGACCAAAAACCCCCCCACCAAAAGACAAACAAGCCAGGATTGGAGCTCTTGCCTTCTCCTTAACGTTCTTAAGAAAGTCTGCAGATCCTGATGGTGTAACCCTCCTATTATTCAACTCCATTTTCTCCAGAAATCAAAGTGCCATTGATTTTTATTTTTTTTTACCCGACTTGCTATTTACTGAGCATGAAAAGGCTTCTTTGGCTGCATCCCTTCTGCTCCGGTTATCAATCAAGGAATGTTTATGCCATAGAAAAGCATTTGTTAAGACAACAGCCTCTCTCTGGGTGGCACTTTAATACCCTCACTGTGGAAAAGAAATATAAGAAATAATAAACAGATCTCAGGGGTTTTAATTCATCGTTAATGAGCCTTTCAACATGACTGTAAATGTGCAAGAACATTTTTTTTAAAGAAGGAAGGCAACATGAAACGAAATAAAAACTGCAGCTGATATTAAAATCAATGAGACTTAACTACTTTGGAAAAACGTTTTCTCTCTCTCTCTGCGTTGGCTGTCAATTAAAGTGTCAGGCATAATTGGTCTATTCTGTAGAAAATGCATCTTCAATAATGTGGAAGGGGGGGGAAGGGAGATGTCGATATTTTTCTTCTCATCCTCTCCTCTTCCCTTTCAGCTTTACATAATAACCATCTCACAGCTAAAATGCATTTAATTTGATCTTAATGCCAGGGTAGCTAGCAGGTTTTTAACTGTGTAAAAAGTTCTTCTTGTCTGTTACCTTCAGAAAGTGCTTCTCTGACACCAGGCTAATAAACTCTGCATCTGAAAGTGGCTTTTCTCTTGAGTTGATGCCTCTTGGTTGCTGCTTTTGCAATAAACAAAACACTTAGAGGTTCACCCCACCCAACAGTTAATGGGGACCAGCTTCTGCTTTCCGTGATGGTCTCTGCTTTCTGCATGGCCCCAGTTCAGGATGATTCCAGGTGAGCTGACCCACTGACTCCATTTCCATGCTGCCCTTCAGTGATTGCGATCGTAGGGCAGCTGGAATTAAAACCATAATTAAAAACCATACCAATGGATGGAGCAACTCCCCAGTGAGGAAATGAGGCTTTTTAGCTTAGAGAAAAAGCAAGAAAGAGGAGACATGATTGAGGTGTATAAAATGATGGGGGAAGTGGATAAAGAAGAGTTTTTCTTCCTCTCCCCTAACTCTAAAATTCATGTTACAGGTAGATAGCCATGTTGGTCTGTCATAGTCAAAACAAAATAAAAAAATTCCTTCCAGTAGCACCTTAGAGACCAACTAAGTTTGTTCTTGGTATGCATGCACACTTCTTCAGATACACTGAAACAGAAGTCACCAGACCCTTATATATAGTGAGAGGGTGGGGAGGGGTATTACTCAGAGGGGTGGTGGGAATGGGTGAAAGGTTGATAGCTGTGGTAAACCTGTTGACGACTGTTAACGACTGCAATTAGTCTTACAGGAAAAAGCAAGGGGTGAGAAGGTTAAAAAAGCTTTGTCATATATAGTGAGACATATATAGTGAGCTATAGTGAGACATGACAAAGCCGCCGCCATTGCCGGGCCGCCGCCGCCGCCGATGCCACCTCGACGGAGGAGCCCCGAGGAGGAGGAGGAGGAGGACGGCCGGCCCGGCCCGGCCTGGAGGCAGCGGCGGCGAGGAGGACGAGGACGCCGCCCCGCAACCTCCTCGCCCCGGCCGCCGCCGCTGGCCGCCTCCGCGCCTCGGGTCCCGCTCGCCCCCGCTAGAGCCCGTTATCAACGGGCTGAATTCAACTAGTATACTATACTCCTAGATCCTACTACTGATCCTAGATGCTATACTCCAGCTGCATCAATTAATTGACCCCTTCCTATCTTCCCTGTGCAAAACTAAGGATAGTTAAAATAAAAATAAAAATCTTAACAAATGATGCCCCAGCAGTTCTCCTGAGCAGATTTAAAGCCAGGCTTAATGATAATGAATACCAGAGTTCAGAAGCTCAGCCAGACATGGCTGCTGGAATGGTGAGGAAGTTGCCCAATTAGGCTAACAAGGTGCAAGTGCTAACATCAGGAAAGCCCTCAGAATAACTGATAATTGAGGCGGGAAACTGAGCGTGTGGCCGGCAGACAAGATAATGGCCGGCATGAACAGTTGGTGGTCTGAAGCAGCCTAGGGAGCTTTGTTTTCATCTTGACCCTAGCTAGAGAGGCATCTTGAACTTTCTCTCCACCTTGGACAGAGTCACAAATCTCCAAGCTAAAATTCAAGCGCCCTGCTCCTCCTCACTTGGACGCTGTTTTTATTTTGAAATTTAGAGAAAGGGTTCAAGCTGTACAGATGTCTGATCACAGAAGACAGGAAGGAGGGTTAGGCAAACCACAGTGCTCCTTCAGGGTATGGTGATCAAAATCAGAAGTAGAAATGGAGAGATCTGCCAGTTTCTTTTATATATATATATATATATATATATATATATATATATATATATATATATATATATATATACACACCGTATATATCCTTTTTTATTAGTTTTGACTATACAATAGTAACAATCACATAATTTTGCATTTCTTATACCTTTTTGGCTTATTATAGCCTTGACTTCCTTCAGACCTTCCTTATGACTTTCTAATAATTATACCTTAATTTCATATTTCTTGTTTCTTCCGTTGTTTTATTATATCACACTCTACCTTAGTTTCTATAAGTTCATATTAACAACAGCATTTCTCCCTTGGTCTACAAAACCTCTTGTAGTCCTACTAACGTATTCAATTCAGTACATTCCTTTAAGTAGTCTGTAAATTTAGTCCAGTCTTTGACGAACTTCTGGTCCTGCTGTTCTCGGATTCTCCCCGTCATTTTGTCATTTTTGTCATTTTGTCCATTTCTGCATAGTCCAATAGTTTCATTTTCCATTCCTCTACTGTCGGTGTTTGTTCTTGTTTCCATTTTTGTGCAATTAACATCCTTGCCGCAGTCACTACGTATTGGAAAAGCTTAATGTCCTGCTTTTTAATGTCTGTACCTATAATTCCCAACAGGAAAGCTTCTGGTTTTTTAAGCAAATGTATATTTCAACATTCCCAGCACATATGAAAAAAAGGTACCTTGTTTCTCTTTGCATTTCCAACACTTGTTATCCACCTTATATATTTTTGCCAGTTTGACTGGAGATCCATCAGTTTCATTTCTCTCGCTTTCACATTTTTGCCCCCAGTCTTAAATTCAGCACTTCACGTTGCTGCGAAAGGTTGTGGTGGTTTTTTTTATAATAAAAAAAATCATGAAGATTCAACAGGATTTTACTGGGGATTTCCTCTAATAAACACATGTTCATATGCACTTTTGATATTGTGCATTCCTTACTCATGCCTTCCCCTAACAGAACCACTTTCGGACCTGTGGGTGGAGAACTGAATCATGAAATGTGGAGATAGTATGTAGTTATTATTCTGCTGATGAAGCCGAAAGTGGCGAAACAGGGATAAATAATCCGGGTATCTTTGTCCTGCTTGCTCCGAATCTTCATGAAAATTACATTCACACCTTGGAGTGCTGCGTCATCACTGTCAAATCAAGCTCAACTTTCAGTTGGAACTTTTATTTGCATTATATGGAGTACACCGACCTTGGGACTATTAGTTGAATTATATGGAGGACACTGGACTTGTGATACTTGCTATGTACCTCCACGTATGAACCTTTAAGTATATAGACTTTTGTAGTGGATATATTCACATGTTGTGTTTTCTGTTAGTTATACCAGATTATACACAGATTTTGGTCTTGTACATGCATGTGTTTTCATTATTTATATCTTGAATTATCGGAATTTATGTTTGCCAGCCTGTTACGTTTGTTGTTTGGTGCTACAGATACACGTAACTCAGGTTTATCGTGTGTTGGATCAGGCCAACGAGCAGGGCCGGATTTGGGTTTATAATAATAATAATAATAATAATAATAATTATTATTATTATTTGTACCCCGCCCATCTGGTCGGGTCACCCCAGCCACTCTGGGCAGCTTCCAACAAATATCAAAATACATTAAAATATCACAGATTAAAAACTTCCCTAAGCAGCGCTGCCTTCAAGTATTTTCTAAAGGTCATGTAGTTGTTTATCGCTTTGACCTCTGCTGGGAGGGTGTTCCACAGGGCGGGCGCCACTACTGAGAAGGCCCTCTGCCTGGTTCCCTGTGGCTTTGCTTCTTGCAGTGAGGGAACCGCCAGAAGGCCCTCGGCGCTGGATCTCAGTGTCTGGGCAGAATGATGGGGGTGGAGATGCTCCTTCAGGTATACTGGGCCTTTGAGGCTGTTTAGGGCTTTAAAGGTCAGCACCAACACTTTGAATTGTGCTCGGAAACGTACTGGGAGCCAATGTAGATCTCTCAGGACCGGTGTTTGATGAGGTTTGATGAGACCCTAAGCTCCTAAAGGTAATGGGACCCTGTATATGTCCAACTGTCCTTTGCCAACAACAAATTGTTGCTGTTTTTTGTGTTGAATATATGCTATATGGTAATTTATGGACCTAATCGGTATCTCAAGCCATTTGCGCATGTTGCCATGCAACCAGTCCATGCAGAATGTAGGCACCCTATATATAGAAAGGAGCAAAGCAGGGATATTTGAGGGAGCAGGCCAGCAGATGGGCCCATGACTTACATCATAGGAGCCTACACAACACAAAACACTGTTGCTGTGTGTAGGTGTTATTTTATTTGTTTTTTATCTTATATTGTGAAAATGTACATCCAGGTTTTTTTTCCCCCTTTAATTTTTTTGGGGCCCCCCAAGAGAGTGGGGCCCTAAGCTATAGCTTCAGGTAGGTAGCTGTGTTGGTCTGCCATAGTCAAAACAATTTTTTTAAAAAAAGTCCTTCCAGTAGCACCTTAGAGACCAGCTAAGTTTGTTATTGGTATGAGCTTTCGTGTGCACACAGACTTCTTGTTTAGTTTATATGTAAATCTGGCTCTGCCATCCAGTCCAGCATCCTGTTCTCACAAGGGCCAACCAGGTGCCTGTAGGAAACCGGCAAGCAGGATCCGACCACAAGAGCCCTATCCCCTCCTACAGCCTCCAACTACTGCAGCTTCCAGCTACTGCTTTGAGTTTTTTCCTACAATCAAGCAGTAGATAACTTTTATGAAATGAATGAATGAATGAATATTGTCCGATCTTCTTTTAATGCCATCCTTCTGTGGGAGCAAGTATTGTGTATTGATTCAAAGTGTTATCATATCTGTATTACGATTGTCTGTAATCACATTAGGGTAAAGTAACTGCCTTCCTGTCCCAGAAGGAACAGTTACTATTGGTGCATTCAAGTTGCTGTATTTGGATCCTCAGTCTCATTGGTTCCCACCAAAAAGCAGCTGTGTGATTGCTTGAGATTGTTCCCTCCAAAATGTATCTTTTCCTAGCCAGTCCTCTGTCCCTATAAATGTAGCTTCCCTACCCTCAGTTCCCTCAGTCTTGTTTGCCTGAATAAAGAGTTGTTACATGAAGAAGCTGTCTCCTGCCTGCTATGTCAGAAAGCTGAAATCATTTGCTGAAATCATTAACCCACCCTACAACATCTGGCAACGAAGGTGGGATGCTGGCCGTCTGAGGACAGAGTACCAGCCTATCAACCCTAACGCCCTGATCGGCGACAAGACTCCCTGGTAGCAAGCATGTTGGCTTGCATCTGCTTTGGGTAAAAACCTCTTCTTTTGCTCTTAGCTTTTTAAGACTAGCCCAATGATTTAAACATTACGGGGCAGTGGATCTGGATCACAAGAAATGCAAATAACTGTTGATTAATCTTCCTATAGGGAAAAGTGCTTGTTGGAAAGAAGGTTTTGTTCTCGTCAGGGCTGATGGATGGCCTCTTAGAGGTACATGCCATTGTTCGCTTTTCGCAAACAGGTCGGGGGTAAAAATAGGCATTAAGCATCCATCAGGCAGCTGATGGTGGAAACTGAGGTCTACTGTGGTACACATTCATTTGAGGTGCCTTGCAATTGTCTGAAAGGAGGGCTGGAGAAAACGGAATGGGGCAGCCGTCAAAATAGTGTGCAAACCATTGAATTCAGCTTGAACGCTCCCTTTTTCAGTTTCCTATATTCAAGTTTGAAAACTTGACACTTCTCCTTAAAAGTCAGCAGCTAAGAGCAGCTGGAAACCTTCAAAATGTGCACTTTGGTATATTTTGAGGAGAAACAAAAACGCTGGCGTTTTGATTGAAGCGCCGAGGAACACAGCTCCTGGCCAGCAAAGTGTCTTCAGTGGCCATCCCACGAGAGATTCAGTCAGACTCTTCATTTAACCTCGGGGATCTTCTCTTGCCTCAAAGACAACAATTTGAAATCACAGCCCAAGTGTTAAGAGACAGCGCCAGAAACGACTTGGGCACTCTTTTAATGAAGGTTGCCTTTGATTTCCCAGAGTCAAGATTTTTGTCCCTAAAAGGCGATGTTCTTGCCTTCCTGTTTCCATGGCGCTAAGCAATCTAGCTGACCAACACATAGGGACAAATGCTATCGATAAGATGTGATTATAGAGCCCGTCTTGCAATCACGGCGGGAGGTGGCGGGGACATAATCAGCTTCAAGACATGCCCTTTTGCAAACTTGTCCCCCGTTTCTTCTCTGCAATTCCGTGGCCTTTGCCTCAGCACCGGAAATCCTCCCTCCACGCGTCTTTACAGCACACAGATGAAGGAGACAGTTTCGGAGGAGATCTTGGCTTCCTTCCTTCAACAGAGAAACAGGACATCCTTTGACCCGATGGCTAACAGTGGTTTGGCAACATGGTTGAGGCTTCTGGCATTGGCCCAGCTCAAGGGATGTTGCTAATCTGGAACAGGGCAGAGGCTTTTGAAGTGGGGACATCACATGGATAAGAACAGAGCTCTGATGGATCGGGTTGAAGGCCCATCTAGTCCTGAATCATGCTCTCACAGTCACCAACTAAAAAGTAGGATCTCGCCCCACTCATGTTCCTCTTCCCTAGCAATTATTAATTAATTGTTTGTTTACATTGGTCTCCCTCGGAAGGTAGTGGACTCTCCTGAGAGCCAGTGTAGTGCAGTGGTTAAGAGCAGTAGACTCGTAATCTGGTGAACCGGGTTCGCGTCTCCGCTCCTCCACATGCAGCTGCTGGGTGACCTTGGGCTTGTTGTTGTTGTTGTTCAGTCGTTCAGTCGTGTAGCAGGAGAGGATATATTGATTAAATATTATCCTTCCTAACTCATGCTAGTGAGTTTATTCATACAGCAGAGTTGTTTAGTCATTTAGTCGTGTCCAACTCTTTGTGACCCCATGGACCAGAGCACGCCAGGCACGCCTATCCTTCACTGCCTCTCGCAGTTTGGTCAAACTCATGTTAGTAGCTTCGAGAACACTGTCCAGCCATCTCATCCTCTGTCGTCCCCTTCTCCTTGTGCCCTCCATCTTTCCCAACATCAGGGTCTTTTCTAGGGAGTCTTCTCTTCTCATGAGGTGGCCAAAGTACTGGAGCCTCAACTTCAGGATCTGTCCTTCTAGTGAGCACTTGGGCTAGTCACACTTCTTTGAAGTCTCTCAGCCCCACTCACCTCACAGAGTGATTGTTGTGGTGGAGGAAGGGAAAGGAGAATGTGAGCCGCTTTGGGACTCCTTCGGGTAGTGATAAAGCGGGATATCAAATCCAAATTCTTCTTCCTTCCTTGGAGGTTTCTAAGCAGCTGGAAATGTAAGGAAAGTGAAGGGACCTTTGACCACATGTGGTGGATGTGCCCCAAGGTACTTCTGGGAAAGGATTTATATTGAAATGAAAAATGTGTTGAAAGACACTTTCATTAAGAAACCAGAAGCCTTTTTATTGGGGATAGTTGGAGAAGAAATGCCCCAAAGAGACTTAACATTTTTTATGTATGCTACAACTGCTGCGAGGCTACTACTTGCTAAGAATTGGAAGACCCAGGAAATACCTACAAGAGATGAATGGCAAATGAAGATGATGGACTTTATGGAACTTGCCGAGCTGACTGGAAGACTCCACGATCAGGGAGAAGAGACGGTGGAGGAAGACTGGAAGAAATTTAAAATTTACTTGAATAAATAGTGTCATTTTTAGAGATACCTTAGGAAGTAGTGATAGGTTTTTGCTATGTTTTTTCTTTTGAAATAGGTTAGTTATATGTTAGAAGTATATTGGTTAAGATGATAGATTATAAAAACTGCTGGATAATGTTAAGGAAATGAAACTCAGATGGGGCGGGCGGGCGAGGGAAGTTCCCCAATAATGCAAAGAATAAGTTATGTATGTAAGAAGAATTTGTTGCCTTTTTTCCTTTTCCCCCTTTTCTATTCTCTTTTTTAGCTTTGTTATTAATGGTAATATGATGTTACTTTTTAAATAAATCTTACAAAACCAAGAAAAATTATTATTGAAAAAAAATGGAGGTTTCTAAGCAGAGGTTGGATGGCCATCTGTCATGGGTGCTTTAGTTCAGATTTCTGCATTGCAGGGGGTTGGACTAGATGACTCTTGGAGGTCCCTTCCCACTCTACAATTCTATGATTCTATGACACTGAGATGCTGCAAGAAAATAAAATAGAAGCCCCCAAGTATGACCAGTGCATCGCCTCTTATTTTAGTTGAGGGTCATTCCTTGTTGTGGTTTCTCATATTTGCTCCCGATATTTTAATGGCTCTGTTATTTGATTTTCCTCTGCTTCGCTGTACTATATGATTTGTTCTGTAACTTTGTGCCTTGCCCCCTCCTGCTAATATCCTTTCGTCAGCAGCTCAGCAGTTAGCCACTCTCTCATTGTTGGTTTTATTGGCTCATTATTATTGTACTAATGTTATTTTCTTTGCATGGAGAAATATTCGTCTCAATAAAAATAATAATGTTTCCTTAAAAAGGAGAAGGGGGCTGCGTAGAGCAGTGACACATCCGTGACTGGCTCTTTTCCATTATCTCTCCCCAACTAGGTTTCTGTTCTGGCTCACCCCAGCTAAGGAAGGAACGCGTCTGATAGTTGAGTCTTTATTGACAAAATAAGGGCTTGCAGCAACTCCCACAATTCTCTGGGTACACGTACACACACACACACACACACACACACACGGCTCTAGCCACTAGGCAAGTGTCCCCCACATATCTGCGCCTTGTGCAGCAGTTGCAGCAACAGTGAGACCCCTCCCCTCTGCCAGCTTACCGTCTTTCCCCCTTTTTAAGACACCGTCTTATAATTTTTTTCCTCAAAAAAACACAGGATGGCTTATTTTCGGGGGATGTCTTACTTTTATTACGTCAGTATGGAACGGTACAGCCTCCCCCTGCGCACTGAGCAGGTGGGGCAGAACTCCGCAAGAGGTGCGTTTCCCCCCGCGCCTCTCGCTGGTTCGCTGGCTCCCTGCGCACGGGGAACAGGTGGGGCAGGAAGAGGCGTCTTCTACCCCCCGTGCCTCTCCCTGTGCGTTAAGCAGGCGGGGCAGAACTCCGCAAGAGACGCGCCCCCCCCCACGTGCTTCTCACTGGTTCGCTGGCTCCCTGCGCACGGGGAACAGGCGGGGCAGGAGAGGCATCTCTCCCCCCCGTGCGCCTCTCCCTGTGCGCTAAGCAGGCGGGGCAGAACTCCGCAAGAGACGCGCCCCCCCCCCACGTGCTTCTCACTGGTTCGCTGGCTCCCTGCGCACGCAGGAGGGGCTGAGGAGGCGACGGGAACAATGGTGGCACCATGGCTTACTTTTGGGGTACGTCTTACTTCTCACAAAGGTAAAAAAAAACCCTGCCATGGCTTTGGAGCATGCCTAGATGGGTGACTACGTATTAAAAAAGTGGAAACAGGGTATATACCCTCCCCTGATAGGCTGCACACTCTCTACCTGAGACGTCTGAACAGGAAGTGAAGAAGGAGAAATGCACCCATCTAGGCATGCTCCAGAGTAAGCCCAGGGCCGTCTTACCGATAGGCGCTAGGGGTGCGGGGCGCCTGGGCGCCGGGCTCTCAGGGGCGCCAGGCCGAGAATCTGGGGCCCGAGAGTTGAGTCCGGGGAAGAGCCCGCCCGTTGGTCGGACCGCTGCGGCGGGCTCTTCTGCTGCAGGCGGCTCTGAGCCGCGAGTTCGGGGGCGACCAAGACAGCAAGGCACTGAGGCAGTCGGCCGGCTCCTAACCCTCCTATCCTCCTGAGACTGGGCAACCTGGGGGGGAGGGGCGCTGGGCGGATCTTTGCACCCCAGCGCCGCATATGCTTAAGACAGCCCTGAGTAAGCCAAATGGAGTTCAAGGGAAAGTAAGTAATAATAATAATAATAATTTTTTATTTGTACCCTGCCCATCTGGCTGGGTCTCCCCAGCCACTCTGGGCAGCTTCCAACAAACACAAAATACATTAAAATATCACAGGTTAAAAGCTTCCCTAAATAGGGCTGCCTTGAGGTATCTTCTGAATGTCAGATAGTTGTTCATCTCCTTAACCTCTGCTGGGAAGGCGTTCCACAGGGCGGGCGCCACTACCGAGAAGGCCCTCTGTCTGGTTCCCTGTAACCTCACTTCTCGCAGTGAGGGAACCGCCAGAAGGCCCTCGGCGCTGGATCTCGGTGTCCGGGCAGAACGATGGGGGTGGAGACGCTCCTTCAGGTATACAGGACCGAGGCCGTTTAGGTCAGCACCAACACTTTGAATTGTGCTCGGAAACGTACTGGGAGCCAATGTCGATCTCTCAGGACCGGTGTTATGTGGTCCCGGCGGCCACTCCCAGTCACCAGTCTAGCTGCCGCATTCTGGATTAGTTGTAGTTTCCGGGTCACCTTCAAAGGTAGCCCCACGTAGAGCACATTGCAGTAGTCCAATGTGAGCTGGAGATTGCAATTGTAGGCTCTTGAAAAGTCAAGGGAGCTGTAGGGTCTTTAAAAATGTATGCTCATTTAGATTATTTTGCTAAATGTATTCAGGCTGAGCTGAATTTCTCAGCAAGGTTTGGTGCTAGGGGCATTCTGTTACATTTCAGAGACACATTTTTGAAAAAATAATAACAACAGTGGAACCAATATGAAAATGGGTCATTTATTTATTTATTTACTCTGAAGCCAGAAACAACTAGATGCTTTGGGCTGCTGTATTTTACGGTGGATGAGTGCCAAAGTGGTTTGGGTGGAATAAGACCAACAACCTCACGCTCCTGCTGTCAGAATCCTGAGGTGTATAATTATAAAAGAGTAACTCAAAAGCCCTCTCTCCCCTCTGTCCCCCATTGCCTTGCATTTGTCACTATTTCTGAAATGCAAGTATTGGAGAAAGATGGTCCTTTGGGGAAAGAGAAACAAATGTTTTGTTTTAAAGAAAGCGCTGTTTTTTTGTTTTGCAGAGAAATATAAAATCTGCTTATGTTCAAGGTCTCTAGCATCGAGTCACGGGTTGCGCTCAGAGACAAAGTGAGATTTCAAGAGACAAATCTCCGGAATTTCCTGAGATGACCCTCATAATTATGCCACGGAAGTGACAAAGACTGACACTATAAGGAGCATCTCAACATTTTATCTTGAGAGCCGTTGCGGGAGGATTTCATTTGCACTCACTGGGATAGCACAGCATACACCCCCCCCCCCCATCTGAAGGCACGGGAATATTTAGTCAGGCTGAATTATGCACGCATTAAAGATCAAGTAGCCTGCATATCAGGGCTGATAATTGCATCGCATCTGAGAAGACAGGGACCCCGGGGGAGGAAGTTGAGAGCTGTCACAAGCAAGGATGAGTTTCAGTTGGTAAGGCTCGAGGATGTGGACAAGGTGCTCGGATCGGTCAGGGCGACCACTTGCACTCTAGACCCTTGTCCCTCTTGGCTGATAAAATCCAGCAGGGAGGGAACAGCTGGCTGGGCCAGGGAGGTGATCAATGCCTCTTTACAAGAAGGGGTGGTCCCTACCTGTTAATAAACAACAACAACAACAACAACAACAACAACATAATAATAATAATATATTATTATTATTTATACCCCACCCATCTGGCTGGGTTTCCCCAGCCACTCTGGGCGGCTTCCTGTTTGAAGGTTGTTGTTGTAGTTGTTGTTTAGTTGTGTCCAACTCTTTGTGACCCCATGGACCAGAGCACGCCAGGCACTCCTGTCTTCCACTGCCTCCCGCAGTTTGGTCAGACTCATGTTGGTAGCTTCGAGAACACTGTCCAACCATCCCGTCCTCTGTCATCCCCTTCTCCTTGTGCCCTCCATCTTTCCCAACATCAGGGTCTTTTTCAGGGAGTCTTCTCTTCTCATGAGGTGGCCAAAGTCTTGGAGCCTTAGCTTCAGGATCTGTCCTTCCAGTGAGCACTCAGGGCTGATTTCCTTCAGAATGGACAGGTTTGATATTCTTGCAGTCCATGGGACTCTCAAGAGTCTCCTCCTGCATCTGTTTGAAGGAGGCAGTGGTAAAACCACTCCTTAAGAAACCTTCCCTGGATTTGGAAAACCTAACCAACTTCTGGCCAGTTGCTAATCTCCCTTTCTTAAGCAAGAGTCATCTAATCCCTGTAATGCAGGAATCTTAGCTAAAGCATCCAGGACAGTTGGCCATGCAACCTCCACTTCAAAGCCTCCAAGGAAGGAGAGTCCACTGCCTTCCGAGAGAGTCCATTCCACTCTCAAACAGCTGTTATCATCAGAAAGTTCTTCCTGATGTTTAGCTGGAATCTCCTTTCTTGTAACTTGAAGCCATTGGTTTGAGTCCTACCCTCCAGAGCGGGAGAAAACAAGCTTCCTCCATCTTCCACGTGACAGCTCTTGAGATATTTGAAGATGAAAGTTATTCCAACAACTCTGAATATCTCACAGGAGATATTCTGGTGATCAAAGTTCTCAGTCATGCAGGGAGCACCTGGGAGTTAAACAAAATCCCGCAGGGCAGCAATGGGGAACCTGTAGCCCTCCAGATGTTCTAGACTTTGGATAAACTGCCCAGAGTTGAAAGGAAGCATTTAAAAAAGGGAAGTGAAACACAGGCCACTTTCCAAGTTCTTTGGCTGCCATTTTTAATGTAGGAAAAGGAAAAGCAATAATTTATTGGCCAAGTACATTTTCCAACATACTTGGAATTTTGCTTTGGCTACATTGCAATGTAAACATACCTTATACAAACACTGTTCCACTCACAATACAATGACACAGCAAAGAAACCCCACCCATAACTGGCCTCCCCTTCCACTACACAACTACAAATTTAACAATTTAATGGCACAAGGGGAAAAACCTGTTCCTGTGCCTGGCCGTTTTTGTGTATAAAGTCCTGTAGCGACATCCAGATGGAAGTAAATCAAACAGATGATGATTGGGATGCAAAGGATCTGCGACAATTCCCTCTGGTCTCTTCGTAACTCGGGTAGCATAGTGTCTCTATTGAAGGCAAGCTAGCACCAATTACCCTCTCTGCAATTCTTACTGCTCGTTGGAGCCTTTTCTTGTCCATCTTGGAGGCTGTGCCATACCAAGCAGGAATAGAATTACAGAGAACAGTTTCAAAGATGCCTCTGTAAAATTGGACCAACACTTCCTGGGGCAATTTAAATTTCCTTAGTTGACGCAGGAAATACCACCTCTGGTGGACCTTTTTAATACCGGTAATACTATTTATGTTGCCTGACCAATTTAAGTTTGAGAAATTATAGAGCCCAGGAACTTAAAGGACTCTACTACTACAACCATGTTACCAAGGATGGAAAGTGGCAGCAGGATGGAAGAGTGCCTTCTAAAATCAATTACCATTTCCACTGTCTTTTGGGCATTTAGCACCAAATTATTTCTGGTGCACCATGAAACAAGATGGTCTACTTCCCGCCTATACACAGATTCATCGTCCTCCCAGATAAGCCCAATAACTGTTGTGTCACTGGCAAATTTCAAGATCTTAACCGATGGATCAGTTCTTGAAATTTGCCGATGACACAACAGTTATATGTAGAGGGTTGGTGCTATGGGGTGGGGGTGGGGGTGGGGAACTTGATAGAGGGCAATAGCTGTCAACCCTCCCCTTTTTTGGCGGGAAACTCCCCTATTCCAATGCCGTTTTCCGCTGCTATCCCGGATTGTTGATATCCCTTAAATTTCCCGGATTTCAAAGGAAGCAGCTCCTGCCGGCCAGGGAGGCTCCTCAGCTGCGTTGCTCGGCTGCCAATAAGGAGTCTGAGACCGACTGGGGGCGGAGCTTGCATGCCTTGTGCAGCCAGACCCTCACGCCCAACCAGACAGACAGCCTGCCTGCCGTCTACGCGCTTGCTCTTTCGCTCACCCGTTCGTGTGCAGCCTCTGGAGCGCAGGGTGGCGAGGCTACTTGGTGCCATTGCACCGCCCTCGCGGCATCCCTTATTTTCAAATCTGATAGTTTGAGAAAATCCCTTATTTTCAAATCCGAAAGTTGACAGCTATGGGCTGCCCTTTTTGATGGCAGTGCCATCTTCTTTCTAATGTTCAGTCCCACCCAAACCGTCATCCTCGTATCCATTTGGCCACTATCAAGAAAGCCTTATCGGCCCATACCAGCGGTAGCCATGCAAAGATCTGCATATGAATGAACACGCCTTTCAGCTGACATATAAATAAGCAAACAAAATGAAAGCCCGCTCCCTCTTTGGCAAATGGGGAGTCACGGGAACCCCCGTTAGCCGGAGAGCCTTGTGCCTTAATGCCAATAAACGCCCCAACCCAATTAATTCAACTTGCGCTCAATAGACCATTAAACCTTTGTTGTCTCTGGCAATTCCCTGCGCACTTTGATTTCCACAAGGTAATTAATCCCATTAAAATGTAAAGCATCTTGGCGGGTTGGAGGGGCGGAGAGGAGCCTTCGAAATGAAAGCCGGCGTTGAATCACGCCATGCCTGATGGCTTCGATTCCCCCTGCTATTTCCTCGATGTTCGTTAGCGCCCATTCATCAGCTGTTTTCAAACACGGTCTTCACGGTGCGCCGTTCAGCTGGCGTCGAATAGGCACGCCATTCTGAATGGAAGCCAGGAGAGTTACCCTGGCTTGGAAAGCGCTGCAGCTGAATGACCCCCCCCCCCATGGGAGAAAATGGGCAATCAGAGGCACTTTCAGGTGGGCTCATAACACAGGCTAAGCTCGGCCATTTCCACTGAGGGCACGACTTCCAAAATGACAATCTGGGGGAAGCAGACTTATCATCCAGGTGACCACTCCAAAAAACTGGATATACCCCAATTGTGGCTATTTAACATTAGTAAAACGCAATGTACATTGTACAAGATATTAGGCTTGGTAATACATCCATTTCTCTTTTTTTAATGTAATTTTTATTAAATTTTCTGTTTTACAATTTAAAGCACTCATTTTTACATCCTTAAAATATCAATTACTTCTTTCCATGGTTCATTTTACATATCAAAAATCCCTGCATATTTTACAGAAGCTATACCATTCAGTATTCCATTATTACATCCATCAAAACTTATTTACGCTGTTGTATTTATATTAATCCTGCCAGCATTTTCAGCTGTACACAGTTATTTCCCATATATTCAATAAACATTTTCCAATCTTCTCTAAACGTACTTTCTTTTTGTTCTCTTATTCTATATGTTAGGTCTGCAAGCTGTGCATATTCTGTCAACTTGAGTTGCCATTCTTCTTTGGTTGAGACCTCGCTCATTTTCCATTTTGGGGGTAACGAAACATGGGCCATAGTAGTAACATACATAAATAATCTTTTTTGACACCTGGGAATTTCAGTCTGAATTATCCCCAACAGAAAGGACTCTGGTTTTTGGGGTGGTTTTTTTTTGGAGGGGGGAAGTATTTTTAAACACTGGGACGCAGGTGGTGCTGTGGTCTAAACCACAGAGCCTAGGGCTTGCAGATCAGAAGGTCGCCTTCTTCATGGTCCAGCTCTCACTTCCATACACCACTACTGGGAAAACCATAGCTTGAACTATACGGACCTCCTCTAGTAGTCTTCACTATTTCACACGCAAGATCAGGTTTTTGTTGGTGCTTCTAGGTGGGAGACAGCCTTCTCCCGGCACGTGTCCGGAAACCATAGCACAGCATTCACCTCTCCCGACGTTCAAGCAAGCAGCAGAACTTAGCAGAAGCTGAGACTGAGGACATGTAGAATCTGGGTTTAGTGATTTATTTACAGGATCAAAATAAAGAACAGAGCAATCATGGCATGTCTCTTCTCCTCCGAGAGAGTACAGCAACAGAACAAAGAGCAGAGAAGACAGAAGTGGCGCAGAGTTCCTTGTGTTCCCACGCTTCCAAAGAATGGAATGTCAACACACAGAGCCTGTGATCTAGTAGTCACACATTCTGCAGCACGAGAGAGAGTGAAACTCCTGACAGATTTAACCCACAGTGAAAACCCAACGAGTGGACCTTTCTCCTTTTTTTAACATTAGACTGTTAATGACATCAGACTGTTTAACATCAGACCCCACCTGGAATACTGTGTCCAATTCTGGGCACCACAGTTCAAGAAGGATGCTGACAAGCTGGAACGTGTCCAGAGGAGGGCAACCAAAATGGTCAAAGGCCTGGAAACGATGCCTTATGAGGAACGGCTTAGGGAGCTGGGTAGGTTTAGCCTGGAGAAGAGAAGGTTAAGGGGTGATATGATAGCCATGTTCAAATATATAAAAGGATGTCATATAGAGGAGGGAGAAAGGTTGTTTTCTGCTGCTCCAGAGAAGTGGACACGGAGCAATGGATTCAAACTACAAGAAAGAAGATTCCACCTAAACATTAGGAAGAACTTCCTGACAGTAAGAGCTGTTCGACAGTGGGATTTGCTGCCAAGGAGTGTGGTGGAATCTCCTTCTTTGGAGGTCTTTAAGCAGAGGCTTGACAGCCACCTGTCAGGAATGCTTTGATGGTGTTCCTGCTTGGCAGGGGGTTGGACTGGATGGCCCTTGTGGTCTCTTCCAACTCTAGGATTCTATGATGTTCCACCAAAATGATCAATGGAATTCTGGAAGCGGTGATGGTCTGCAGAGCAAATTTCACACAATTCACTCCAGTTTGGTGCTTTCCAGACGCTGCTCACTAACTTGTTTTTATTTATTTATTTATTTATTCATTCATTCATTTATTTATTTATTTAGCAGAAGTCAATTCATCGTCACATCCCAGTCATCCCATTTGGTTTAATTTAACTGTGGAGAAGATAAAGAAACACCGATCTCTTTGTTTGCAACCAAATCCATCTCCCCCATGCCTTTAAATAAGGTTGCCGTCAGTGAGTCGCAACCAAGACGGTATAATTGCTTTCCATATTTATTCCTTCTTGCTGAACCTCAATCAAATTTTGCTCCATTTCTGAGCTTAAAAAGACGATTGTTTCTCTCCTCCCCCAGCTCCTAATTACAAGTGCTATGAAAACCGTCGTCAGTTCGGCAAACCCAGCTGCGTCCTTTGTTTCTGTCTGACACCATCGTCGATATTTAAGACTTTGCAATCAGATCCGATGCAGCCAGTGTTTTGTTTTCAACAATGCGGAAGAAAATAAAGATCATGCAGTGAGCATATGCAAAGGTGATTTTTTTGCGGCTTGCAAACAAGCATAATGGCCACAATTCGGCAAAAAAAGTTAGAGGTACTTTAGCCAGTTGGAAACACACTAGGCATCAGTTCCCAGCCCTTATTCCAGTCTTTGCCAATGTGGTGCCCTTCAGAAGTTTTGGAAAACAGTTTCTGCCAGCCCTAGTTAGCACAGGCTGTATGGCAGGCACCCCCAAACTCGGCCCTCCAGATGTCTTGGGACTACAGTTCCCATCATCTCTGACCACTGGTCCTGTTAGCTAGGGATGATGGGAGTTGTAGTCCCAAAACATCTGGAAGGCCAAGTTTGGGGGTGTATGGTTATGGGGCTCATTCGAGTTGCAGCCCAAACATCTGGAGGGGGTTAGGGTTGGTAAAAGCTGCTTCACTTTCCCTTTTTTCAGAAGAGGAGCCCGCAATGGAGCAGAATTATATGCAGAAGGCATCAGGTTCAACCAAGAGCCTGAAGTTAAAAAGGGGTGTCCCTCAAGTAGCATTCCTGCAAAAGGGGTGGCTAATACCCCAGAGGACAGGATCACACTTCAAAATGACCTTAATAGATTAGAGAACTGGGCCAAGGCAAACAGGATGAAATTTAACAGGGAGAAATGTAAAGTACTACACTTGGGCAAAAAAAAATATGAAAGGCACAAATACAGGATGGGTGACACCTGGCTTGAGAGCAGTACATGTGAAAAGGATCTAGGAGTCTTGGTAGACCACAAACCTGCTGGTGATGTCCACTTATTTCCAGAGTGAAAATGATTTCACCCCAGTCAATATTTGAGCTTCCGTGCCAGATAGGAAGGTTGAATTCTGCAGCATCTCTAGATGGCACTGAAATCAGGGAGCATCATATCAATTGTGAAATTACTATGCAGGAACCAGAGTGGGAAATCCAGCAATTCATTAATGCATAGAAATAACTGGTCGGTTTTCATAATACATTGGAATGGTAACGCTTTATTCTGGAAAATTTCCACCCTGCCTTGCAGTCCCCAAAGGGACCCCCAGGGAGGATTCCAGATCAAAGACACAGAATAAAATATATATACACAAACAAATGCAATACACCAATTACATTATTAAAACAGTAGCATAAAGCAACTGGGCCAGTTTAAAAATACATCACAACAGCAGGAGGTTAAAACAAATTGAAGACACAGAGGAATAAATAAATCTTTGCCACAGCCAATATGATAATGTTGCGCTAAATTCATTATTTTTCCCAGCATAGTATTCTTTTTTAAATTATTTTCTCAGACTCGAATAAAGTGTCCAACATTAGAATAATAGAATTATGGAATCATAGAATTGTAGAGTTGGAAAGGACGCATCTCGTCCAAGCCATTGCCAAAGCAGGAATCACAGCTATAGAATCTCTGACAGGTGCCCCCCCCAAACTCCTGTTTAAAAAGCTCCAATGAAGGAAAACTCAGGAACCATGGGGATAAAAACTTTTAAAAAGGATGGGAAAAAATTATAACTTATCTAAGAGACCACTGCAAGCAGATGGAAACCCTAGCAGGATTTGAAACCCACTTGTAATGTAACAAATACTATGGACAATATGGATTGAAATAAAAGATAGAATATGGAATAATATGCACTTGTAACTGTTGACATCAGGACCCATGGAGGGGGTGGAGGGGGGGGAAGTCTCGGGAATCAGAGTATATATGGATATGTATTTGGAATGTTATAAATTCATATTTGTAATCTATACATATAAAATCGTTCAAGTTGGATGTTTGTTAACAATCGCCTTTCTCCGTAACCCCTTGATCGATTCCGTTCAAATTTGGACACAATGTTCCATGCCCATATGGGAGTGATCATATGTACTTACATTGCACAAATACCACACCTTTCCCAGGTAAAAATGTGATTTTGTGCAAAAAAAATAGCACCCTCCAGTGGACGTTAAGCAGCACAGCACAACACACCTGTTTCTGACCCCTCCTCCTCCTTTCCCGACGTCACTACCACCATCCAATCGACAGACAGACCGCCCACAAACACTATTGCTGGCTCCGCCGGCAGGTATAGAGCCACGCCGGGAGGAATAGTAGTAATAAACAGTTGTAGAAACGAAGACAAAAATGGGAGGGGCAAACGGAGAACACATAGACTGAACTTCAATGAGATAAGATGTAAGTAAACATACGCTTTCTCTTTCATACTGCATCTTACTTTTGCATTTCACCAAATCAGCCACAGCAAGGCGTGGCCGGGTCAGCTAGTATCAAATAAAAATGATTTCAAAAATAAAATAAAATAGCTAAAATGAAGGAGAGTTCGCCACCTTGTACCCACACCTCACACAGACTCCTTATGCAACCCGTTGTTTTTATTTTTAAAGTTTAGTGGGGCTATCAGTTCTCACTGCAAATTATTTTTCATCCTAAAGAGGAAGAGAACAACAACCCGCAGATGTCGAAAAATCCTCAAGTATATTTAGTTTTGGAAAACGGCAGAGATTATGCTTCCTGCACACAGGGCCTTTAAAAAAAAGACATAAAGGCGATGATTGTCTTATATAAGATAGCGGGATTGAGGAATGTTCTCCTGACTGCACGGAGAGAGGCGTCTTTATTTGTCGGGCTCATTTGCATTTACCGTAGCTTGCACGAAACACTACCCATTTTCTCCCTTTCATGCGAGCGCCTTGCCTTTTGTTCCCAGCCTGAAAGCGCAGAGATTTGCCATCTGCGGGACACATGGACTTCCGCTCCTTTGCTTGTGACATCGCCTGCTGACTTGGCTCCCCTGAAAGTCTTCCCAAAGCCTGAGATCGTTTCAGAGCAGAATACTCAACTCTGAGAAGCGTCATTGGGTGGGATCCAAGCGAATCGTCGCAAGAGCAGAACGGCTTCTGCTTGCACGACAGAACACCCCTCTCCCAACCCCAGGGGACCTGCCCTCTAATTCAGTTCTGGAGAGCGTGTTCTCCTTCATGGAGAGCACGTGTTGTGGTGGGGGCCAGCAAGTCACCCCTCCAGTGCTGGGCGGGATCATATGGATGGCCACTGTTGTGATTGGACCCTGGGTGTCATTGGGGAGAATTGTATGTTGCAATTTATTGATGGACAGCCCAGTGGATATATATTGGTGGGTTTGCAACGTGATCCCCCTCTTGGCTGCGTGCTTCTGATCACCCGCCCTCCCTCCCTATAATTTAGGCCTCTGCGTTGACATTGCTATGCCTGTCATGGGGTCGTCTGCTGTTGGGGCAGGGGCCTGGTAGGAATTTTTCCATTTGGCTGATTGGCTGGTGCCATCTGGTTTTCGCCTACTGCGTAGCAAATAGTCACAACTTGTAAGGTTGGCGGTTAGGCATTGGTTATTATGTTGGTTGGAGGAGGGGTTATGATTGACTGCGTCTGCCCCTCCAATTGTTGCTGGTGTTAGGGGAATTCCGTTAAAGGAATCCAGGGGCTCGATGCTTTTGTCTGAACCCCCGGTCGGGGGCTAGGGCCGTGCAAGAGCCCTGGGAGCCTGAGGGGAGAGGGGAGAGTCAGACCACCCGGCCCCCTTTATCTCTCCAGAGGGTTTTCCCCTTACTGACGGTCGTCAGTTCTGTCCCTTGTGGGACAGATAGTCTTAACCAATGCCTAAGCAACCACTCACATTGTTTGTACAGTATTTTAATAAAGCTGTGGCCAAAATCATGCCAAAAACCAAAACTAAAATTCTGACTGATGTGTGAATTATTTGAGGGGTGGTTTGGGGACCTCGACACGCAACAGGTGGGGAATATTGGGGGGGGGGGTAGTTACCCCATTTGTGCAGTGACTTAGGTGGAGACAACCATAGAATCATAGAATCATAGAGTTGGAAGAGACCACAAGGGCCATCCAGTCCAACTCCCTGCCAAGCAGGAACACCATCAAAGCATTCTTGACAGGTGGCTGTCAAGCCTCTGCTTAAAGACCTCCAAAGAAGGAGACTCCACCACACTCCTTGGCAGCAAATTCCACTGTTGAACAGCTCTTGCTGTAAGAACATAAGAGCTGGTCAAGGAGCTTGCCAGCCACCAGGGGCGGAGTAAGGATGGGATGATAGGGACGGGATGCCCCGGGTTCCAGCCTCTAGGGGGTGACACTCTGGGCACCCCTCCGCGACCAGCGACTCCCAAAAACCTCGCTTGCCGCCGCGGCTGGCTTCGCTTGCTCGGCCGCCGTGTGTTTTTTCCTCCCTTCCTTCTGTGCCCTGGTTGGGTGGGGGCGGGCCAGCGAGGGGCGTCCTGCCAGCCACAACAAGCGTGGCACCTCGCTGGCCCACCCCTTGCCCCTGCGGCTCCACCCAACCAGGGCACAGAAGGAAGGGAGGGAGAAGAAAAGTGCTCGGCGGCTGAGCAAGCGAAGCCAGCCGTGGTGGCAAACGAGGTTTTTGCCGGGCGGTGGGTCACTGCCTGGCAAAAACCTCGCTTGGAGCCTTGGCTGGCTTCGCTCGGCCACCGTGTTCTTTTCTCCTGGGAGCTGGCACCTGAATGGGGGCTCCTGGTTGCGCCCCCGGAATTTTGCACCCGGGGCCATGACCTCCGTGGTCCCCATGCCACACCACTGTCTCTGTGATCTCTAATCATCTCTCCCTCCCGCCATGCCTTTCTAAGTGCCTGAAGTCTTTAACATTTCTTCTTGTGAAAAAACTCTCAAAGAATTTCCTTGGCTTTTATTTGAATCCAATCCAGGGTACAAGTACTTTTCAAGCATTAGCATACCGTTATCAGCCTTGTGCATCAGTGGACCCCCCCCCTCTCTCTCTCTCTCCCTCTCCCTCTCCCTCTCCCTCTCTCTCTCTCTTCTGAGAATGACTGGAACTCTTTGAGACTGTGGATCCCTAATTTATCAGATCTCGGATCAGAGCGGTTGTCGGCCCAGGCAGCCGGGCTGAAGCTGTGAGAATGCAATTCTCCTCTTGTCATCACCATCGCGGAGGAAGAGAAGAGGTCGACCTGAGCTGCGGAACACCTTCCTCTCTCCGGAGGCCCTGGTGCTGATAAGCTGAATGGTTTTCATGACGCTCCAAACGCTCCGAGTTTAATGGATCAGAAATTAAAGCGACTCAGGATGAGAAGCACGGCAGGGTCTCAGGGACTGTTGAACAAAGATAAAAAATTGGCTTTGTAATTTCCACCCCTGATAAGTCTCTGAGCGTCTTGCCGGTGGAGGGGTTGGTGTCCCCTGGAGGGGTTTGCTTTGTGGGTTTGTTTTTGAGCATCAAAGCCTCGCACACGGGGCGTCAGTTTGGAAGCTGCCCTTGATGTCTGGGCAAGGAGAATGGGAACCAAACCAGCAGCGGAAAACTCCAAGGCCTGAAACTTTAAAAAAGGCACACACTAGATCAGTGATGGCTAACCTTGACACTCCAGATGTTTTGGGACTACAACTCCCATCATCCCTGACCACTGATCCTGTTAGCTAGGGATGATGGGAGTTGTAGTTCCAAAACATCTGGGGTGTCAAGGTTAGCCATCACTGCATTAGATGAACTTCCAACGCTAAAGCTTTCTTCTTGACCCTGAAGCTGCCTGGCTACAGACCTGCAGGGCTTCCTTCTGTGACATCAGAGCAGCTGAACCAATGGCAGCCAGTGTTCCCATGACGCTGCAAGCAAATTTGCTTTGGGAAGAGATGTATTGCTCGGACTGAACAGCCAGGCCACAGTCAGCAGTTTTATTGGACCGCCTGCAGCCCTCTTGGCTTCCTGGATTGTCTGTTCGTCGCTGGGCTGATGGCTGCAATACCCTGTTGGGCCATCTGCAGTGGGGGTGCTGCAGTGTAGCAGGGAGGAAGCGAGTCACACTTTCCTCAGGTTGCTGTGGTGGTTGCTAAAGCAAACAAGATGAATTTTAACAGGGAGAAATGTAAAGTACTACACTTGGGCAAAAAAAAATGAAAGGCACAAATACAGGATGGGTGACACCTGGCTTGAGAGCAGTAGATGTGAAAAGGATCTAGGAGTCTTGGTAGACCACAAACTTGACATGAGTCAACAGGAGTCAATTAGGAGTATAGCATCTAGATCAAGGGAAGTAATAGTACCACTGTATTCCGCTCTGGTCAGACCTCACCTGGAATACTGTGTCCAGTTCTGGGCACCACAGTTCAAGAAGGATACTGACAAGCTGGAATGTGTCCAGAGGAGGGCAACCAAAATGGTCAAAGGCCTGGAAACGATGCCTTATGAGGAACGGCTTAGGGAGCTGGGTATGTTTAGCCTGGAGAAGAGAAGGTTAAGGGGTGATATGATAGCCATGTTCAAATATATAAAAGGATGTCATATAGAGGAGGGAGAAAAGTTGTTTTCTGCTGCTCTTGAGAAGAGGACACGGAGCAATGGATTCAAACTACAAGAAAGAAGATTCCACCTAAACATTAGGAAGAACTTCCTGACAGTAAGAGCTGTTTGACAGTGGAATTTGCTGCCAAGGAGTGTGGTGGAGTCTCCTTCTTTGGAGGTCTTTAAGCAGAGGCTTGACAGCCACCTGTCAGGAATGCTTTGATGGTGTTTCCTGCTTGGCAGGGGGTTGGACTGGATGGCCCTTGTGGTCTCTTCCAACTCTATGATTCTATGATTCTAGGGTTAGTTAGAAGACAAAGGGAGAGTCTGGGGCCATAGAGATGGCCATGATGGGAAAAGGTTGCAGGCTGTTGAAGGCAGCAAGCTGGAGAGAGGCTCAGAGTACAATGTCTGATATCTGTTTGCATCCAAGTCTGCAGCTACGGGTGAAACAAGACCTCTTGAACACCTCCGTCATAGGCTCAGGTTGTACATATGTGTAAATAAACCATATATAAATCATAAAGACACCACAGTCTTCTCTATACCTCATTTCCAAAAGGTAGCACAAACCCTGGGGAAGCCACCTGGGGCTCCTGGAATCTCTCGTGATCGAAGATTGGGGTGGCGTGCAGCAGTACGTATGTCTGTAAGTTGTGCCTGGCTCTGAGGAGTCCCTTTTCCCTCAACTCTTGTGAAATTTGCCACGGCTACTTCCATCGTTACAAAGGGACACATAATAGAGGCAATCACATCAAGCGTCTAGTCTTACAAAACATTCCACCTGGACCTCTCATCTCACAGAGAGAAAGAGAGAAAAGAACGGAGAGCAAATCTCTTCCAGGTGTATTAAAAAAACTCACACACACACACACCCTTGCTGGAAGCACTAAAGCAAACAAGCAAACAAAAATCATGTAGTATTTGATAGCCAAACTATTCAAAGGCTTTAATCTTGAGTCTTTTATGCAGCTCTCATGACTATAGGAGCGGAAAAAAATAAAGTCTCTTCCTCTTTCACAAGGCCTTTGACAAGGTGCCTCATGATATTCTTGTAAAGAAGCTGGTAAAATGCGGGCTAGACAATGCTACCATTCAGTGGATTTGTAACTGGCTGACTGACCGAACCCAAAGGGTGCTCATCAATGGCTCCTCTTCATCCTGGAGAGAAGTGACTAGTGGGGTGCCACAGGGTTCTGTCTTGGGCCCAGTCTTATTCAACATCTTTATCAATGACTTGGATGATGGGCTTGAGGGCATCCTGATCAAGTTTGCAGATGACACCAAATTGGGAGGGGTGGCTAATACCCCAGAGGACAGGATCACACTTCAAAATGACCTGAACAGATTAGAGAATTGGGCCAAGGCAAACAGGATGAATTTTAACAGGGAGAAATGTAGAGTACTACACTTGGGCAAAAAAAATGAAAGGGACAAATACAGGATGGGTGACACCTGGCTTGAGAGCAGTACAAGTGAAAAGGATCTAGGAGTCTTGGTAGACCACAAACTTGACATGAGTCAACAGTGTGATGCAGCAGCTAAAAAAGCCAATGCAATTCTGGGCTGCATCAATAGGAGTATAGCATCTAGATCAAGGGAAGTAATAGTACCACTGTATTCTGCTCTGGTCAGACCTCACCTGGAATACTGTGTCCAGTTCTGGGCACCACAGTTCAAGAAGGATACTGACAAGCTGGAACGTGTCCAGAGGAGGGCAACCAAAATGGTCAAAGGCCTGGAAACAATGCCTTATGAGGAACGGCTTAGGGAGCTGGGTATGTTTAGCCTGGAGAAGAGAAGATTAAGGGGTGATATGATAGCCATGTTCAAATATATAAAAGGATGTCATATAGAGGAGGAAGAAAGGTTGTTTTCTGCTGCTCCTGAGAAGCGGACACGGAGCAATGGATTCAAACTACAAGAAAGAAGATTCCACCAAAACATTAGGAAGAACTTCCTGACAGTAAGAGCTGTTCGACAGTGGAATTTGCTGCCAAGGAGTGTGGTGGAGTCTCCTTCTTTGGAGGTCTTTAAGCAGGGTCTTGACAGCCACCTGTCAGAAATGCTTTGATGGTGTTTCCTGCTTGGCAGGGGGTTGGACTGGATGGCCCTTGTGGTCTCTTCCAACTCTATGATTCTATGATTCTATGATTCTCTTTTCCAGTTCCCTCTCCTCTGCCAAACACAAAATGTCTTCCATTTACACATTAGGATTTCTATATGTAATGATGTTTTTTAAGAAAATGGTATTATTGGGAACAGATTGGGAACAGATCCAGAACGCTTGTGGTGGAAGTCAGGAGGGATGAGTGCAATTATTAGCATCCTCTGGGTTTTATCCTGTTCTGAAGGGGGTTGAATGCCTTTTTGATTGGTAGATTATTGCCACTACAGTGGTGCCTTGGTTTTCGAACGTAATCCATTCTGGAAGACCATTTGACTTCCGAAATGTTCGAAAACCAAGGCACAAAGGACGGCCTGCAATTTCAATGCATAAAAGTGTGTGGGGGGGGGACTCAGTGGAAGCCATTCGACTTCCGAGGCGCGTTCAAAAACGGAAGCAATTACTTCCGGGTTTTCGTTGTTTGGAAACCCAAACGTTCGGCTTCCAAGACGATCGAAAACTGAGGTACCGCTGTAATTGGACACTTGAAAGAAGACGACACTCTAAGGCCAGTCATGGCTTTTGGGCAGAGGTTACCCTGGCAGTCTATTATTAATCATGAGATGGTCCAAATTCCTTTTCTGCACCCACCACAATATCCTCTGTGAGCCTCCTCAAGAGTAGGTCTTGGGTCCACGTAGGATAGAAAGTTTGAGGAGCCCAAAGAGTGGCTCAAGAGCTTTTCCCATTTGTTCCATCCCCATGTCTACACCTAAGCTGTACATCTGACCCTCCTGGTGCCATAATCTGCCCCACTGCACACTGCCAACCTCCACCCCCGATCTTGTGTTTCTTAGTTGTGGATCCCGAGATTCAGGGGGTTGAGCTTAGTCCCCACCGCTGGCGCACCCCCTTGAAATGCTTCCTGCTACCGGTGCCCCCCCCCCGAGATGCTCCCCCGCCATTGGTGCACGCCCCTGAGATGCTCCCT
Source organism: Darevskia nairensis (assembly GCA_034642065.1). Taxonomy (NCBI): domain Eukaryota; kingdom Metazoa; phylum Chordata; class Lepidosauria; order Squamata; family Lacertidae; genus Darevskia; species Darevskia nairensis. The sequence continues at coordinate 442,369 of JAWWNI010001326.1, read as the reverse complement.
GCCACCAGCGCACCCCCCTGGGACGCTCCCTGCTGTTAGTGCACCCCTCTGGGATGCTCCCTGCCACCAGCGCACCCCCCTGGGACATGCACTGTCGCCGCTAGCTCCGCCTCTGCCTATCCCTATGGGCACGCTTCGTCCCTAGCCCCTATGGGCACCCCATGAGTGGTTCGCCCTGCCCCTGAGTGCACTGAGAGGCTGCCTCCATCACTGTTCACAACTTAAGAAAGGTCTAAGACAGGGGTCAGCAAACTTTTTCAGCAGGGGGCCAGTCCACTGTCCCTCAGACCTTGTGGGGGGCTGGACTATATTTTTTCGGGGGGAAAGAATGAATTCCTATGCCCCAACAAATAACCCAGAGATGCATTTTAAATGAAATGACACATTCTACTCATGGAAAAACACACTGATTCCCGGACCATCCGCGGGCCAGATTTAGAAGGCGATTGGGCCGCATCCAGCCCCCGGGCCTTAGTTTGCCTGCCCATGGTCTAGGGTCCATCTTCGCAGTCTGCTGCAGCATCCTAGCTTCTCCTTTACTCCATGTGTCGAGCTGCTTTCTAGAAGAAAAGGGGAGGGGGAAACGCTGGGGATTTTGCACAAGCTGAGCGACAGAACTTGGAACATTTTGAAAGATGCCGTTGATAAAGTCCAAAGGAACCTGCAGAGTGTGGGGGAATGTTGCCTCGTGTGTGACAGAGGAAGATATTTGTTGAAAATGCCTGCCTCTAATCTCTTTCTCTCCATGTCCTTTTGTTCAGCTGGGGACTCTTTGTCCCGATAAGGCGAACGAAAACCTGTGCATTGCTGGGAGTTGAGCATTTCGCTCTCTCCGTCTGTCTTCCATTTTAATTTTAAATGAAGCACATGCAGGGGAAAGCGGATCTTAGCCGGCTGCAGGAAGCTATGCCAGGCTGGAGAGCTTTATTGGGTAGAAAAGGGAGACCTCTCGACTGGCGAATTAAATGCCCAAGTTTAAGTTGGGGAAGATCCTGGGGCACGTTCTGCAGTACATGGTCAGCCCATGTGGCATGCTGGTTGGGTATGGTAAAAGGTAAAAGGTAAAGGACCCCTGGACGGTTAAGTCCAGTCAAAGGCGACTCTGGGGTTGTGGCGCTCATCTCGCTTTCAGGCTGAGGGAGCCGGCGTTTGTCCACAGACAGCTTTCCAGGTCATGTGGCCAGCAGGACTAAACCGCTTCTGGTGCAACGGGACACCGTGACGGAAACCAGAGTGCACAGAAACGCCACTTACCTTCCTGCCGCAGTGGTACCTACTTATCTACTTGCACTTTTTGGTGTGCTTTTGAACTGCTAGGTTGGCAGGCGCTGGGACAGAGCAATGGGAGCTCACCCCGTCGTGGGGATTCGAACCGCCAAACTTCTGATCGGCAAGCCCAAGAGGCTCAGTGGTTAAGACCACAGCGCCACCCGCACCCCATCCTCGCACACCCCAGCCTCCTTTCCCTCCATGTGTCAGGCTTGACCTGGGGATGGAGCTGCTGTGGCTGGGAGCCTCTCTCCGCTGTGGCCAAGCTGTTCATGGTGCAGCCCAGCCGAGGAGAGGGGCAGCAGCTCTCTGCAGCCAACACTCCACTCTGCCCCCAGGGTCAGACATGACCCAGGAGCGCAAGGAAGCTGTCTCAGCAACTCCTTCACATACCAGAGCCAGGCTCTGATGGGAGTCTGTTGTGGGTGTGCCTAGTTGTGCTTCCTCCAGAAAATGTGTGACTCCTGCAAGATACAGGACTGAGAAGAGCTCTGCTGGAACAGGCCAAGTGGGGCTCATCTAGCTGTTCTCACAGTGGCCAACCAGGTGCATGTGGGAAACCCACAAGCAGGATCTGAGCACAAGAGCAACTCTCCCACTCAACAGTGTGATGCAGCAGCTAAAAAAGCCCATGCAATTCTGGGCTGCATCAATAGGAGTATAGCATCTAGCTCAAGGGAAGTAATAGTACCACTGTATTCCGCTCTGGTCAGACCTCACCTGGAATACTGTGTCCAGTTCTGGGCACCACAGTTCAAGAAGGATACTGACAAGCTGGAACGTGTCCAGAAGAGGGCAACCAAAATGGTCAAAGGCCTGGAAACGATGCCTTATGAGGAACGGCTTAGGGAGCTGGGTATGTTTAGCCTGGAGAAGAGAAGGTTAAGGGGTGATATGATTAGCCATGTTCAAATATATAAAAGGATGTCGTATAGAGGAGGGAGAAAGACAGTAAGAGCTGTGGGTCTAGCCGGGTAGCCAGAGGTCAGGAACATGCCAGGGGGGTCATCCGCGAAGCAGGGTCAAAGTCCAGTCCAAGGTCCAGGAGTCCAACAAGGGGTCAGTCCAGCAAGGAGCAAGGCAGGGAGCAGGGCAAGGTACAGGTCAGAAACAGGCACAAGGACACAGGCAGGCACACGGTAGCAACTGTGTTGCTCACGCAACTTGGAGCTAGGGCTGGCCGGCCTCTATCTGCCCCGAGGCATAGGGCAGCCCTGATCCTCCGGTGACTCGCCTCTCCTGGCTTGGAGGCGAGCACTCCTCCTGCGGGAACTCAGTTCCCTTCGCTTCTCTGCCCTGAGCCTCTGCAGCTCAGGAGAGGCTGGAGGGTTACCAGACCCAGAGGCAACCTCAGCTTCCCCTGGCAGGGCTGGGAGTGGAGCACCTGCAGGCAATGGGTCCTCCATCCCATCAGGAGCCAGAGCAGACTCAGCAGATGCCTGCACCTGAGGATCCAGCACAGGTGAGGACCCTTCAGACTCAGGCCCTAGCCCTGGCTCTGCTGGTTCTGGAGGCGGGGAATCCTGTGCAGGCTGGGATCCCTCAGGTTCAGCATCTGAGTCTGAATCCCAAGCCATCACACAGGGTGTGTTACACCAATGAAAACCCAATATCAAAAACAATTTAAAATAACTGTACATCACAGTAGTAAGGCGGTTCCTGAAAATACACACCCCAAGTGTCAAAAGCCAAGGTAAAGATGTGTTTCTTCAGCATTCGCCAGAAGCTATACAATGAAAGTGCCAGATGTACCTCTGTGGGGAGGGAGTTACGCATCTTAGGGGCCACCACAGAGAAGGCCAACCCCTCCGCCGGGCTTCTGAGGGTCTTCTCTACTGATCTCAGCACCTGAGAAGGTCTGCAGGGAAGGAGGCAGTCTTTCAGGTATTTGGGGCCTGAGTCATTTAGGGCTGTGGACACTCATGTGAGCACCTTGAACTGGGCCCGGAAATGAAATTGCAACCAATGTAGCCGTTTTTTTTAAAAAAGAGGGTTATGTGAGATCTCAATGGCCGCTGCGTTTTGGACCAACTCAAGTATCCGAGTCGTCTTCAACGGAAGGCCCACGTAAAGCACATTGCGACAATCCAGCTGCCGTCCCAAAACAGCTGGAGGGCACCAAGTTGGCGAACGCAAGCAGACCTTGCATGGCGCGAGGAGCTGGCAGGGTTCCAGCGATGAGACGGGGGCTTGAAAAGGTTTTGTTGTTTATTGGGAGAAGTTGACAAGCTTTCCTCTTATTTATCAGGAGGGGGCCAGTATCTTGAGGCCCAAGGAGAGACAGGTTGTCACTGATCTGCAACAAAACAAGGAAGGGACAATTATATTGTCTGAAGCCAAGCGAGATGCATTAGCATATTGGCATTTAGATGCTAACTGTTATCTGTGCCTCAATTGTTAATTAAAAGTAGTTCCGGTCCTGATTCCTTTTCTGCCTGCGCTCTTTGCCGGTTCCTCCACTGTTATTTATGGCCATTCTTGTCTCCTGCCTGCCTCCCTCTCCACTGCCCACAACTGGCGTGCCTCGGCCACCCTTCTGTGGGGAAAGAGAGAGGAGGCCGAAGGAATGGGCAAGAGAGGGGCTTGCACATAGCGGGCCTTGTCTCCCACCAGCACTTGTGGGGCCCGAGGCTCCGTGTCAAGCAGATAAGAGCCGGCTAAAGGGGAGAGGACAAAAACGGAACAAAACACCCAAGCGGTTGTCTCCGTCACAATGAAGCGCTATCCTGGGGGCGCAGGATGCTAATCGCTGCCAAGTGTGCCGCTCAGATAACAATGCCCACTTCAGCTCAGCAAAGGGGAAGGGATTTATTCAGACTCCAAAACAAAAACCGCAAATGCACACATATACACACTGCGTTTCAAGGTAGAGGATGATATCCCAGATTCCAAATTAGGCAGGGATACACACACCCACACACACGCAATGGAAGTGGCCTTGTGTCCTAATTTCTGGAGGCCGTCCCGCTAGGTCAGGGGTCAGCATACTTTTTCAGCAGGGGGCTGGTCCACTGTCCCTCAGACCTTCTGGTGGGGGGTGTGGACTTTATTTTGGGTGAAAAAAATAACGAATTCCTATGCCCCACAAATAACCCAGAGATGCATTTTAAATAAAGGAACACATTCTACTCATGTAAAAACACGCTGATTCCCGGACCAGGATTTAGAAGGCGATTGGGCTGCATCCGGCCCCTGGCCCTTAGTTTGCCTACCCATGCCCCTAGATGTTCCTGATCTGCAGGGCTCATTGTGAAGACTTGATCAGGCATTCCCCTTTTGCTTTCAAGTATATTTTAAAATTTCATATGTAATAATACTCTTCACACCTGAGCCTCCATATACTCTCAGGGAAGGTGGGGGGTCTGCCCTCCTCCACTTCCTCCTCCCCTCTCCCAATTAACCTCCGTCTCCACGGCTCAGTGGTGGGAGGGAGCGCACAGGAAAGATCGCCAGGGACCTCACCCTCCATGCAGCATTGCCAAGGTGCCACCCCTAGGTCTCAGGTTTGGGCCCTGAAATCTCAGGATCTGGGGTGCGCCTGAGCTGGCAGCCCTCGTGCCAATCCTATGCAGACTGCCAGACCTAGGCTGGGCACAGACTGAATTGTGAGCGTGAAGGAGAAAAGCCCTTTAGAGCTGCTGTATTTGCCATCTCTTGGAATAAAAAAATGGGGTCAGGGTAGGCTCCAGCTTTGAAGTGACACCCCCCCTCGCAAAAGTAACCTTTAGTTGGATCCTTTCAACCCCACATTGTAAAATGTATTTCTGTTCATTTCATAGTTGTCTTTTCTAAAATTGTAGCTGTCCTTCTCAATTAGCTTATCTGGATTTTATGTAGACCTGTGCCTTCCTTTTTCATTATTATTATTATTATTATTATTATTATTATTATTATTATTTTGCAAGGCGTCGGTTGCTGCCCTATTCCTATTCCATAGCTAGGGGTGCATCCACCCTGTCTCCAAGGTCTTAATGTTCTCCTAATGAGGCATCACCGAAATGACAGATCCTCCCCCCGCATTTTTTTTTAAATAGTCTTCAAGCAAAGGCAAAACAGCCTTCAGATGTAATTGCCATGAGTTTTTATGGCCCTAAAAGGAGCAGTAAGATGGGATTAGTCTTAGTTAAGGGTGACTCACCCTTCTATCTGTTTCAGATTGAAACAAATGACAATGTTTGCTTTCGATTATTAGATTAGCCATATTGAAATCCTTATTAGGGGTTTATGATCGGGGTGGGTGGGGTGGGGAGAGGAATGCTTCTGCGTGGTACCTGGAGCACAGCAAGTACTCTGGGCATGCCTTATCACGACGAGGGGGTATCCCTACTCCGCTGAAGCTGTGACAGAGTGTAACCATTATTCACCAGTGTGGTGTAGTGGTTAAGAGCAGTGGACTCGTAATCTGGTGAACCGGGTTCGCGTCTCTGCTCTTCCACATGCAGCTGCTGGGTGACCTTGGGCTAGTCCCACTTCTCTGAAGTCTCTCAGCCCCACTCACCTCACAGAGTGTTTGTTGTGGGGGAGGAAGCCGCTTTTACTCCTTCGGGTAGGGATAAAGCGGGACCCACAGTCTTGCTCACTATGCTTTTGTCCCATAAGGCACAACAGACAGGCACCGGTATCTTTCCCCATTGGCTGGGGCTGATGGGATTTGTAGTCCAAAAAATCTGGAGGGCACCAGGTTGGGGAACGTTGGCATAGGAGGCACTTCTGTTTGCCTGGCATATAAATACATCACCACCGCGGCCTCAAAACCTAAATACATAGAAAGTAGAGTTTGGGGTTGTTGTTTTTTCCACATTAAGGAAGGCAGTAGCTGCAGCGTTCCCCTTAGCTTTCATATCCTAAACACCTTTGGGCGCTGTTTATGTTTGGGGGAAGAGAGAAATGTTTCTGCAGAACTCAGTGAGGAATGGAGAACAAGCCAGAAGCACTTTATCAGCAAGTTGCGCTGAGGTGCACTTTTATGGCTCTCTGATTCAGGCATTACTAAAACTCTGAGGGCTGCCAACGCCACTGGGAATCCTTCAGACATGATATCCTCCAGCACATTCTCTTGCCAGGCATCTCTGTGTTTGTTAGACAGGCAGGCAGATAGGCAGACAGAGAGCACAATGTGAGAAGCAGTCTGTGCAGCCCAGACCATCGAAAACATCCCAGCTCTGCAAAGGGCCAGGCTGCACATCCGTGGTTCCCCAACCCACCCAGAAATAATGAGCTATGAGGTAGCTCAGTTAGTTAGAGCATGGTGCTGATAACGCCAAGGTCGCAGGTTCAATCCTCATATGGGACAGCTGTATAGTTCCATATAGATAATCCTCAGGGTCCCTTCCAACTCTAGAATTCTAAGTTATTTTTATTAGGTTTTACACTTTTATAACAAAAACAAACAACAAACAAACTCACAAAGTAAAACTGCAGATTTCAACAATCATGTATGCATCTTATTTCCATTCACTCTGTCGAGCTGTGACTTCCATCCTTCCCATAATATAATTATATATAAATATAATATATAATTCCCATAATATAACATAATAATACCTATGACATGGACTTGAGGAGATTAAAGGGACTGTGAGAATAGATTGAACAAGAAAACCTGTGCTGGGAAGGATAGAATTCTCAATGAGGTTTTACTCAGAGTAGACCCACTTAAATGAATGGGATCCTAGATTGCTTGCACTCTCCACTCACCAGCTCAGAGGTAGTGAAGCACACACCTGCAGGTCAAATGTGGACCTTCAGGTCTATCTGTTTGGCCCTTAGGAATCTCTGCGGTCCACGCTCCTGCTGTAGCCACACACGCCTTCCCCAGGCTACACTTTTCACTAGCCTTCCTTCACACCCACCTTCGGTATTTCTGGCTGGCTGGAATGTATCCTGAAACCAAGATGTCATGGACTGGTTGGGCACAGAGGAATGGTGGGAGGAACAAACTGGGAAACCACCAAGGGAAGAAGGCTCAGAGCCCAGGGAGTGGTGGTGGGACAATGATGAGTCATGAGAGAGAGAGAGAGAGAGAGAGAGAGAGAGAGAGAGAGAAAGAGAGAGAGAGAAGACTGGGAAGAGAAGGTGTCAGAAGCTGAAGAGGCAACAGGGCTGAGTGAGCGAGGGGAGTCTGTGGCAGAGAAAAGTCCAGAATCGGAGGCAGAAGCTGAGGCAAGAGCATGGGGGAAAGGAGGCCAAGAGGCAGAAAGGAGGCTGGCTAGTGAAGAGTCCTAGGTGTCTCCCCCTCCTGCTGTGATGAGCTCCCTTCCCCCTTGTCTCCGAGAATCAGAAGAGGCATGAAAAGGGCGGAGGAGAGGTTGACTTAATGCAGGCACAGTCTCTGATTGCTTGGGGAAAGCCCTGGAGAGGAGGGGACTTAAGTGGCTGTGGGGAGGCCGGGACTGTCAATTTCAGCAGCTGATTGCCATGGGGCAAGACCTACTGGGGATGAGCTGCTGTGCTCATTAGGCCTGACACTCAACCAAGTCTGCGGAGATCATGTTTGAGCTAATAAGCATTTAACTCAAAGCTGAACGGTGTGATTTACTGCCAGCTCGCTCTTTGACACCTGCCTAGAGGAAGGACAGAGAGGGGATGTGAGTATAAAAGTGATATCCACTGCCCCGCCCACTTTTGCCATAGGCTCCGCCCATCACTGGCATGTGGCCCCTGGAAGATTGCACAGGAGGGACTGCGGCCCTGGAGCTGAAAAAGGGCTCCCCTCTCCTGCTTTAACTGCGTTTGAAAACCTTTTGCCACCCGTGGGATCTCCCTTCCTGGGTTCCCACCTACTGCAATTTGCCTTCCCTTTAGGCACAGTAGTGGCTCACTAGGCTTCACTGTCCAGCCCTCTGTATGACGTGAGAATAAGCAGTTTCCTCTTCCTCAGGAAAGCTTTGCTCTCTACTCTTGGTCACACCTCTTAAGGTACTGACACACTGCCAGAGTCAACGAATGTTTAAGCACATTTAACTTTATTAAAGTTGACAAGAAAACATGGATGTCTCGGGCTACTACGGTTACAACTCTTCCTTTCATGGGCTTCAGCTTTGTTATAACATTTCCTATGTTTCTTTAGTCACTTTCCAAAGCCTAACCTCCCAGTTTCCCTCTCTAAACCTCCAACCCAACTGCCTTTCCACTGTTCTTTTCCTCCTTTTAGAATGCCCACAAGCTCCGCCTCCCAGGGCACACCTGCCCAACTGGGGAGTGATAGATTAACCCAGGATGAGCTTGGACCATCAGCAGGCATCATTCCGCCACATTCTCCATCTGAGCTACAGTCCCTTCGCAGAGCTGCTGCTGCTGCTTGATATTATTATTTGATTATAGAACAATTAACCCACAAAAATCTCTGTGCATCAGTTGTCCCCATGATTCACCCGTTAATTCATTTCAACCAGTTAATAAGAGAAAACAATCCCTGTCTCCACGCACAACCAAATCATCTATTTACCATGTTTGAGCTTGGTCCCACTGATTACCGAGAACTTACACAACCCATTAATCAATATATCCGTCACAAACAAGACTTTCAAAAAATGCCTCTTAAAAGCCTGGACGAAAGGGCATGCTTAACCATTCGTCCAATCTCCGCAATCATGCAAAAACATCAATTCTAGAGCAGAGGCAACAATCTATATACTTGCCCCACCCCAATCACAATGCAGAAATAATTTTTTTTTTTAAATGCCGTAATAGGAGGACAAAGTCATCCGTTAATTCCATCACCTCCAGCGACTGCAATGCATTTATTAATGGAAGCTGAAACGGCAGGTGGATTAATCTTTTCCAGCCACCGCACCTTGCCTCCACTCATGTGCCGTGAAAACAATTCCCCTCCCCCCAACTCATTGATTAATTGTGGGGAGACACCCACAATCAGCCTGCCTCAACTTCCCAGTTTTGAGCAGCTGTCAACAAAGTACCTCAACCAAGACTCCCGAGTAAGCTTAGAAGCTTAGAATGAGGTTTAATTCCAACTAAATATGAGGGGAAACTTTCAGACAGTGAGAGTTATTCAGTAGTGGAATGGACTTCTTCAATAATAATAATAATAATAATTGTTGTTGTTCAGTCGTGTCTGACTCTTCGTGACCCCCTGGACCAGAGCACGCCAGGCACGCCTATCCTTCACTGCCTCTCGCAGTTTGGCCAAACTCATGTTAGTAGCTTTGAGAACACTGTCCAACCATCTCGTCCTCTGTCGTCCCCTTCTCCTTGTGCCCTCCATCTTTCCCAACATCAGGGTCTTTTCTAGGGAGTCTTCTCTTCTCATGAGGTGGCCAAAGTACTGGAGCCTCAGCTTCAGGATCTGTCCTTCCAGTGAGCACTCAGGGCTGATTTCCTTCAGAATGGATCGGTTTGATCTTCTTGCAGTCCATGCGACTCTCAAGAGACTCCTCCAGCACCATAATTCAAAAGCATCAATTCTTCGGCGATCTGCCTTCTTTATGGTCCAGCTCTCACTTCCGTACATTACTACTGGGAAAACCATAGCTTTAACTATACAGACCTTTGTCGGCAAGGTGATGTCTTTGCTTTTTAAGATGCTGTCTAGGTTTGGCATTGCTTTTCTCCCAAGAAGCAGGCGTCTTTTAATAATAATAATAATAATAATAATAATAATAATAATAATTTATTATTTATACCCCACCCATCTGGATGGGTTTCCCCAGCCACTCTGGGCGGCTTCCAACAGAACATTAAAATACAATAATCTATTAAACATTAAAAGCTTCCCTAAACAGGGCTGCCTTCAGATGTCTTCTAAAAGTCTGGTAGTTGTTGTTCTCTTTGACATCTGGTGGGAGGGCGTTCCACAGGGCGGGTGCCACCACCGAGAAGGCCCTCTGCCTGGTTCCCTGTAACCTCACTTCTCGCAGGGAGGGAAGCGCCAGAAGGCCCTCGGATCTGGATCTCAGTGTCTGGGCTGGACGATGGGGGTGGAGAAGCTCCTTCAGGTATACTGGACCGAGGCCGTTTAGGGCTTTAAAGGTCAGCACCAACACTTTGAATTGTGCTCGGAAACGTATTGGGAGCCAATGTAGGTCAAAGTGGACTCTCCTTCCTTGGAGGTTTTCAAGTAGAGGTTGGATGGCCATCTGTCAGGGGCGCTTTAGTTGAAATTCCTGCGCTGCAGGGGTTTGACTAGATGATCCTTGGGGTTCCTTCCAGCTCTACGATTCTCTGATTCTATGCTTGTGTGCTTCCCTTTGGGGCATCCTCTTCATCACTGTGAGAACAAGATGCTGGACAAAATGGGCCCTTGGCCTGATCCAACAAAGCTCTTATTATTTTCTCATTGAAGAAATCTGAAAGGAAGGGAAAACAGAGTTGTGAATTTTCCCAGAGGGACTCAGCATCCTGGGACCCTTAAGACATAAAAAGTCTCAGCTGTGGTTGGTTGTCAAACTGTGCTGTGGCTTTGATTGGCTTCTCACCAAATATGAGAAAAAGCTTTCAGGCGGTGAGAGCTATTCAGTAGTGGAACGGACTTCCTCATTAGGTGGTAGACTCTTCCTCCTTGGAGGTTTTCAAGGAGAAGGAGAAGGAGAAGGAGAAGGAGGAGGAGGAGGAGGAGGAGGAGGAGGAGGAGGAGGAGGAGAAGGAGAAGGAGAAGGAGAAGGAGAAGGAGAAGGAGAAGGAGAAGGAGAAGGAAAATGAGAGTTTGGATTTGATCTCCCGCTTTATCACTACCCAAAGGAGTCTCCAAGCGGCTCACATTCTCCTTTCCCTTCCTCCCCCACAACAAACACTCTGTGAGGTGAGTGGGGCTGAGAGACTTCAGAGAAGTGTGACTAGACCAAGGTCACCCAGCATGTGGAGGAGTGGGGAAGCAAACCCGGTTCCCCAGATTATGAGTCCACCGCTCTTAACCACTGCACCACACTGGCTCTCCAAGCAGAGGTTGGATGGCCATCTGTCAGGGACGCTTCAGTTGAAATTCCTGCACTGCAGGGGGATGGACTAGATGGCCCTAGGGGTCCCTTCATTCTAAGGTTGCCAAATTTCAAAAAGTGAAAATCCGGACACAAACGTTTTTGGTCCCCGTCCCCATTATTCCTCTTATGGATCAGGAATTGGCTACATTGCAGGAAGCAAAGAGTAGGAATAAACGGAATAAACGGGCAGTTCTTTGTAGAAGTAGAAGTGTTTTTGAGTATTAGCTGCTGGAAACCATAGGAGGAGAGAGTGCTCACAGGCTCAGATCCTGCTCGTGCATTTTCCACAGGCTACCGTGATGGCCTTGATGGCAGAAAGTGAGGAGGAATTAAAGAACCTTTTAATGAGGGTGAAAGAGGAGAGCGCAAAATATGGTCTAAAGCTCAACATCAAAAAAACTAAGATCATGGCCACTGGTTCCATCACCTCCTGGCAAATAGAAGGGGAAGAAATGGAGGCAGTGAGAGATTTCACTTTCTTGGGTTCCATGATCACTGCAGATGGTGACAGCACTCACGAAATTAGAAGACGCCTGCTTCTTGGGAGAAAAGCAATGACAAACCTAGACAGCATCTTAAAAAGTAAAGACATCACCTTGCCAACAAAGGTCCGTATAGTTAAAGCTATGGTTTTCCCAGTAGTAATGTACGGAAGTGAGAGCTGGACCATAAAGAAGGCAGATCGCCGAAGAATTGATGCTTTTGAATTATGGTGCTGGAGGAGACTCTTGAGAGTCCCATGGACTGCAAGAAGATCAAACCTATCCATTCTTAAAGAAATCAGCCCTGAGTGCTCACTAGAAGGACAGATCCTGAAGTTGAGGCTCCAGTACTTTGGCCACCTCATGAGAAGAGAAGACTCCCTAGAAAAGACCCTGATGTTGGGAAAGATGGAGGGCACAAGGAGAAGGGGACGACAGAGGACGAGATGGTTGGACAGTGTTCTCGAAGCTACTAGCATGAGTTTGGCCAAGCTGCGAGAGGCAGTGGAGGATAGGTGTGCCTGGCGTGCCTTGGTCCATGGGGTCACGAAGAGTCGGACACGACTGAACGACAACAACAACAACAACCGTGAGAAGAGAGGGGCAATGTGGCTGATCCAGGAGTCTCTTACAACACAAGGCGCTGTGCCCAGCGAACACGAGTTTTTGTGCCCTGACACTGTCCCAGCATAGTCGCACAACTATGTATTTAATGTGTTTTGATATTTGTTGGAAGCTGCCCAGAGTGGCTGGGGAGACCCGGCCAGATGGGCGGGGTACAAATAATAAATTATTATTATTATTATTATTATTATTATTATTATTATTATTGCAGAAGAAAGGGTGATTTGGAATTGCAATTGTTTTAACTAACCTTTCATTCACCCTCAAATCCGTAAACTGCCCCCCCCGACTGCTTCATGTTTCAGTGCTGGCATTTAGCCCGCATTTCACAATGCTGAGCTGTTTTTGAAATTAAAATAATCAAGGAAGGAACACAACACCCTGTATGGAAAGGTATCATTATGTTTTAAAAAGGGGGTTGTTATCTCCTCACGCTGAGCTGTGAGGATGTTTCTGAAAACTGTATCTTCCTTTGACAGAAATTAGTTCAATATTATCTCTACTCCTTTGTGTGTGTGTGTGTGAGGGGGGGGGTGTCAGGGTAAAAATCCTTCAAAGAATGCACTGGGTCTTCCTGGCGTGTAATCTACTTATGAGCTGGAGCAGGGGGGGGTGGGAGGAGAGGGGAAAATAGGCCAATTATGCATATTTTAAAATGCAGACAAGGTGGGCAGGATGTAAATCATGGACAAACAAACACGCTTTCGCAGTCTCTCCGGGAAAAAAGTGTGCTTACAGCAATTGTTGTTAACAACACAGGAACATCAGGTGCTGCTTCGAAGCTCGCTGTGTTGGACGTAGAAGACGGAGCATCCCTAACAATTCGAAACATGACATTTAAAGGTTATAGACAGCATTTATTATTTACACAGTGCTGTCATAGAATCGTAGAATCATGAATGGCGGAGCTGGAAGGGACCCTGAGCCCCCCCACCCCCAGTTGACGGGCATTGCCAGTGCTGGTTTTCTAGAAAAAGAGTTCCCAGAACTCACCATGAATGTAGCATGGCAATAGCACCCACCTGTGAGGTTCCGGAACCCACCTGAGAGGTGCCCAAACTGAGTTATGTTGAGTTTCCCTGGAAGAAAAAAGCCCTGGGTATTGCCATTTAAATGGTGTGCATGTGTCATATCTTGTAATTGATTATGTGGGATGGGGCTTACCTGCCTCCCCCATATTTTATTCTCGTTGGCCACATCCTGACCCCAAGGGTCATCTAATGCAGCCCCCTGCAATGTAGGAAGGTAAACTAAAGCGTCCCTGACAAATGGCCATCCAGCCTCTGTTTGAAAAACTCCAACGAAGGCATAGCTGTCAACTTTCGGATTTGAAAATAAGGGATTTTTCCAAACTTTCGGATTTGAAAATATGGGATGCCGCGAGGGCGGTGCAATGGCACCAAGTAGCCTCGCCACCCTGTGCTCCAGAGGCTGCGCACGAATGGGTGAGCGAAAGAGCGAGCACGTAGACGGCAGGCAGGCTGTCTGTCTGGTTGGGCGTGAGGGTCTGGCTGCACAAGGCATGCAAGCTCCGCCCCCAGTCGGTCTCAGACTCCTTATTGGCAGCCGAGCAATGCAGCTGAGGAGCCTCCCTGGCCGGCAGGGAGGGAGAGGAGCTGCTTCCTTTGAAATCCGGGGAATTTAAGGGATATCAACAATCCGGGATAGCAGCGGGAAACGGCATTGGAATAAGGGAGTTTCCAGCCAAAAAAAGGGAGGGTGGACAGCTATGAACGAAGGACAGTCTATCACTTTCCGAGGGAGTCCAAAGTTCTCACCATCAGAAAGTTCTTCCTAATGTTTAGTCGGAATCTCCTTTCTCGTAACCTGAAGCCATTAGTACACGCCCTACTCACCAGAGGAGGAGAAAACAAGCTGTCTCCATCTTTCATGTGACAGCCCTTCAGATATTTGAAGATGGCTCTCATATCTCCTCTCAGTCTCCTCTTTTCCAGGCTAAACACTCAGCTCCCTCAACCATTTCTCATAAGGCTAGGTTTCCAGAGCTTTGATCATCTTGGTCACTCTCCTTAAATGGTGGCACCAGAACTAGACACAATATTCCAGGTGTGGTGGAATAGAGTGGTCCTATTACATCTCCTGATGTGGACAGTATACAGGCAATCACAATTTATGTGGGGGTTACCTTCCAAGGCACCGTGCATTTAAGTGAAATCGCATCTATTTGAAACACCATTGGGGAAAAACCCTGCAAACACTTTGGTATAAAAATACGTTGAGTTTAACATGAGCAGAGAAATTAACTCATAAATTCATCTCGCCAAATAATCATGTGCTCTTTCGTGGGATTCTATCGTATATATGACAAATACAGACACACAGGACTCCACAGTACAAAGTGAAATTCGGTTTTCCTAATGGCCTAACCTAATATTAAGACTCTCCCAAATATACTGACCTGCTTGTTTGCACTTCTATTATTTTTATTGAATTGATAGGCTTGATTTACTTCAATACAATCTTTTTTTTAAAAAAACACCTTTTATTTATTTCTTTTTTTAAAAAAATTGCTGTGTCAATGTTAAAACCAAACATGAGATGGAAAAAATGAGAAACTAAGACAAACCAAAACTGAACAGTTCATCTATCCCGAGACGAGCTGGAGCAAGTTGCCATGTCAACCTCTCTACCAAGTGCAGCCAGGATCTCTTACTCCCACTGAAGAGTCGATTCTGAAAGCATCATTTGAAGCAAACTTGCTATGGCCCCGGCATTAACCACGTCCAAATACTGCAATGCTCTTTCAACTACCCCACCCGGGAGGCGAGCAAGTGAGAGCCAGACTGAGTCAATGTTTCTGCTTGGTCTAAAATAGGTCTTGTGATGATCAGTCGGGAGAGAGGAAAGTGGGCCCGAAATGGATATTGTGGGAAAATGAGCCAATCAGACGTCACCTTCCACTTCAGAAATAAAGCCAGGCCTTTTATGATCATTTGCGCTATTCTTTCTGCACACACAAACTCTGTCGACGAAGATGGAGATGGCGCTTTTGAAAAGAAAGGGGCCCACATGGGAGAAACAGATGTCCAGTCCTATCACACCCTCACTTAGTCATCTCTCTTGTGACTGGAATATTGGTCTGCCAGACGGTCTATAGATAGATACTTGGTTTTGTTCTGGATGCTCTGGGCAAAAGGGAGAAGTTAATTCAACAAAGTGGAAGGTCACCCGAAAGCCGCCTCATCTAACTGCAAGGCAGAACCACCTGTTAAAGTATGGGACTCGCTCCCACAGGTGGCAGTGGCGGCTGCCAATCTAAATGGCTTTAAAACAGGATTAGAAATTTTTTATGGAGGAGGAGAGGGTTGTTGATGGCTACTAGCCCTGCCTCCACAGGGCTATGCTCTGCCTCCACAGTCGGAGGCAGATAAAAGGTAAAAACGTAAAGGACCCCTGGATGGTTAAGTCCAGTCAAAGGCGACTATGGGGTTGCGGTGCTCATCTTGCTTTCAGCCAAGTGTTTGTCCACAGACAGCTTTCTGGGTCCTGCAGCCAGCAGGACTAAACCGCTTCTGGCGCAATGGGACACCGTGACGGAAACCAGAACACACGGAAACGCAGTTTACCTTCCCGCCGCAGCGGTACCTATTTATCTACTTGCACTGGCGTGCTTTCAAACTGCTAGGTTGGCAGAAGCTGGGACAGAGCAACGGGAGCTCACCCCATCGCAGGGATTCGAACCGCTGACCTTCTGATTGCCAAGCCCAATAGGCTCGGTGGTTTAGACCACAGCGCCATCTGCATCAAAGGCAGTAATGCTTCTGAATCCCAGTTGCTGGAAACCGCAGGAAGGGAGAGTTGATCTTGTGCTCAAATTATGTTTGTGGGATTCCCATAGTCATCTGGTTGGCCACCGTGAGAAAAGCAGTGTTATTTTTCTAGAAAAAGGGGTGTCGGAACTCACCATGAACACCTCTGTTGTTCTCTTATAATGGCAATGGCACCTACCTGAGAGGTGCTGGAACTGAGTTCTGGAGTGTTCTGGCTGAAAAAAAGCCATTAAGAACAGGATACTGGAATAGATAGATGGGCCTGATCCAACAGGCACTTCTACCAGACAACTACCAGACTTTTAGAAGACATCTGAAGGCAGCCCTGTTGAGGGAAGCTTGTAATGTTTAATAGACTATTGTATTTTAATATTCTGTTGGAAGCCGCCCAGAGTGGCTGGGGAAACTCAGCCAGATGGGCGGGGTATAAAT
The DNA here is from genome assembly GCA_034642065.1 of Darevskia nairensis. Taxonomy (NCBI): domain Eukaryota; kingdom Metazoa; phylum Chordata; class Lepidosauria; order Squamata; family Lacertidae; genus Darevskia; species Darevskia nairensis. Next base: position 425,836 of record JAWWNI010001326.1, on the reverse strand, counting down.
AATTTATTGTTATTGTTATTGTTACAGTGGTACCTCGGGTTAAGTACTTAATGCATTCCGGAGGTCCGTTCTTAACCTGAAGCACCACTTTAGCTAATGGGGCCTCCTGCTGCTGCTGCGCCACCAGAGCACGATTTCTGTTCTTAGCGGAGTTCTTAACCTGAAGCATACTTAACCTGAAGCGTACTTAACCCAAGGTAAGACTGTATTTTTATTTTTATTTTTATTATATCCTCGTCTTCTTATGTTCTTATGCAAGTACAAGTTTGCAATGCAGATTAATAATAATAATAATAATTTGTTATTTGTACCCCGCCCATCTGGCTGGGTCCCCCCAGCCACTCTGGGCGGCTTCCAACAAATATCAAAATACATTAAAATATCACGGATTGAAAACTTCCCTAAACAGGGCTGCCTTCAAGTATTTTCTAAAGGTCATGTAGTTGTTTTTCTCTTTGACCTCTGCTGGGAGGGCGTTCCACAGGGCGGGCGCCACTACCGAGAAGGCCCTCTGCCTGGTTCCCTGTAGCTTTGCTTCTCGCAGTGAGGGAACCGCCAGAAGACCCTGGGCCAGTGTCCGGGCAGAACGATGGGAGTGGAGACGCTCCTTCAGGTATACAGGACTGAGGCCGTTTAGGGCTTTAAAGGTCAGCATCAACACTTTGAATTGTGCTCGGAAACGTACTATGTCATCTGGACTTAGGAGGCAATTTAGTGACTTACAAGGTGCATTTCAGCAAGACCTCCCAATCTGACAACACGAGGGGCTTCATGGAGGGTTAGCCACCTACTGGTTTCACAACACAATGTCTTGCATCAGGGATGGGGGACATCCAAGACTCTTTCTCCAGATGTTGTGAGACTCCAACTCCCACTGGTCCCAGTTGGCGTGGTCAATGGCCATGGAAGATGGGCATTGGAGTCTACTGACACAAGGAGAAAGGGCCACAGATTCCTCATCCCTGCCTGAAACGAGGACAGACACAAATGGTGCCCTTTAGATGCCCCAGGTGGGGCAATGCCCGCACTGGCTTCACCCCAGCTAAGGCTCTGAATTCTCTGCATCAAAACAAAGAGAACTCACCTTCCTTTGCCCCCAAGGGAAGGCAACCCATTCTCGCTGACAGCAAAGTTTTCTTGTTCCTAACCCGGAGGCAGGAATCCAGGAGCAGAAATACCAGCAGCGAATGCGTTTTGCATTGATGAGAAAATTACAGTCATTGAGCTTTGGGTTGTGTGACAAGTAATTTCTTTGCATACTCCCATCCCCACCACCTCCCGAAAAGAAAAGAAAGAGAGAGAGAGAGAAGCCCATCATGTAGATCAACTGTAGGAGGAAAGTGTCAGCCGCAATTTCGTAAGTTAATGAAATAAATCAGTCAGACGGAAATAAGAGATGGGGATATATGCCTCTGCAATCTGACGAGAGCACAGCGAGCCGAGTTGAAGCATCTTCCAAGGTACACAAAACTTCAAGAGAAGATCAGAGCCAGCTCTGCTCTTGCACAAATGAAGTAAATAACAAGGGAGGTTTGTTCAGCGCCAAACAAAGATGGAGGGTGACATCTCCTCTCCATTGGAAAGAGACCCAAATGGGGCAAGCGCCAGCAGTTGGCCAGGTTGGGTGCTGGCAAACGACCCCAGGAGCTCAGAAGAGCCCTTCATCAGCCGGGCCCAGTTGGGCTGCTGCTCACTGCCCTGAGACTCATTTTAGCGGGGTGGGGTGGGGTGGCGGTGCTGTTTCTAAAAGGAAATGAAGCACGCACCCCATATGTTGATGGCCGCCCACAGACCATAGTCCTTGTCAGAGACATTGGGATCCAGGGTTGTGAGGGGACCAACGGCTCATTACTATGGCAAACCTTCTACGGCATCCATGGGGCTGTTTTGAGCAGTAGACCCCAGAGTCTTGAGACCCCAGAGTCAAATGGAAATGGAAGAAATGGAAATGGTTGGTTGTCAAGCTGTGCTGTGGCTTTGATTGGCTTCTGTCGTGTCCCCAATGGTAACTGTAGCTAGCTGTCAAGAACGCACGCCACTCCGAGAAGTCAGCGGAAGATGTCTTGAAGTTTATTGTACAGCACACAGAGAAACGTGGAAAGTCCGTAAGGATTCTGAGGAGGCCATCTCAGAGTCCCCCTTAAATACATTTTGCTGGGTGACTCCCAATTTCCCCCTCCCTTCTGCCCTAAAGGTCCGGGGGTAATCCTGCTCCCCACCCGGGATGGCTTGGACAAAAGAGTTAACTGCTCTGGTCTGCCCGTGCTATTCATGGGTGCTTTTTACATTGTTATTGTGATGCTGCTGGTTCCGCCGCTGATGGCTCGTTAGCGGTCGTTATCGCCCATCCTGGGGTTGTTTACCCCATGGGGCATGCCTGGGCGAGGTCGGGCCTGGCTGCGCTCGGTTTAACCCCTGCGTGCCTGGCTCCGCTGTTGTCCCCTTTTCTGGCCTGCTGCATGGTTCCCCTTCCTGGCGCCCGCATGGCGCGACCCCACTGTCTAGTCGGGTCACGACATCCTGCCCCCCCGAAACTGACACCCCCCTCCCCTGGGGAGCGTCCTGGGTCCCGGGGCCCCCCGGCCGGTTCGGCCACTGCTGGTGGAATCTCTTGACCAGCTGTGGGGCCAGAACGTCCGACGCCCACACCCATTCTCGGTCCCCCGTTGCAAAGTCCTTCCACTCCACCAGGTACTGCAAACGCCCTCTGTGGAATCTGGAGTCCAAAATGTCCTTGACCTCATGGTGCTCCCCTCCCGCCAGGATCAACGGGGTGGGAGGCGCCGCCACGGGGTGCCAACCGTCGTCCTCCGGGGACTTCTTCAGCAAGCTGAAGTGGAACACCGGGTGTATCTGTTGCAAGTTCTTTGGGAGTTCCAGTTTCGCAGAAACTCCGTTGATTATCTCTATCACCTTAAACGGGCCCAAGTACCGGGGCCCGAGTTTCTTGCTGGGGAGGCCCAGTTTCAAATGCCGCGTGGACAGGTAGACCCGGCACCCCGCTTTGATGTCCCCCGCCGGTCTTCTTCGCTGGTCCGCCGTCCTCTTCTGCGCCGCCTTGACCTCCAGCAGTTGTTCCCGAAGGGATTCCCAGCACCTGGCCGTCCTCTCTCTCCACTTTCCGAGCTCCTCCGGCTCCCGGGCGGTGGGCTCCCCCAAGTCCGGCAGGTGCCTCAGGTCGATCCCGTAGACCACGGCGAAGGGGGACATCTCCGTGCTGCTATGTACGGAGTTATTATAAGCGAACTCCGCCAACGGAAGTAGCTGTGACCAGTCGTCCTGCTGGTAGCAGCCAAAACACCGCAGGTACTGCTCCAGCACCTGGTTGACACGTTCCGTCTGTCCGTCAGTCTGGGGGTGGTAGGCCGAGCTGAGTCCCTGTTCGATCCCCAGCAGTCCCAGGAACGCCTTCCAAAACCGGGACACAAACTGGGAGCCGCGATCGGAAATGACCTTGTCTGGAACCCCATGGAGCCGGAAGATGTGCTCCATGAACAGCTTTGCCACCTGGGTGGCGGTAGGCAGTGAGGCGCAGGGCACGAAATGGGCTTGCTTGGAGAACAGGTCCACCACGACCCATATTGCTGTCTTGCCTCGGCTGGGTGGCAGATCCGTAATAAAGTCCATGGAGATCACCGACCAAGGTCGAGGTGGGACCTCCAGGGGCTGTAGGAGGCCCTGCGGCTTGCCCACTGCCGGCTTGCAGGTGAGGCAGATGGGGCAGCCCGCAACATAGTCCTTGACATCTTTACGGAGCATGGGCCACCAGAAGCTCCGCCGAACCAGCTTCCACGTCTTGACGAAGCCGAAGTGCCCGGCTGCTTTGGCGTCGTGGCATGCTTCCAGGGCGGCCCTCCGGAGGGGTTCCGGGACGTACGCGGCGCTCCCTCTTCGCCAGATGTCCCCTTCCAGTGTCAAGGAGTCCCGCAGGCTCTGTAGTTCCGTGTCTGTCGGATACGCCGCCACTAGTCTGTCGCGGAGCGCTGCAGAAGGCTGGCTGCGCTCCCGGGGGGGTGTCCCATCTTGACCCCCTGTCTGTCCCTCTTTCCTCCTAGCCTGGTTACGGGTGGTGACGGCTCGGGCTAAGTGTTTGTCCTCAAATAGCGGACGCATCTCCGTGCGGACGTCCGCCTCGTACTGGGGCAGGCGAGACAGGGCGTCCGCGAGGAAGTTGTCCTTCCCGGGGATGTGGCTTAGCTGGAAATCGTACCGGGAGAAGAACTCTGCCCACCGCATGTGCTTGGCAGTCAGCTTCCGTGGCTGTCGGAGGGCCTCGAGGTTGCGGTGGTCTGTCCAGACCTCAAACGGCTCCCTTGCCCCCTCCAGCCAGTGCCTCCACTCCTCAAGCGCCATGCGGATGGCCGCTGCCTCCTTCTCCCAGGTAGACCAGTTCCTTTCCGCCTTCCCAAACTTCCGGGACAGGTACGCTCCGGGCCTCAGACGGCCCTCCCTGTCCCTCTGCAGGAGTACCGCCCCCATGGCCACATCACTAGCGTCTACCTGTACCACCATGGGCCGGGCTGGATCCACATGGATCAGCGTAGGCTTGGCAGCGAACGCCCTTTTGAGCCCCTGGAAAGCCTCCTCCGCCCGGGACCCCCAGTCCAGAGCCGCCCCGGGACGCTTGGCCCCCGTTCCTTTCCCTTTGGTACCTAGGAGATCGGTGAGGGGGGTCACCAAGGCCGAATAGTTGGGCAAAAAGCCCCTGCAGAAATTTGCGAACCCCAGCAGGCTCTGGAGTTGGCGCCGTGTCCGCGGCCGCTCCCACCCCAGGACTGCCTCCACCTTCTGGGGATCCATGGCTACCCCCGCCGCCGAGATCCTATACCCCAGGTAATCTAAGGAGGGGCGGTGGAACTCGCACTTGGGCAACTTGACGTATAGGTGGTTGTCCAGGAGTCTCTGCAAGACCTCCCGGACCAAACGGACGTGTTCCCGGGGGTCCTGACTGTACACCAGCACATCGTCCAGGTAGACCACCACCCCTTTGTACAGGAGGTCGTGGAGTACCTCGTTGATGAGGCTCATGAACACCCCCGGGGCCCCGCTCAAACCGAACGGCATTACCAGGAACTCGAACTGTCCAAACTGGCAGTTAAAAGCCGTCTTCCATTCGTCCCCCTCCCAGACCCGCACCCGGTAGTATGCCTCCCTTAAGTCTAGCTTCGTGAAGATCGTGCCGGTACCCAACTGGTCCAGCAGGTCCGGGATGAGGGGGAGCGGGTACGCGTTCCCTGCCGTTATGGCGTTCAGCCCTCTATAGTCCTGGCACAACCTCCGGGTGCCATCCTTCTTGCCCACGAAGATGACCGGAGCCCCCATGGGGCTCTTGGCGGGGCGGATGAACCCTCTGGCCAGATTCTTGTCCAGGAACTCCCTGAGGTCCTGGAGTTCCTCCCCGGACATCTTGTAGATGCGTCCCTTGGGAAGGACCGCATCTTCTGGGATGTCGATGGCGCAATCTGTGCGGCGGTGGGGGGGCAGCTCGTCTGCCTCGGTTTCCCCGAACACCGCCGCCAGATCCCGGTACTCCGGGGGTATCTCCGGCGCCACCACATCCCGCTTGCCCTCGTCCCCATGGACCCCCTTGGCCTCCCCCTTTCCGGGGCACTGGGGGTCCGAATCGACCCTGTGCTGCCCACACCTATCCAGGTCGAACGTCAGGCGCCCTGAGCGCCAGTCTACTATGGGGTTATGTTCCATCAGCCAATCCAACCCCAGCACTACCTGATACCCATCCGTGGGGACCCTAACTAGCATCCTGGACTCCCGGTGGTCCCCCACCCACAAGGAGACCGGCCCCACTTCCACCCCAAACGGACCCCCCTTTATGGGACTGCCGTCCATCTGGACGAAAACTAAGGGGGTGCTCCGAACCTGGGTGGGCAAGTCCAGTTCCTTGGCCACTTCGGGGTGCAGCATGCTGTGGTCGCAGCCCGAGTCCAGCAGCGCATCGCCCGTCCATTGCTTGCCGCCGTCCGGGTTTTCCAGCCTCACCCGGACCAGGTTGGGTGGTCTTCCCGCCCGTTTCTTGGGGTCCGTTGACCCTGGCGGGACCTGCAGCCGGGCGTCCTTCACTGCAGGTTCAGGTCGTTTCCCGACTCCGAGCCTTCGGAGTCGGACTGGCGCTTTTCCCTTGGCTCCAACGCGACAGCCGCCCGGCTCCCGGTCTTGGGTGTCCGGCTGGTTCCCGACGTCGCTTGGGACCCTGCCGGGGTCCGAACCTCTTCTGGGGGTCGCTTGGGGCACGCCGCCGCATAGTGTCCAGCCCCCCCGCACCTCATGCAGAGTCCCTCCCGGCGTCTCCTCTCCCGTTCCGGGTCGGGGGTGCGCTTGGGCCGGGGGACCCCCGCGCCATTGGCGGGACGGGGGGTCCCTGAGTTCTCCGCGGGCCTTCGGTCCTTGCCCGCCCTGGGTCCTAGCTCCAGCATCCCCAGGTCTGCTTCCAACTGAGCCACCATGCGGCACCAGCCGTCCAGCGTCGACAGCTCCCGAGGGGTCCCTTTCACTACGGCCCACTTGCGGAGCTCAGGATGGAGGCCCTCCTTGAAATAGTGGACGAGGACCTCCTCGTTCCAGGAGGAGATTTGGGCGGCCTCCCCCCTGAACATGTCTACATAGTCCTGTACCGGGAGACCCCCTTGCCTGGCCTTCTGGACCCGTCGTTTCGCCTTCTCCTCCGCCTGCGGGTCTTGGAAGCGCTCTCGAAGGGCCGCCAAGAAGTCCTCCAGGTTGGCCAGAGCCGGGTCCCTGCGGTCGACCAGGAGCATGGCCCACTGGCCGGCCTTCCCCTGCAGGGAGGAGATGACCGCCGCTACCAAGTCCTCTGGGTCGCAGTCGTCTCCCCCGTATCTTCTGGCGTGGTTCCTTGCGTGGAATATGAAGGTGGAGAGTTCCGCCGGGTCCCCCTCGAAAATGGACTTCAGCTCCGGGGGCGGCCTGCGCCGCGCCGTCACCCTCCGGCGGACGTGTCTCCCGCAGGTCTCCGGGATCGCTGCAGCGCGCTCGTCCTCGCTGCTGTCGCCCGTGGAACTCCCCGCCACTGCGTCGTCCTCCAGCCGGCTGCTGCGACGTCTTGGCGGGGAAAACGCCTGCCCCCTCGGGGCCGTCCCGTCCAACCACGTCAGCCGCTGAGTCGTTCCGGGCTCCTGACCTGAGCCCTCCCTTGGGGTCTGCCGACTGCAGACCCCCGATCCTGCGTGGCCTCGGCTCCCGCCGCCGCTACAACTTGTCCGGGGCACTGCGCCCCCACAGGCCTGGTCCAACAACCGGCCTGACTCCTCACCGACCCGCAGCCGCTCCCAGATGAGGTGGTTCAGCTGCTCTTGGAGTCGCCGTAGCTCGGCCAGGCTCCCGCTGTCTGGTCCGGCCGAGGAAAGGCTCCGTTGATTTGAGGTGAACAGATCCGCCGGCCGCTCGAGTAGGGTGCTCGAGGTAACGGGGGTCTGAAAACGTGCCGCTCCGCGCCATGGGGTCGCCATCTCGGTAGCTGCCGGTAAGCGATCCCAACACGATACGGACGTCGAAGTTTTTGGGGAGAATCCTTACTATGTCGTGTCCCCAATGGTAACTGTAGCTAGCTGTCAAGAACGCACGCCACTCCGAGAAGTCAGCGGAAGATGTCTTGAAGTTTATTGTACAGCACACAGAGAAACGTGGAAAGTCCGTAAGGATTCTGAGGAGGCCATCTCAGAGTCCCCCTTAAATACATTTTGCTGGGTGACTCCCAATTTCCCCCTCCCTTCTGCCCTAAAGGTCCGGGGGTAATCCTGCTCCCCACCCGGGATGGCTTGGACAAAAGAGTTAACTGCTCTGGTCTGCCCGTGCTATTCATGGGTGCTTTTTACATTGTTATTGTGATGCTGCTGGTTCCAACGCTGATGGCTCGTTAGCGGTCGTTATCGCCCATCCTGGGGTTGTTTACCCCGTGGGGCATGCCTGGGCGAGGTCGGGCCTGGCTGCGCTCGGTTTAACCCCTGCGTGCCTGGCTCCGCTGTTGTCCCCTTTTCTGGCCTGCTGCATGGTTCCCCTTCCTGGCGCCCGCATGGCGCGACCCCACTGTCTAGTCGGGTCGCGACAGCTTTTCACCAACTCTGGATGTCCTGTTTGGAGTCCAGGGATGGGGGGCTTGCACCCTGCAGACCTTGCTTCCCCCCACTACTTCCCAGGGAGCAACAGCAACTGCTTAGCATGGCAGAGCAGAGCAGGCAAAACTGATTTTACAAAAGCAACTTTTCAGTGTCAGAAATATAATCAAAACATACCTGTTCAGTAAGGATACATTATCCCAGCTGTCTAGAAGTGAGGAAGTGTTGAGGAATCCACCCTGCCTCTCAGCAAAGGACTGAGCATTTTGTTTAACATAAAATTGATTTTCATGTGCGCCTGTTCATTAATTTTCATGGCACCAGCTGTACAGTTATTCATTTTTTTTTCCAGCGGATGGAATTATTAATATATGAAGGGACTTGGGCAAAATTTACTAAGAAGGTGCTCCTGACAAGAGTTTTAAAGAGGGGCAGGTACGTGTCACAAGCTGTCTTGTAAGCCTGTCTCAGATATGGCTGCATGTGGGGTGGACAATGGAACTTGTTCCCACAGGAGGCAGGGTATATCCTTCCAAAGATGCACCCATGGCCCTGTGGAGATGACATTCTGCCTCCCCATCCCTGCCACCAAGGCCAGGTGGGAATGTTAAGGATAGTAAGGTAAAAGTAAAGGGACCCCTGACCGTTAGGTCCAGTTGCGGACGACTCTGGGGTTGTGGCGCTCATCTCGTTTTACTGGTCGAGGGAGCCAGCATACAGCTTCCGGGTCATGTGGCCAGCAGGACTAAGCTGCTTCTGGCAAACCAGAACAGTGCATGGAAATGCCTTTTACCTTCCCGCCAGAGCGGTACCTATTTATCTACTTGTACTTTGACGTGCTTTCGAACTGCTAGGTTGGCAGGAGCTGGAACCGAGCAATGGGAGCTCACCCCATCGCGGGGATCCGAACCGCCGACCTTCCGATCGGCAAGCCCTAGGCTCTGTGGTTTAGACCACAGCACCACCCGCATCCCTTTGTTAAGGATAGTAGGAAAGGATATATTGATTAAATATTATCCTTCCTTCACTCACGCTAGTGAGTGATGTAGCAGAGCTGATTCCCCTCAATATAGCAGGAAGCTAGTTTTCAGATTCATCTGAATCTCTTTAGTTACGTAATCCGATCTGGCTTGGCCAGATGGATTATTCCTGGTGTCCCCTTTGATCCCTCTTAAAAGAGTAAAGACAGAAAAGTCCTTCCTTAAAAGTAACAAGAAGTTTACTCACATTTCAGTTCACGACTTGATCCCTGAAAGGCAGGCTTTACTTAGTAGTTACATAACAAACTGTGAGTTTATCTCACATGGAGATGTTAGCAATTTCACTTCTCTGATGCTGCATTTGTGATTGGTGTAAATCACATGCCTGTCTGAGAAGAGTGTGGGAAATGGAAGGCAGTCTTATCTCTTCCGCTGTGTGTACTTTGTAATGTACTTTCACTTTTACTTGTGCCTGTTTGTTCTCTTGGAGCTGGAGAGAACGGACGCCATTATGCTTTTGTCTGTACATAGTGTGTAGTAGATAAATAGTAGATAAATAGTAGATTAGTTCTACGATGTCTCACGCTTCTTGCTGTGTTATGCCAGAAGCTTAGTGTGCATATATCATCTGGTATATGTCGCTAGAAGCGCACTGGAAGAGAAGGGAGATGCCTTTTCCAGAGATGCGCGTACCGAAAGACGCTCAGAGTTCCGGGGGCTTGCAGGAACCCCCAGGGCATTTTCCAACAGGAGACTGAGCTCATGTGCTGCTGGCGGAGAGCCGGCAGACAGCAAAAATCACATTAAGAGAACAAAGTGGCTGCAGGAGAGCAGCGTGGCAGCAAGAGATTGATCAAGAGAGAGAAAATGGCTGCGTGACTCGGCTCTTTTATGGAGTCAGCCAGAGCCATGCCCATCTCCCAGATCACATGCAGGGGGAGGATGCTCCAGCCCAGTGGAACAGGAAGTTACACTTACTGGAGTAACATCTCCCTGCCTCTGCCCACTCTAGGGAAACAAGGAATGTTGCACTTGACTGTTCCAATGGATTACACCCCACAGGCCAGCCACGAGGCCTCCACTGAGGCCCACCGTGGCTGCAGACACACCCCAGAAGCTGGGCTGCACTTCCGAAGCACGTCCATGGCCCCAACGGGCCCCAACAGAGGCTCCGTTGTGAAGCCCTGGCCCAGTTGCCACGGCGGCACTGGAGAGCCAGCAGAGGCAAGGTAGCAGGCAGTGCCGGTGGGCAGAGGTCGAACAGCATGCACCCTCACGATGTGACAGCTGGGCACCCACAATGGAAATTTTGTGGGTGCCGTAGCACCCAGGGCACCCTAGAGATGGTGCCTATGGCTGTTGGTAAGGCTGAACTCCCTGGAGTCTTGGGCCAAACAGTTGAGGAATCTCCATGGAGCTTCAAGTGCTCTGTCAAGACTGTGCCAGTGCGCCATCTCATTTGCCGCCAAGGAGTGTGATGGAGTCTCCTTCTTTGGAGGTCTTTAAGCAGAGGCTTGACAGCCATCTGTCAAGAATGCTTTGATGGTGTTCCTGCTTGGCAGGGGGTTTCACTGGATGGCCCTTGTGGTCTCTTCCAACTCTATGATTCTAGGATTCTATGATTCAAATTGCATTTTTCGGACTTGCCACAGCTTTGCCTTGTCCTGGAGACATGCCAGGTTGAACAGACCCACAAATAATAAATACAGTGGTAAGTTTGGTTCTCAAACTTAATCCATTCCGAAAGTCCGTTCCAAAACCAAAGTGTTCCAAAAGCAAGGTGCGCTTTCCCATAGAAAGTAATGCAAAATGGATTAATCCGTTCCAGACTTTAAAAAAACAACCCCTAAAACAGAATCTATTGTTATCTAAATTGTTAAAGTTATGTTGTATAAACTGTATATGGTTCTCAATTTTATTTTTATTTTATTTTATTTTATTTTCCTGTGGGCCTATGGCCGTAAATAAAGAAATTTGAACCCCTAAAACAGCAATTGAACATGAATTTTACCATTGATCCATAAAATGAAAGCAATAAACAAGGTACTGCAGTCGCACAATCAATCAATCAATCAATCAGTAGCTGAACTGGGTTCCACACAGTCACACACAAAAAGAAAGAGCTGCAAAAACAAAAACAAAAAATAAATAGCAAAAACAAACAGACCTCAGTGTAACACTCAAAACGGAGCATGTTCGGCTTCCGAAAAATGTTCGCAAACTGGAACACTTACTTCCTGGTTTGCAATGTTTGGATTCCAAGTTGTTTGAGTACCAAGGCGTTTGAGAACCAAGGTACCACTGTAATACCATTCCTAGAATAGCCTTATTCCCTTCATTTGCTTTGCTTTCCCTCTCAGGACCAAAGCAGATGTGACGTTAAGCATTTCAAACACGTTTTTTTTAGTTACAGGTAGGTAGCCGTGTTGGTCTGTCATAGCCAAAACAAAATAAAAAAATTCCTTCCAGTAGCACCTTAGAGACCAACTAAGTTTGTTCTTGGTATGAGCTTTCGTGTGCATGCACACTTCTTCAGATACGTTTTTTTTAGATTGGATTTCTGCAATGCCAAATTTGGGAAAGTGCAAACTATGAAGGAAATCTCTGCGTTTTGGCCCACGCGCTGTTTTTGCAGAGTTCAAACTAGGCAGATTCGTGTTTAAAATGTGAACCCAATTGAAATTCTCCCCAGTTCCCAACAGAGCACACCCCTGGCAACGCCACCGCCCTAAATCGAACACCGTATCCTGTGGGCACGGTACTGGGAATTGCAGCGGAGAAGTTGTCCAAGACTTGTCAGGGCTTCAGGCAAAGTTCCGAGTGCCATTAGGAGGCCAGAGAGTCTGTCTTTTATGTTCTAAAATCAAGGTGTCATCAGAAATGTGGAGCTGAGCAAAGAGAGGCACACTTGGCTGGATTGCCGCAGGAGATCCTGCCCCATTAGTGGGCTCAAATTAAGTACCATTTGTGTTAACAGGTTAGCAGATCTTGATTAAAAAATAATTAGCTTCTGCCTTCCTGGAGCAACTTCCAAATGAGCTTTGGGCAGGAAGCGCTCGCCGTGTGCAGGTTGCAGCTCAGTTCTTCCAGTGTTCATTTAATTAAATATCCGGGTAAAAAGCCTGGGGAAATGTAAGTTTCTTTTGATAGGTGGGAGTCCCCACCGTCTGCTAATCTGGTGAAAGTGAAACTGCTATTCCTACCCAGGTGGAGCCAAAAGCCACCCCAGAAGTTTTCCCTTGAGTTTTTGCGATGGGAGGGCCAACTTGATGGCAGGCTGCTGCAGACCAATAGGTAAAGGTTTTGACCCACCCAGCCAATCAAGGAAGGGGGAAACCGGTGTTGTGTGGGGGGGCTCTTATTAATGGAAGAAATGCACTCGTTCCTGAGAAGCACGACTGTGTCTGCACCCCCACAGCCCTCCCCCTTTCTCCTTTGTAACCTTTGTACCGGTATCTCAAACTATGTTAAACTTTTTGTGACTCTCTGTATCCTTGCAGCAGATTAAAAACTTCCGTAAACAGGGCTGCCTTCAGGCATTTTCTGAATGTCAGATAGTTGTTTATCTCTTTAACCTCTGCTGGGAGGGCGTTCCACAGGGCGGGAGCCACCACCGAGAAGGCCCTCTGCCTGGTTCCCTGTAGTCATTAAAAACTTCCCTAAACAGGGCTGCCTTCAGTGTGGTGTAGTGGTTAAGAGTGGTAGACTCGTAATCTGGTGAACCAAGTTCGCTTCCCCGTTCCTCCACATGCAGCTGCTGGGTGACCTTGGGCTAGTCACACTTCTCTGAAGTCTCTCAGCCCCACTCACCTCACAGAGTGTTTGTTGTGGGGGAGGAAGGGAAAGGAGAATGTGAGCCACTTTGAGACTCCCTCGGGTAGTGATAAAGCGGGATATCAAAGCCAGATCCTTCTTCTAAACGTCAGATAATTGTTTATCTCTTTGAGCTCTGCTGGGAGGGCGTTCCACACGGTGGGTGCCACCACCGAGAAGGCCCTCTGCCTGGTTCCCTGTAGCTTTGCTTCTCGCAGTGAGGGAACCGCCAGAAGGCCCTCGGTGCTGGACCTCAGTGTCCGGGCTGAACGGTGGGGGTGGAGACGCTCCTTCAGGTATGCAGGACCGAGGCCGTTTAGCGCTTTAAAGGTCAGCACCAACACTTTGAATTGTGCTGGGAAACGTACTGGGATGTAACTGTTCTTTGGGATTCCTTCCAGTAGCACCTTAGAGACCAACTAAGTTTGTTCTTGGTATGAGCTTTCGTGTGCATGCACACTTCTTCAGATACACATCTGTGTATCTGAAGAAGTGTGCATGCACACGAAAGCTCATACCAAGAACAAACTTAGTTGGTCTCTAAGGTGCTACTGGAAGGAATTTTTTTATTTTATTTTGTTTTATTTTGACTATGACAGACCAACACGGCTATCTACCTTTAACTGTTCTTTGGGATGCCTTTCTATGGCATTCACATAGGCAGGCTATCAGCCGGGTGCCATTATGCGTTATTTCCTCCTTTCAGAGACAACAGGAAGCAGAGAAGTCCATATCCTTGGAGGACACGAGTCATGGTCATTTGGAAGCATCTAATGATTGTGTTTTCTCATCGCCGCATGAGTGCGCCTTTACGTATCTCTTTCTAGGAATGAGAGACCCCCCCCCATTAGGAGAAGACACGATTGAGTACAGGTTGGTCAGAGAGGCATGGAGGCTGTAATGAAAAAGACAGAGGGAGCTCTCTTTATGGGCAAACTCCCCTGCTGGCTCTCGGCCGGGAGGCGGAAGCCCATGCACACAACCTCTCCACGGTGATGGTCTCGGAAATTAAAAAAGATTAACAAGCAGGCCAGATCCCTACCTGGAGGAATCCTGCGCCTTCATTTTACTCAGTGAAATTCAAACAAGCCGGCAGCTACTCCTGTGCCGTGTCATACAGTTGATTCACTAGGAGCAGAGCAGAGCAGATTCTTGACACTGGGGTGTCTAGAATCCAGTGGATCAGGGGTGGAGAGCCTCAGGTGTAGGGGCTGAAGGTGGCACACATCAGGCTTACATACAGGGGTACCTTGGTTCTCAAACGCTTTGGTTCTCAAACTCCAAAAACCTGGAAGTAAGTGTCCCAGTTATCAAATGTTTTTCAGAAGCCGAACATCCGATGCAGCTGTTGGTCTATTGTTTCCGGGGCACCTGCACCAATCAGAAGCTGCGCCTTGGTTTTTGAACATTTTGGAAGTCAAATGGACTTCCGGAACTGAATAAGTTTGGTGCTTTTGTTTTTGCTATTTATTTTGTGTTTTTGTTTTTGAGGCTTTTTCGATTAATTTGTTTTTGTGACTGTGTGGAACCCAGTTCAGCTACTGATTGATTGTGTGACTGCGGAAATGGATAAAAGCCCCCCATCCAAACAATGACTATCATCAGTGCAGGTAAGAAAAAATATTAATTTTTATTTTTATCATCTACAATACTGTCTTATTTATTTTATATTACAGTACATTCACTATTGCTTTCATTTTATGGATCAATGGTCTTGTTAGATAGTAAAATTCATGTTAAATTTCTGTTTTAGGGGTTGTTTTTTAAAGTCTGGAACAGGGGTATTGTGCGGGCTATTTAAACTGCCCGCGGCCGAGGACTCAACCCATTTTTCTCCCTGCTTGGTCAGTTCTTCCTCCTTTAGGTTAGGCTCTTTATCTCTTGACCTTGGTATGGACCTTGGTTGGTTGCCTGTTGAAGGGGCCTGGTAGGAATTTTTTCCACTTGGCAAATTGGCACTGGCCATTTGGTTTTTCGCTTACCTCGTAGCAAATCATCACAACTTTGTGAGGTTTGGCGGTTAGGCATTGGAGTATTAGGTTGAAGGTGAGGGGAGGTAGTGGCCATCACCTACCCCTCCTAATTCAAGGGTATTCCATTAAAGGAATCCGAGGGGCATGGTCTCTGTACGAAGCCCCAGGTGGGGGGCTAGGGCCATGGCACAACCCCTAGCGGTGACCCTGGGGGAGTTTCTAATTGATGTGCACCAGCAGGGCTCCCTCTATTGGTGGTTAACGCTTCCAAGACTTCCTGTGGACGGGCAGGAGTCAGATATAGCCGTGTGGTTTCCAGTGCCTAATCCAACACCACTCACATTCTGTAACCAATAAAGTTGTGGCCATTTCCGCCCATTAACCTAAAATACTGTGTCATGTGTCTTTATTCCTCTTCCCGGGAGGGTTTGGGACCTTGCCACGCAGATTGCCTCATAATCTCAACCTTGTTCTGCCTCCTGAAACCCGTCTCTTCTAGAGGCCAATAATGTGTGCCTCAAATGCAATCGATGTGGGGCTGATGCAGAAGCTGCAGCTAAGTGCAGGATGCTGCAGCAAGGTTGCTGACGCGAGTGAGGCCTTGCCAGCACACAGACCCATGCTCAGAGACCTGCACTGGTAGCTGATTTGCTACTAAGCCAAGTTCAATGTGCTACT
Organism: Darevskia nairensis; assembly: GCA_034642065.1. Lineage (NCBI taxonomy): Eukaryota > Metazoa > Chordata > Lepidosauria > Squamata > Lacertidae > Darevskia > Darevskia nairensis. Next base: position 410,305 of record JAWWNI010001326.1, on the reverse strand, counting down.
ATTAGTCTGGAAACCAAGCCTTGTGGGGAATGGTTGAGGGAACCGGGTATGTTTAGCCTGGCTGAGAGAAGAGATGACTCCCAGTTTCAGATATCACAAGGGCTGTCCCATGGAAGATGGGTACATTTCTGAACACAATTCAAAGTGTTGGTGCTGACCTCTAAAGCCCTAAACGGCCTCGGTCCTGTATACCTGAAGGCGCGTCTCCACCCCCATCGTTCAGCCCAGACACTGAGATCCAGCACCGAGGGCCTTCTGGCGGTTCCCTCACTGCGAGAAGCAAAGCTACAGGGAACCAGGCAGAGGGCCTTCTCGGTAGTGGCGCCCGCCCTGTGGAACGCCCTCCCAGCAGAGGTCAAAGAGATAAACAACTATCTGACATTCAGAAAATACCTGAAGGCAGCCCTGTTTAGGAAGTTTTTAACCTGTGATATTTTAATGTATTTTAATATCTGTTGGAGGCCGCCCAAAGTGGCTGGGGGGGACCCAGCCAGATGGATGGGGTACAAATAATAAATTATTATTATTATTATTATTATTATTATTATTATTATTATTGAGCCAGCTCGTTTTCTGCTGCTGCAGAGGGGAGGAACCAAACCAATGGATTCAAGTTACGGGAAAAGTGATTCCGACTGAATCGCTTTGACAATGGTGTCCATCAGAAGGTGGTGGACTCTCTTTTGGAGGTTTTTAAACAGGTTGGATGATCATCTTTCATGGATACTTCAGTTGAGATTCCTGCATTGAGGGTTCTACAATATATAAAGCTCCTAACAAATTGGGACCAGTTTACACCAGTCCCAGAATTTAGAGAGCAGTTTCCTCCCTTGTGGTTGAGTGTCCCACCCTCTCAGCCTCCTGCTTTCAGACCTTCTAGTTCAAATGAGGCAGGCTCTCTGATGCCTGTGTGAGGTGCGCTGCCTGCATTTAAAAATATCCCTCTCCTAGGCTTGAGTGGTCCACTCTCAGCAGCCCTTCAGCATCCAAGTATTAAGTGCTCAAAGCTGAAGGAGGACATTTGTTCTCTTCTGAAGAAGTGTTTTTCTCTTCTGGGTGCCTGCAGCACAAATACAGGACGGGAGGCCTCCTCCTTCCTGTGGAGACATCAAAGCAGCCTTTGGCAACCTGGTGCCCTCCAGATGTTGAGGGGAGTGGCAGTCTATATAATCTGGGTGGCTGTCAGCTGGCGAATGTTGCATCAAAGTCTCTCTGCTTCCCCCCACCCCCTTTGGCAACCAATGCAACATTTTATCCATTTATTTCTGAAAAGACAAAAGCCACCAAAAGGTAAAGGTAAAGGGACCCCTGACCATTAGGTCGTCGTGGACGATTCTGGGGTTGTGGCGCTCATCTTGCTTTACTGGCCGAGGGAGCCGGCGTACAACTTCTGGGTCATGTGGCCAGCATGACTAAGCCACTTCTGGGGAACCAGAGCAGCACACGGAAACGCCGTTTACCTTCCCGCCAGAGTGGTACCTATTTATCTACTTGCACTTTGACGTGCTTCCGAACTGCTAGGTTGGCAGGAGCAGGGACCGAGCAACGGGAGCTCACCCCGTCGCGGGGATTCGAACCGCTGACCTTCTGATCGGCAAGCCCTAGCACCCATCCAATTTTTCAAATCAAGCCAGTTATTGGGAAAGGGAGGGTCAGTGGGTGGGTGTTCTTCTGAGTCCTGGCCAACCAGACTTGGAAAAATTATTTGTGGGAGCAGTGAGAAAGTCATTACATTCATCTCCTGCTTACAGAGCATCTTGCTGTCCAGCGTTGGAGACAGGAACCCTGTCTGGATGGACCTTTGGTCTGATGCACCAGATGTTCTTACCTCTGGCTAGGCCTAGAAAGGCCTAAGAAGAGGAGAAATTGTCCCATGCTATTGAGAGTGGCGTCTTCTGGGCAGAGAATCTAAACTGCAGACATTACTTCTCCTTCTTGAGTTCAAAATGGGTTAGATGGTCTGACATAGTAATTATTTTTCATGCTGATGACTGTGTAGTCTGGTTCTCAATGTACGCTTGTGGAAACCTCTTAATCATAACAAAACAGAATACAGGGAAAACATTAATTCTGTTATTCCTGCAGGGACCATTAAAACATTATTTTTTTTAATCAGCAAAGTGAAAAATAACAGAATACAAAGGAGGCCCTGGCGAGATTCTGGTCCGGAAACTTCAAGCTCTGAAATGGCAAAGCCAGACCGTAAAATCAAAAGCATCTACTTTTCCAAACAGAAAGAAGGTGGTAGCAGAATCATAAATAGGAAGCAAAAGGATAGCCTTGGGTTAACACCAGAGCTCACACCTGGAAAAGGCCACGCCTTAAGAAAAGAGTTTCTGAGCTTGTGCATCTCTTTCCCCTTGCATCATTATAAGGTTGCTACCAAAAATGGGTTTGAATTCAAGTTTTGGAAGCAAAATTGCAATCCTGGCTGGATGGCTGCCTAAGTGAAACCAGTTTGGATCAGCTGGGATAGCTACTGGGAGCCTCCTGCTCCGTGTGCTGAGGTCTCTTCATGGCGACTCATTTGAAGGTGCAGAATGGAGGAGAGCAAGTGTGGCCAGCGGCGGAACATATGCCCGAGCTGCTTAGGGCGGGCACACTCCCGAGGGGGTGTGTGGCATGGAGGGTGCCCTCCCAGGCGCAGGATAGCTGCTCGGGTGCCTGGAGCAGCGTGCATGCCAGGCAGCCAGGGGCAGAGCAAGCTGCCCATGGCAGACATTCGGCGGGCCGCCTGCCCGCGACTCCCAAGCCTCCCCCACGCTGTCAAAACGAAGGGGGGAATGCCGCCGGCAAAGCGACGCAGCTCCGCTCCTTCCCCCAACAGCTTGGGGTAGGCTTGGGAGTCACGGGCGGGTGGTGCGCCAAATGTCACCCCCCCTCAGTGAGGGCACCCAGGGCGGTCCGCCCCCACTGTCCCACTTCCTACGCCTCTGAGTGTGGCAAACCTATGTCCCACCTGAGACATCTCTGCCCTGCAACTCCCATCTGTCCGAACAAGCATGGCCAATGTCCTTCCGGCTCTGCAGTTCAATTATTCTATGGGAGTTGTAGGGGGGATGAGACCGCTCACCTGTCAATCACCCGTCATCATGATGACAGCAGGCAACTGACAGCTGTCCAAGTTCAAAGGGGTTTGCTGTCACCATCAGTCAGCTATCGGCAGCTGCAGTGACCTCCTTGCATCAGACTTAAAGAGGCCCATGGGGTGCCAAGGGCATAGGGCCACAAACCCACAACTGGATGAGCTATTGGAATCCCCAAACCAGAATATAAGTTTCTGGAAAGCTCCCACAAATTGCTAGACCACCTCCTCCTCCTCCTCCTCCTCGTCCTCCTCTTCCTCCTCCTCTTCTTCGTCTTCTTCGTCTTCTTCGTCTCCTCCTCCTCCTCCTCCTCCTCCTATTCTTCTTCTTCTCCTCCTCCTCCTCCTCCTCCTCCTCCTCCATATATTAATCGCCTTCAAAACCACTGACTCAAGGCAATTTACATATAACATATTCCTCAATTGGACCGGGACATCCCAGAATTACAGAATCCACCCCCGGCTTCTGATTGGATCTGGGAAAGTCCGATTTTGTGGCTCCGTGCTCTTGCACAAGCCAGCTGTTTCTTGCGAGAGCGCGGGGCCAAAAGATACATGTTTTTTGCGTTGGGCTGTGTGTGATCCCCACAGCACCAGAAGTGGGGATCTGAGCCGGAGGCAGGAGCAGGTTGGCTGCTGGAGAATGGAGTCCCCTTGCTCTGCCGCCTGCTGGCTCCTGCTTACCTGTGCATCCTCAAAGGTGAGTCATGGCTGGTGCTTTGGTCCAGGGGTGAGGGGAGCCTGCCTCCTCACTGGTCCAGCCCCTCTGCTGCTTTTGCCCCTGGCTGGTGTGTGTGTGTGTGTGTGTGTGTGTGTGTGAGAGAGAGAGAGAGAGAGAGAGAGAGAGAGAGAGAGAGATTGCCTTTGCAAACCAGATCTGGGGGGGGTCTCGCATTCTGATTTTCATCAGCAGGATGTTGGAGGAAATGATACCAGATCATTTAAAATAGTCAAAACCACAAAGACACTTAAGACTAGAAGCCAAGCAAGTAGCCACCATGGCTGTGCTCTGCCTTCACAGTTTGGGGGCAGAAGTGCTTCTGAATACCAGTTTGTGGAAACTACGGGAAGGGAAAGGGCTGTTCTTCTCAAATCCTGCTTCTGTTTAGCCACTGGGAGAACAGGATGCTGGACTGGATAGACCCCGGCCTGATCCAGCAGGCTCTTCCTATGTTCTCATCTTCAAAGCCTGAGCACACAGATGGAGCAGATAAGCCCCCGAGCCACACACCCTGTTGTATGGAACACACAAACCAAAGTGCTCAGGTGGCAAGAAAAATGCATTTAAGAGGGACACTTTAGGAAGAACTTATTGACAGCACAAGCTGTTTTACAAGGAAAAAGTGGCTGAGTGTTCTACATTAGAATCATAGAATCCTAGAGTTGGAATAGACCCCAAGGGCCATCCAGTCCAACCCCCTGCCAAGCAGGAAACACCATCAGAGCATTCCTGACAGGTGGCTGTCAAGCCTCTGCTTAAAGACCTCCAAAGAAGGAGACTCCACCACACTCCTTGGCAGCAAATTCCACTGTCGAACAGCTCTTGCTGTCAGGAAGTTCTTTCTAATGTTTAGGTGGAATCTCATTGTTGTTGTTGTTGTTTAGTTGTTTAGTCGTGTCCGACTCTTCGTGACCCCATGGACCAGAGCACGCCAAGCAATCCTGTCTTCCCCTGCCTCCCGCAGTTTGGTCAGACTCGTGTTGGTAGCTTCAAGAACACTGTCCAACCATCTCGTCCTCTGTCGTCCCCTTCTCCTCGTGCCCACCATCTTTCCCAACATCAGGGTCTTTTCCAGGGAGTCTTCTCTTCTCATGAGGTGGCCAAAGTCTTGGAGCCTCAGCTTCAGGATCTGTCCTTCCAGTGAGCACTTAGGGCTGATTTCCTTCAGAATGGATAGGTTTGATCTTCTTGCAGTCCATGGGACTCTCAAGAGTCTCCTCCAGCACCATAATTCAAAAGCATCAATTCTTCGGCGATCAGACTTCTTTATGGTCCAGCTCTCACTTCCATACATCACTACTGGGAAGTATTCTACATTAGATGTTTGTAAGCAGAGGTTAGACAGCCACAGATCAGGAACGTTGTTGTAATGGATTTCTTGTCTCGCCAGGGGGCTGGATTAAATCATCTCTGAAGAACCTTCCAACTATGATTCTTCATCAGTTGATATTCGGGGGGGGGGGGGACGACCCAGAATGTGCAGTTGACGTGTTTGGGGGAGAGGAGGCGGGTGAGAAAGGGGCACACATGTCGGTTTTCAGACAGCATCTTGATGGTGAGAGCTAGTCCTGGATTGACAGCTCCTCGGAGGATGGCCGTGATTATTCACCGAGTTAAGTGCAGCTTTGCTGGCAGATCAGGGAGATCTTCCCCCCAGGATGCCCTGAGAAGGCTTCATCGACTGGAAAGAGTCAGCATCCGCGGCCCATTTACATCTTGCTCTCCCTGCCTGGGCTGTCAGCCGGGTTGATCATGTGAGAGCAGCAAAACTGACTCCCAGGGATAAACTAATGACCCATCAAGTCCCATGCTGCTTGCCCATTCCTGCTGTCAGGGGCTCAGGTGGAAAGGCTGAGACGAAGCACCTGTGGCCGGTAGGTAGGCAGGCAGGTAGGTGGCAGGCTGAAGGCCGATGGCAAGCAAGACATTGGGGAGTCAGGTATAATAATAATAATAATGCTGCCCTGCCCATCTGACTGGGTTGCCCCAGCCACTCTGAGCAGCATCCAACATAATAAAAACACAGCAAAACATCAAACGTTAAAAACGTCCCTAAACAGGGCTGTCTTCAGATGTCATCTAAAAGTCAGATAGTTGTTTATCTCCTTAGAATCATAGAATCATAGAGTTGGAAGAGACCACAAGGGCCATCCAGTCCAACCCCCTGCCAAGCAGGAAACACCATCAGAGCATTCTTGACAGATGGCTGTCAAGCCTCTGCTTAAAGACCTCCAAAGAAGGAGACTCCACCACACTCCTTGGCAGCAAATTCCACTGTCCAACAGCTCTTACTGTCAGGAAGTTCTTCCTAATGTTTAGGTGGAATCTTCTTTCTTGTAGTTTGAATCCATTGCTCCGTGTCCGCTTCTCTGGAGCAGCAGAAAACAACCTTTCTCCCTCCTCTATATGACATCCTTTTATATATGTGAACATGGCTATCATATCACCCCTTAACCTTCTCTTCTCCAGGCTAAACATACCCAGCTCCCTAAGCCGTTCCTCATAAGGCATCGTTTCCAGGCCTTTGACCATTTTGGTTGCCCTCCTCTGGACACGTTCCAGCTTGTCAGTATCCTTCTTGAACTGTGGTGCCCAGAACTGGACACAGTATTCCAGGTGAGGTCTGACCAGAGCGGAATGCAGTGGTACTATTACTTCCCTTGATCTAGATGCTCTACTCCCATTGATGCAGCCCAGAATTGCATTGGCTTTTATAGCTGCTGCATCACACTGTTGATTCACTCCTTGACATCTGATGGGAGGGCGTTCCACAGGGAGGGCGCCACTACCGAGAAGTCCCTCTGCCTGGTTCCCTGTAACGTTTCACAATGGGGGAACTGTCAGAAAGCCCTCAGAGCTGGACCTCAGTGTCTGGGCTGAACGATGGGGGTGGAGACGCTCCTTCAGGTATACAGGGCCGAGGCCATTTAGAGCTTAGGAATATATGGATCAGCCTTGTGTTGAATCAGACAGTTGGTCTGTTTAGCTCAGTACTGTCTACTTTGACTGGCAGTGGCTCTCCAAGGTTCCAGAAAGGGGACATTCCTAGCCCTAACTGCAGATGCTGTTAGGGACTGAACTGTAGAGTTGGAAGGGACCGCAAGGGTCATCTAGTCCAACCCCCTGCAATGCAGGAGGCTTTTGCCCAATGTGGGGGCAACCTGGGACCTTCTGCATGCAAAGCAGATGCTCTGCCACTGAGCTGTACAGCCAATTTCCAGGCCACAGTCACACAAAACATTTGAAGTGTTACAACGCTGCTTTAAACGGGGATTGATGTTGAAATCTCTCAGGGTTTATGGTGTGAACGAGGTCAGTGTCATGTGTGGTGTGGATTTTTAAGGAGATGTCTACTGAGACCTTGCATGAATTCCCCAGGGGTTGGTGACTTCTGGGGATAAGGCGATCTTGTGTTGCTTTTTCCTGGTTCTTCAGCTGGAACGAGCCTAATTGTGTTAGACATGGAGGTGGCTCCCCATTGGCTTGACACAACTTTCGCTAAGTGATGAACGGGGGTGGAAATAGGTTAGCCAGATTCAGAAAGCCATCACAGCCAATTGAACAACATAATAAACAAACAGAGAAGCCCCAAAGATTTGAGTCAGGTACTCTCAACTCCCGATACGTCGACGCCACCAATTTCTTGCAGGCGCGGGTGATTAATTCTAACGCGGCGGCAATTGTAGTTCAGTTAAATGATCCATGCAGCGTCGAAATAATGGTCTGCCTCCAAATACCCTGAGATCAACAGAGCACTTCAGATGCCCGTTTGTTCAAATTAATGAGCCTCTAACTTTTGGGTGGCATAGAAACACAGGGTGGTTTGGACATGCTGTGTTTAAGAATGCACCTTCACACCCGTCAACATCACTTAATGTTGACTGAGTGAGTTCACCTTACAAGACCATCTATGGTTGATGTTGGGAGGCTACAGACAGGCACTAGGGACCTCGAGTCCTGTGAGTCCCCCAAGGTCTGTTCCCTGATTTAACGTAGGACCCAGGTGGTGCTGTGGGTTAAACCACAGAGCCTAGGGCTTGCTGATCAGAAGGTCGGCGGTTCGAATCCCTGCGACGGGGTGAGCTCCCGTTGCTCAGTCCCAGCTCCTGCCAACCTAGCAGTTTGAAAACATGTCAAAGTGCAAGTAGATAAATAAGTACTGCTCTGGCGGGAAAGTCAACAGCGTTTCTGTGCACTGCTCTGGTTCGCCAGAAGCGGCTTAGTCATGCTGGCCACATGACCCGGAAGCTGTATGGCGGCTCCCTCGGCCAATAAAGAGAGATGAGCGCCACAACCCCAGAGTAGGTCACGACTGGACCTAATGGTCAGGGGTCCCTTTACCTTTATAGCAATCTAGTCCAGCATCTTGTTCTCACAGTGGCCAACCAGAAGCCTGTGGGAAACCTGCAAGCAGGATTCAACCACAAGAGCTCTGTCCCCTCCTGTGAAAGCTCACTCCATCATCCCTTGAGACAGACAGATGCCATCAACACCAGCTCTGCAAGGCTGACTTGCTTAGTGCAATCCATTGAGCGGGTGATGAAAAAACCTCGCTTCCCCATTCCCATATATATATATAAAAGAAACATTCTTTTTAGTTGGATTCTTTCCAATTAATTTATTTTAATTTGTTTATCTGTGCATTTGAGCTTTCCAAAAAAATAAAAAGAAAGTATAGATCAGAGGCAGCTGCAGTAGTTGGCATTCAAATGAGATTCAAATTGTGTAGGTGGTCTCTCTTTCTAAGCCAAAAAGAGAATAGATGCTTATCTGCATATCCAACATGGGACTGCTTTTAAAGAAAGTTTGGGGAGCTTCAGCTGGTGCAGAATGAAGCTACCCAGTTGCTTGTGGGGGCTCAGCAACCAGAGCTTATAATACCGATTCTGTACCAGAGGCACTGCGTGATTCTCCTAGTGCTTTGAGCAATTTTGGAACAGGTTATTTGAAGGACTGCTTGCACCCGGATGAACCTGCCAAGGTCCAGATCAGCCCCAGAGGCCCTGCCCAGTTGCCCACCATTAAGGTTCCCCAGGTTTGGCAAGAGTTAGGTGCCTTTTTTGTGGTGGCCCCATCCCGCGTTCCAGGGGGTTGGACTTGATGACCCTCAGGGTCCCCTTCCAGCTCTGCGGTTCTATGATTCTATGAATGGCCCTCCATGGGAAGTAAGCCCAGAAGTGTTGCAAGGTGGGTGCGTTCCAGCCTGGGTGACACCTCCAAGGGGGGTGACATAATGTTGCGTGGCACTCAACGTCAGTGAGATACACTGTGGCTTTGGCGCATGCAGACTTCCCGCTTTAGTTGTGCCAAAAAACCAAACTTTGGCTCTGAAAAAACACACAAAAGAAATAAAGTCCAACCATTTTTGCAGGCAACCCCCCCCCCCCAAATTTAAATGTGTTTGGGGGGGGTGACAAAAAAAATTCTGCACCGGGTACCACGTGACCTTGCTATGCCACTGAGTAAGCCTGGCTTTTAACTGATCCTAAGTGTCTTTCAACACCAGTAGTTGCTTAATGAGACTGATATGCTGTGTTGCCTGCCTAGTGAGGGCAGCAACAACATAGTAGAGGGTGGGTGGGGGAGGTTTGGAAATCTTGCAGGACACAGTGTATGATTGACTAAAACAGCCTTCCTCAACCTTGTGCTCTTCAGAGGTTTGGGCTACAAAACATCAGGCTTAGTCAGCACAGTGGGATTACTGGGCTGGGCTACAAAGAGAATCCTGAACCAGTTTTCCTAAAACTGCTAAATGTGTGGGTTGTTCAACATCCAGTAAGAGACATGGGCAGGTATGTGTTAAACATAAGAAAGACCCTGGTTAGATCAAACCATAAGGATCCCTCTAGTCCCCATCCTCCAGTTTGCTCTAGCTGCTGGCCAGAGGTATCTGGAAAGCCCCCAAGGAATGCTTCAAGAGAGGCTGGTTTCACACTTTGCATTTCACACTAATAATAATAATAATAATAATAATAATAATAATAATAATAATAATAATTTATTATTTGTACCCCGCCCATCTGGCCGGGTCTCCCCAGCCACTCTGGGCGGCTTCCAACAAATATAAAGATACATTAAAATATCACAGATTAAAAACCTCCCTAAACAGGGCTGCCTTCAGGTGTTTTCTAAAGGTCATGTGGTTGTTTATTGCTTTAACCTCTGATGGGAGGGTGTTCCAGAGGGCGGGTGCCACCACCGAGAAGGCCCTCTGCCTGGTTCCCTGTAGCTTCGCTTCTCGCAGCGAGGGAACCGCCAGAAGGCCCTAGGCGCTGGATCTCAGTGTCCGGGCTGAACGGTGGGGGTGGAGACGCTCCTTCAGGTATACAGGACCGAGGCCGTTTATAGTTTTTGTATAGATAAAACAGGATAACGCTTGTGACCAAAGGAGTACAGTTTTACCTCGGGTTACAGACGCTTCAGGTTACAGACTCTGCTAACGCAGAAATAGTACCTCGGGTGAAGAACTTTGCTTCAGGATAAGAACAGAAATCGCGCGGCGGCGACTCGGCAGCGGGAAGCCCCATTAGCTAAAGCGGTACCTCAGGTTAAGAACAGTTTCAGGTTAAGAACGGACCTCCGGAACGAATTAAGTACTTAAGCCGAGGTACCACTGTACTTTCACACCCCACCAATGCCTGCAGATAGTTCGCTGCATTTTGGCCAGATCATTTTGAACAGCTGCATAGCCATCGGTTTCTCCATAAGAACATAAGAAGAGCCTGCTGCAGGATCAGGCCGATGGCCCGTCTAGTCCAGCGTCCTGTTCTCACAATGGTCAACTAGATGCTTGTGGGAAACCAGCAAGCAGGATTCTAGCACCAGAGCCCTCTCGCCTCCTGTGGCTTCCAGCAACTGGTTCTCAGAAGCATTGCTGCCTCCAACTGCCATTGACAGCCCTCTACTCCTCCACGAATTTGTCTAATCCTCTTTTAAAGCCATCCAAGTTGGTGGTCACCACTACCTCCTGCAGGAGGGAGTTCCATAGTTTCACCTATGTGCGGCATGAAGAAGGACTTTCTTTTATCCATCCCGAATCTTCCAACACTCAGTTTCCTACACTTTCTATCCCAAGAAAAGTTCTCTTAGTAACAAAATGCATGACATCAATTTTGATCCCTGCTATCTCTGAAGACTTGAGATGTGACAAGGAGAATCAGTAGGATGTTCTGATCCCCTAGAGAAAGGGGAGGGGAGGTTGGTTTGGGAACAGCATTGCTCAGTATGTCAAAGAGGGCAAAGGGTAATAAACTAGAAAACTCAAGAGGACAGCTCCTCTGCTGAATCACTGCAGAGTGGATAGATCGGGCCTGAAAATATAATTTAGTACTGGGGACATCCTAGCGCTTCCCTGACCAAAGCTCTTTAGATGGAGAAAGGAGCAAGGGGAAAAGAAGGCTTCTTGGGACACAAGAAATATTTTAGTCTCTGCAAAATCAGACATTCTGACAGTCGAGAGCAGGGAAGCTGCGGTGTGGGGGCTGTTCAAAGCACAGCCCCACACCCCCGTGATCCTGTGATGCTGTTCAGATATCACACAAAATAGGCAACTGAGAAACCGCAATCTAGATTGTGCTCTCTGAGCTTCGCAAAGCCTTGGGGAAATCTCAGGGCTCTCAAAGTAGGGATGGGCAAATCTGAAATTTTTGGGTTCCTTCCATTTCTCATTTTTTTTAATCTTTCTGCATCAGATTAATAATAAATAAATAAATATCTAAAAATCACAACAACAACAATAATAGCACTAAGATGCTGATGAATTTCCACGTGGACTTCAGTATTATTTCCTTCCCCCAGGAGACACATTTCCGCAGACCAATTTATACTGCACTTTTATGTTGCTTTCATTAATGCATGCATTCTTCTGTATATTTTATCCTGCTGCATGCATTTTTTTTTGTACGCATGACTTGGCTGGAGAACCATGTTGCAAAATTCGAAGGAGTGTGGAATTCGAAGGATAGCTGTGTTTCGGTTCAAGTATTGTCTTAGAAAATTGTGAGTCAGGTAGAGTTGCCTTTAAATCATTGATTGATTGATTGATTGATTGATTTAATATACCACCCTATACCCAGAGGTCTCGGCGGCTCACAGATGCAAATTGAACCCTATTCCACCACCACAACCCCAATCCCAGTTAAGCAGTAGAGATTCTGTTGGGAAGCTGGGCACTGGTCAGCTTCCTTATCTCCTACGGGGGTGTGTGTGATGGAGATTCTGTGCTTTTTACCAGCTCTACCTCTCTTTCAAATCAGAACCAGTGAAGGCGGTGAAGGTCCTGTGTGAGTGCCTGGAGGCAGTTGGAGGATGGATGGCGGCTAACAGATTGAGGTTGAATCGTAACAAGACAGAAGTACTGTTTTTGGGGGACAGGGGGCGGGCGGGTGTGGGGGAACTCCCTGATCCTGAATGGGGTAACTGTGCCCCTGAAGGACCAGGTGCGTAGCATGGGAGTCATTTTGGACTCACAGCTGTCCATGGAGGCGCAGGTTAATTCTGTATCCAGGGCAGCTGTCTACCAGCTCCATCTGGTACGCAGGCTGAGACCCTACCTGCCCGCGGACTGTCTCGCCAGAGTGGTGCATGCTTTGGTTATCTCCCACTTGGACTACTGCAATGCGCTCTATGTGGGGCTACCTTTGAAGGTGACCCAGAAACTACAACTAATCCAGAATGTGGCAGCTAGACTGGTGACTGGGAGCAGCCGCCGAGACCATATAACACCGGTCTTGGCTCCCAGTACGTTTCCGGGCACAATTCAGTGTTGGTGCTGACCTTTAAAGCCCTAAACGGCCTCGGTCCTGTATACCTGAAGGAACGTCTCCACCCCCATCGTTCTGCCCGGACACTGAGGTCCAGCGCCGAGGGTCTTCTGGCGGTTCCCTCCCTGCGAGAAGCGAGGTTACAGGGAACCAAGCAGAGGGCCTTCTCGGTAGTGGTGCCCTCCCTGTGGAGCACCCTCCCATCAGATGTCAAGGAAATAAACAACTTTTAGAAGACATCTGAAGGCAGCCCTGTTTAGGGAAGCTTTTAATGTTTGATGGATTATTGTATTTTAATATTCTGTTGGAAGCCGCCCAGAGTGGCTGGGGAAACCCAGCCAGATGGGCGGGGTATAAATAATAAATTATTATTATTATTATTATTATTATTCTCTACTGGACAGCCAGGAAAACTTTGGGCACTGGCTTGGCAGACTGGAGAGGAAGGGGCCGCTTGTCTGGCTGGGTGCGAAAAGGTTAACCTCCAGATGAAGGAAGCAACATGTATCCACCTCCCCACCGAGGAGTCTTCATCCGTTATGAATGTGCCAATATCTTTTCCTGACAAGAGGGCTGTTAATTTTTCATTGAGGTCTGGGCCTCCCCTGCCCACGCCAGTTTAATCTTTTATGGCTTCCCTCACATGTGTGTGGGCATTAAGTCCAGCAGAGGGGAATAATGAATTGATGCAGGTCAGATAATTCGTCAAAGTTAAGAAAAGAAAGAGAAGATGAACGGCAGGGGAGGTGGGGAGAAGGAAGAGGAGAAACAGATTCGGAAAATCAGTTTGAGTCCCATGGATAAAGGAAACCTGACGGTGTTTATTTCATGGCACAAAAACTGAATGTTTCGGAAACATCTGGACACAAAGGAGAGTCAAAATTTAGAATTGTAGAGTTGGAAGGGACCCCAAGAGTCATTTAGTCCAACCCCCTGAACTGCAGAGAACTTAATTGAGATGATGCCTACTCTCGATATTATAATAATAATAATAATAATTTATTATTTATACCCCACCCATCTGTGTTTCCCCAGCCACTCTGAGTGACTTCCAACAAAATATTAAAATACAATAGTCTGACAAACATTAAAAACTTAAGGAGCCTCAAAGCGGCTAACAATCTCCTTTTCCCTTCCTCCCGAACAACAAACACTCTGTGAGGTGAGTGGGGCTGAGAGACTTCAGAGAAGTGTGACTAGCCCAAGGTCACCCAGCAGCTGCATGTGGAGGAGAGGAGACGCGAACCCGGTTCACCAGATTATGAGTCTACCGCTCTTAACCACTACACCACACTGGCTCTCAGGAAAGTCTAATGGAAGCACTGTGAGTACTGCTGCTGGATAAATTTGGATTGAAAAAGAAAGGGAGAGTGTTTCTGGTGGTATGAAGGATTCAAAGGAGTGAGGAGCCCTTCTAAATCTGGCAGCAACTTTGGACCTATTTGGGCCTGGGTTGAGGGGGCTCTGTACTCATAGAAACTGTTACGGAACAGAACTAGAATTCTAGAGCTGGAGGGAAACAAAGGGTTATCACGAGCAGTACAAGTGAAAAGGATCTAGGAGTCTTGGTAGACCACAAACTTGACATGAGTCAACAGTGTGATGCAGCAGCTAAAAAAGCCAATGCAATTCTGGGCTGCATCAATAGGAGTATAGCATCTAGATCAAGGGAAGTAATAGTACCACTGTATTCCGCTCTGGTCAGACCTCACCTGGAATACTGTGTCCAGTTCTGGGCACCACAGTTCAAGAAGGATACTGACAAGCTGGAACGTGTCCAGAGGAGGGCAACCAAAATGGTCAAAGGCCTGGAAACGATGCCTTATGAGGAACGGCTTAGGGAGCTGGGTATGTTTAGCCTGGAGAAGAGAAGATTAAGGGGTGATATGATAGCCATGTTCAAATATATAAAAGGATGTCATATAGAGGAGGGAGAAAGGTTGTTTTCTGCTGCTCCTGAGAAGAGGACACAGAGCAATGGATTCAAACTACAAGAAAGAAGATTCCACCTAAACATTAGAAAGAACTTCCTGACAGTAAGAGCTGTTGGACAGTGGAATTTGCTGCCAAGGAGTGTGGTGGAGTCTCCTTCTTTGGAGGTCTTTAAGCAGAGGCTTGACAGCCACCTGTCAGGAATGCTTTGATGGTGTTTCCTGCTTGACAGGGGGTTGGACTGGATGGCCCTTGTGGTCTCTTCCAACTCTATGATTCTATGATTCTAGTTCAAGCCCCACCATTCAGAAATCACAGCTAAGGAATCCCTGGCAGAGGGCCACCCAACTGCTGTTGAAATACCTCCAAGGAAGGAGAGTCTGCCACTTTCTGAGGTGATCCATTCCACCGTCAAACAGCTATTACCATCAGAAAGTTTTTCTTAATTTCTATTCGGAATCTCCTTTCTTGTCATTTGAATCCATTGGTTTGGGTTCAGCCCTCCGGAGCAGCAGAAGACAAACTTCCTCCATCGTCCACGTGACAACCCTTCAGGTATTAGAAGAGGGATCTCACCAACCCGGCTATAAACATACCCAGCTCCTTCGACTGTTCCTCATCAGGCTTGGTTTCCAGACCCTTGGTAACCTTGGTCACCCTCCTCTGCACATGTTCCAGCTCAGCGCTGGCGAAACCAGGGGAGAAGGGGTGAGTGAAGAAGTGCAATCAAGTGCAAAGGTAGTGGTTAAGAGCGGTAGACTCGTAATCTGGTGAACCGGGTTCGCGTCTCCGCTCCTCCTCATGCAGCTGCTGGGTGACCTTGGGCTAGTCACACTTCTCTGAAGTCTCTCAGCCCCACTCACCTCACAGAGGGTTTGTTGTGGGGGAGGAAGGGAAAGGAGAATGTGAGCCGCTTGGAGACTCCTTCGGGTAGTGATAAAGTGGGATATCAAATCCAAACCTCCTCCTCCTCCTCCTCCTCCTCCTCCTCCTCCTCCTCCTCCTCTTCTTCTTCCTCCTCCTCTCTTCTTCTTCTTCTTCTTCTTCTTCTTCTTCTTCTTCTTCTTCTTCTACATCAGATCTTCTGCACCCATGGACCATGGATTCTGTTACCCTAGACGGTCTCCTCAACTTGCCTCATGGCTGAGCTTGCCTTGTTCCAGCTTATCAACCCCCGGCTGTTCCAAACTTCTGTGCTACCTTTAATTTTATAAGTATTCCTTGTTTCAGTAGAAAAATATATATATATCCTGTTTCCTTTCTTTTTTTCTTTTTTGGCTAAGTCCTGTTTGTGGGATGTAAAATAGTTTGTGGGATGTAAAATTTAGTGTCAGATTTCTTCAAGTGTGGATTGTTTGGGTGGGCTAAGAACTCTTTCTAATTGGTCCTGATTTGTTTACCGAGGAGGATGTAATTAAATGTGAATAGATGTGATTTCTTCCCCATAATGAATATTAACTAAGGATAAATGTGGCATCAATATTCATTGAAGCAAACAGAAAGCAGGGCACGATCCTGGATGTTGCGTAAATTTAATTACTGAAGACTGGGAGGAAAATGAGAAGGGAACCGTTGCAGAGGTTCCCAGACACAAAAATTCACCCTGCACTAAGAAACCTGGGAGCCACTTTGTGCACTGAAGTTTTTGTTAGACGTACACATGTCTCCCATTTTAAGTGGACACCTAAGTTTGGGTGACCCAGGTGGTGCTGTGAGTTAAACCACTGAGCCTAGGGCTTGCTGATCAGAAGGTCGGCGGTTCGAATCCCCGTGACGGGGTGAGCTCCCGTTGATCGGTCCCAGCTCCTGCCCACCTAGCAGTTCGAAAGCACGTCAAAGTGCAAGTAGATATATAGGCACCACTCCAGCGGGAAGGTAAACGGAGTTTCCGTGGACTGCTCTGGTTCGCCAGAAGCGGCTTAGTCATGCTGGCCACATGACCTGGAAGCTGTACGCCGGCTCCCTCAGCCAATAAAGCGAGATGAGCACCGCAACCCCAGAGTCGGACACGACTGGACCTAATGGTCAGGGGTCCCTTTACCTTTACCTTTAAGTTTGGGTGTAAATGTCCCAAACAAATTCACAAAGGTAAGGAGAGGTAAAGCTGGATCACACAAAGGGATGACTCCAGACTGCCACTGTTTTTTGGGATGGAGTCAAACACATACTGTCTGTTTGGAAATACAGGGCTCTTTCTTGAGGGATGAGCGAATCTAGCAATGCCAGCCTCTAGCAGTTTTCCATTGTCCCAACCTCAAATTTAGTTCTCCACATTCCTACAACCAAATTTAGTTCTCCACATTCCTACAACCGTTTGTGATTTATAGGTATTTGCTGTCAACGAATCAATTCGATACACAGATTCTAGAAATGAGTGGAACAAAGAGTTGGAGGTTCCTATATCACCTAGGCAGTGGGAAAGCGATTTTGCTTCTGCAGCGAAGATGTCAATGGATATTAAATTATCATATACAGCAGAAAATAATATTTAGAATTTACTGTAGTCTATACAGAAAAGGACTGTCTAAAAAGTACATTGTTGGAGATGTAATAAGGATAATGATTCTTTGAAAGACATGTTTTTACAATGTCCTTCACCTACTAAGTTTTGGGAGAAAGGGTTGGATTGTATAAACATGACTGTGCGGAAAAAGTTAAAATTTTCAGAGCCATTGTTTGTTTCAGAGCCATTGTTTGTCCACAGACAGCTTTCTGGGTCCTGCGGCCAGCAGGACTAAACCGCTTCTGGCGCAATGGGACACCGTGACGGAAACCAGAGCACACGGAAACACAGTTTACCTTCCTGCCGCAGTGGTACCTATTTATCTACTTGCACTGGCGTGCTTTCAAACTGCTAGGTTGGCAGGAGCTGGGACAGAGCAACAGGAGCTCACCCCGTCGTGAGGATTCGAACCGCCGGCCTTCCGATCATCAAGCCCAAGAGGCTCAGTGGTTTAGACCACAGCGCCACCCGTGTGTCTATATACTAGACAAGCAAATATGGAATTGAATTGTTTGCAGATAGATGATAGATAGATAGATGATAGATAGATAGATAGATAGATAGATAGATGATAGATAGATAGATAGATGATAGATAGATAGAGATAGAGATAGAGATATTTATTCTTTCCTTTATTCCTTTATTTTTTATATCAATTTTTATTTCCATTTCATTCTGTTCCAACACACACACACACCTGGGGACAAGGTGACGCTCAGCCTCTGGCCTTGCTGGAGGAAAGTGAACAGTTGAAATTGTGTCTGGAATCCAGACTCTGTTGGTCACAAGTTAAGGAGGAGGGTGGTCTCCTCAATGTGAGATTTCAGTGTTGTGCATAGTAAACACAAAGCAAGTGAAGGCTTGGAAACGATGCCTTATGAGGAACGGCTTAGGGAGCTGGGTATGTTTAGCCTGGAGAAGAGAAGGTTAAGGGGTGATATGATAGCCATGTTCAAATATATAAAAGGATGTCATATAGAGGAGGGAGAAAGGTTGTTTTCTGCTGCTCCAGAGAAGCGGACACGGAGCAATGGATTCAAACCACAAGAAAGAAGATTCTACCTAAACATTAGGAAGAACTTCCTGACAGTAAGAGCTGTTCGACAGTGGAATTGGCTGCCAAGGAGTGTGGTGGAGTCTCCTTCTTTGGAGGTCTTTAAGCAGAGGCTTGACAGTCACCTGTCAGGAATGCTTTGATGGTGTTTCCTGCTTGGCAGGGGGTTGAACTGGATGGCCCTTGTGGTCTCTTCCAACTCTAGGATTCTATGATTCTATGAAGGATAAGCTAGGCATCACTTTCTTTCTTTCAATTTAACATTTTTTAAAGGATTTTACTTCATTGTTGGGAAGACGTTACCCAGGCTCATTAGTGTTTTCAAAATGCAATGTTTTCCTCCCTGTTGACATGGATGGGGAAACGGAGTGGATTAATGATCACCCAAAGTGGGACAATACACATGGCTCTCCCCTTTGATCTCTGGTCTGAAGCTCAAAAATTGCGCAAGGGCTGGAAATATCTAATTGCTGTTTTTCTGAAGCTGTGAAAACTCCATGACACCTCGATTTCTATAGCAAATGCTAAATCCCGTGCCCCCCCCCAATTAAAATCATCACATGGTTTATTACATGGGTTAAGGAACATTTCCCCTAAATTTATGTCTTACGTTCCTGGCTGCTGTTCTGAAAATGTCTGGAAAGGACTCATTAGATGAGTGGGTGCTCACTCTACCAGTTTATTACTGGTACTAATTGGGCATGGGCTCTTAAGGGCACCACATAAAATCACAGAATAGTAGAGTTGGGAGGGATCCCAAGGGCCATATAGTCCAACCCCCTTGTGATGAAGGAATCTCAACTAAAGCATCCATGACAGATGGCCATCCCATCTCTGCTTTGAAATCTCCAATTAAGGAGAACCCACCACCTCCTGAGGGAGTCCAGCCATTCCATCATTGAACAGCTCTTACCACCAAAAATCTCTTCCTGATTGTCAGGGGGCTGCATCCTTCCTCCAGTCCTGCGTTAAGCAGCTACTGAGAGCAGCCCCTGATCTTGAAGACAGATTCATCCAGTTCCCCTTCCGGCCCAAGCAGTGGAGAAGGGGGGTTGGTGGAGAGGCTCCAGCTAAACAGGGAGAGACCTTGTTACGAAGAGGGGAAAAGGAAAAAGCGGAGAACAAAGTGCTTCCGCTTTCCACGATGGGCTTCCTGGCGGGAGAATAGACGAAAAGCAGTTTCGGAATCTGATGATGACGGATGAGGAGGGTTTACGACCTGGTCTGCTTGTAAAGCAATTAGTTTAGATTAAAGCCTTGAAAAGCTTGATGGATTGGTCTCTTCTTTCGTGCGACCTAATTAAGAAGACAGCCCAGGTCTTCTGACACTGATGTTGAGTCAGAATATCCTTTCTTGTAACTTGAAGCCGTTGGTCCAGGTGCTACCCTCCGGAGCAGAAGTAAACAAATCTGCTCCCTCTTCCAAGTGACAGCCCTTTGGATATTTGAAGATGGCTCTCATATCATCCATGTCTCTTTTCTTCTCCAGGCTGTTGTTGTTGTTTAGTCGTTTAGTCGTGTCCGACTCTTCATGACCCCATGGACCAGAGCACACAAGGCACTCCTGTCTTCCACTGCCTCCCGCAGTTTTGTCAGACTCATGTTGGTAGCTTCGAGAACACTGTCCAACCATCTCATCCTCTGTCATCCCCTTCTCCCTGTGCCCTCCATCTTTCCCAACATCAGGGTCTTTTCCAGGGAGTCTTCTCTTCTCATGAGGTGGCCAAAGTCTTGGAGCCTCAGCTTCAGGATCTGTCCTTCCAATGAGCACTCATGTTGTCTTTGTCCATGGAGTTTTCTTGGCAGGGATAGTGGAGTGGCTTGCCAGTTCCTGCTCCAGGTGGATCACGTTTAGTCAAAACTCTCCACTATGACCTGTCCATCTTGGGTGGCCCTGCACGGCATAGCTCATAGCTTCTCTGAGTTATTCCAGCCCCTTCGCCATGACAAGGCAGTGATCCATGAAGGAGGATCTCCTCTCACTATTATGCAATTCAATCTGCCTCAGATTGCTGATTGCACGTTCCTGATAAATTCCCTTGAGTCTCTCTTAAAAGAATAAAGACAACACAATCCTATTCATAGTCAACAAAAAGTAAGTTCACGGACATTCAGGCAGTACACAGTATCAATCTGGAGACAGGTAGTCAGGTTGTGCATAGCAGTGACCAGAGGAGGAATGACTTCTTGAGAAGAATATAAAAGGATGTCATATAGAGGAGGGAGAAAGGTTGTTTTCTGCTGCTCCAGAGGAGCGGACACGGAGCAATGGATTCAAACTACAAGAAAGAAGATTCCACCTCAACATTAGGAAGAACTTCCTGACAGTAAGAGCTGTTTGACAGTGGAATTTGCTGCCAAGGAGTGTGGTGGAGTCTCCTTCTTTGGAGGTCTTTAAGCAGAGGCTTGACAGCCACCTGTCAGGAATGCTTTGATGGTGTTTCCTGCTTGGCAGGGGGTTGGACTGGATGGCCCTTGGGGTCTCTTCCAACTCTGTGATTCTATGATTCTAAGAAACGCCATGGTGCATCTGCAGAAGCACAACTGGACCCAGCTGCATTTGCCCCAGCTGCAACAAAATGTTCCTCTCCTGCATCAGACTCTACAGCCACAGCAGACGCTGAAACTCTCCAACAGTTCACCCCCGAAAGCTCACTCTTCCATCGTCCCCTGAGACAGATGGATGCCAATCATGGGGAAACTGGATAAGGAAAGTTTTTTCTCACTCTCTCACGACACTAGAACTCATGGACCTCCTATGAAACTGAACGTTGGAAGATTCAGGACAAATAAAAGGAAGAACTTCTTCACCCAGCGCTTAGTTAAATTGTGGAACCTGCTCCCATAGGAGGCAGTGATGGTCACTAACCTAGATGGCTATAAAATAGGATTAAAGACAAATTCATGGAGGAGAAAGCGCTCAGCGGCTACTAGCCATGACAGCGGTTCTCTGCCTCCATAGATGTAGACTGTAATGGGATCTGAATGCCAGGTCCCGCCTGCTGGTTTCCCATCCTGTTCAGTCACTGTGAGAGCAGGATGCTGGACTAGATGGGCTATTGGCCTGATCCTGCAGGCTCTTCTTATGAAAACTCACCATCTGATCTGCCCTTCAGATATGCCCTAACTCCGTGCTCCGTCGAGGGCTATGGATTCCCAGAAATTTTCACAAATCATTTCAGCTGAGCAATACTCCAGCAATTAGGGGATGTGGGTGGTGCTGTGGTCTAAACCAGTGTTCCCCAACCTTGGGCCTCCAGCTGTTTTTGGACTACAACTCCCATCATCCCTCGCTAGCAAGACCAGTGGTCAGGGATGATGGGAATTGTAGTCCGAAAACAGCTGGAGGCCCAAGGTTGGGGAACACTGGTCTAAACCACTGAGCCTCTTGGGCTTGCCTATTGGAAGGTCGGCGGTTCGAATCCCCATGATGGCGTGAGCTCCCGTTGCTCTGTCCCAGCTCCTGCCAATCTAGCAGTTCGAAAGCACGCCAGTGCAAGTAGATAAATAGGTACCACTGTGGCAGGAAGGTAAACGGTGTTTCTGCGCTGCTCTGGTTTCTGACAAGGTGTTCCTTTGCACCAGAAGCGGTTTAGTCCTGCTGGCCACATGACACGGAAAGCTGTCTATGGACAAACGCCGGCTCCCTTGGCCTGAAAGCAAGATGAGCGTCACAACCCCATAGTCGCCTTTGACTGGACTTAACCGTCCAGGGCTCCTTTACCTTTACCTTTTTTACTCCAGCAAATAGACATCAATTCTGAGTTAAATTTTTGGAAGCCCGTTAATTTGTCCCCTCTCAGCAGACTTGCCACTGTAAAGTTGACAACCCTCCCTAAACTTTTGGTTTTTATTTATTTATTTCAGGTTTATGTTTCTGGGTAATCTTCCCTGCCCTTCTGTTTCCTATCGCTAGATTGTTCTGCCCATCACTTGTCTGCTCTTCATATCCTGGCCAAATCACCTGGACCAACTTTGAGAGCAAAATAAGGGCCATTCCAAATCTGGGGTGCTTGGATGTCTGGTGTCCTACTGAATATTCGGTGCAGTGCAGAAATATTAAGAACAGCTGGAGATTCTTTGAGCTAAGCAGCTCTTCTTTGATGTTGGAGGAATCTGGTACTCCTCTGCCCTCCACTGGGTAGCAGGCTCTATAGCAGGCATTCAACCTTATATATATATATATATATATATATATATATATATATATATATATATATATATGGTTGAATGCCTGCTATAGAGCCTGCTACCCAGTGGAGGGCAGAGGAGTACCAGGAGTACCAGAGGAGTATATATATACCGTGCTTCTCCTAAAATAAGACACCGTCTTATATTCTTTTTCCCTCCAAAAAAACACGGTGTGGCTTATTTTGGGGGGATGTCTTATTTTTATTAAGTATGGTGCAGCAATATATCAAAAGCAGAGGATTTTCTACCATAAATGGTTCTGCCAGCTCTCTCTACGGTACCTTGGACTGCTGCTGGTGGGTCCCGGCTCACAGCTTCAGGACTCCATGCGGCGTGCGCTGCTGCTGGGTCCCACCGGCTCAGGGCTTCACGCGACGCATGCTGCTGCTGCTAGCTGAGTCCCGCTGGATCGGGGCTCCAAGCGGCGCGCGCTGCTGCTGTTCCTGGGTCCCGGTAGATAGGGGCTCCATGTGGCGCACGCTGCTGCTGCTCCTAGGTCCCGCCGGCTCAGGGCTCCACGTGGCGCGCGCTGCTGGGTGTTTAGGCAGGGCTGCAGCAGCGGCAGCATCCGGTTCCAGGCACCAACAGGCCTCTTCCTCTTCCTTGGCGCCCTCCAGAACTGCGCCTACCTTACCAGGTATTACTACGTCTTATTTTCGGGGTATGGCTTATATTTTGTAACCACTTGAAAACCCTGCTATGTCTTATTTTTTAGGTATGTCTTATTTTATGAGAAACACGGTATATACTAAAAAGTTTTGAGTTGAATGTTAGAGTGACTTTAACAGCCTGCTTTGGGCACCATAATTGTCCCCTATATGGATTTGGGTGCCACTTAATACTCGCTCTGTAGTTGCAGGAATTCGATCTAAAATGTGTAAGAAATTATTGGAATGGGAGACAAAGGATGAGCAAGTAAAATCCTCGATGATACACTGGGCAATAGAGACCAACTAAGTTTGTTCTTGGTATGAGCTTTCGTGTGCATGCACACTTCTTCAGATACATGAAAGCTCATACCAAGAACAAACTTAATTGGTCTCTAAGGTGCTACTGGAAGGAATTTTTTTATTTTGTTTTGACTACGGCAGACCAACACAGCTACCTACCTGTAACTGGAACACTGGGCAATAGATATTGGTCATAATATAGACATGGAAGCATGGGATATGGATATAAGATTTACAGCATGTTATGGTCTAAGGGTGGCGCTGTGGTCCCTTTGCTCGTTCCCAGCTCCTGCCAACCTAGCAGTTTGAAAGCACGCCAAAGTGCAAGTAGATAAATAGGTACTGCTCCGGCGGGAAGGTAAACGGCGTTTCCGTGCGCTGCTCTGGTTCGCCAGAAGTGGCTGAGTCATGACCCGTAAGCTGTCTGCGGACAAACACCGGCTCCCTCGGCCTATAGAGCAAGATGAGCACACAACCCCAGAGTCGTCTGTGACTGGACCTAACAGTCAGGGGTAACTTTACCTTTACCTTTATGGTCTAAGAGAAAATTATATAAAAGTGATATGTCGATGGTATCTAACACCGAGTAAATTGGCAAAAATGTATAAATCTAAATCAAATGTTGGAAATGTAAAGAGAAAAAGGTTCTTTATATCATATGTGGTGGTCTTGTAGTAAGGTGGGAAATGATATATAATGAATTGAAAAGGATGGTATAGAAACTTATTCATGTATGCGACTATAGCAGCAAGATTGTTACTTGCCCAAAAATGGAAAGAAGGAGAAGTCCCAGCCAAGGAAGAATGGATACAAAAACCTATGGAATACACAGAAAAATAAGAAATCAAGATAACAAACTTTTTATGAATGAATGGAAATGGTTTGTTTAATATGTACAGATAAATTGTAAACAGAACATTGGCAGGATAATTGTAACAACCTGCAGTTTTATAAGAGTATATATTTAAAGCCGGTGAATAAATGAGCAAATTAAGTTAATTTGGATATGCAGGAGATATTGAAAATAAATTTAAGGAACCTCAGAAAGAGGAGGAAGGAAGTTTTGAAATGTTAAATTGATTGTAAAATTAGTGAAATGTATAAATTTGAAAAGCTTTTTTTTTTTTAAAAAAAGAATTCAATCTTTAGTGTGGCAGCACCTACACTTTGGAACTCCCTGCCTAAGGAGAGCAGGCAGGTGTCTCCACTTTACTCTTTTCAGTGCCGGCTAAAAGCATTTCTGTTTAGACAAGCCTGCCCAGATGTTTAGAAAGTCGATGCAAGTTATAATCAGATTTTAGCTTATTATTTTAGGTTTCCAAACGTCTTAAATTACCGTTGCTGATTCTTCTTATTGATAATTTTATTGTTTTACCTTTTTTCATAAACCACTTTGAGGTTCTTTTACAGTCAAGTGCTGTCTACATTTATTAAATCAATGAAATAAATATATTTCTACCTACAATGTTTGCTTTGGATAATGCAGAATTTAGGTATTTCTGAGCTTTTGTGTGTCTTTGTGTGTCCTAGAACTGGATGAAAACTATCATTCTACCATGCAGAAGAGAACTTTATCTTGTGGGTGGGAAAGACGCCCTGCAACCACTATACTATACTGCCCAATTTGGCTTTTATTGACTCTGTAGTGTAGAAGTCACCAGCATGGTGCCTGCAAGAGCCATGGTGAGATCTCCCCATAGCACCCACAAAGCGTCTAAGTCCCCCCACCGTGCTACCCCTTCGCACCAAATGATAAACAGGTATCCCCCCATCCCCCATGAACCATGGGTAGTACTCCACTAACTTTTACTCCGAGTAAAATGTCATGTTGTGTGGATGCCTGATGATCGTCTTCCAAAGCAACTACTCTATTCCGAACTTAGAAATGGAAAGTGTAATGCTGGTGGTCAACAAAAGAGGTTTAAAGACTCTCTCAAGGCAAATCTAAAAAAACGTGGTCTAAACACTGACAACTGGGAAACACTGGCCTGCAAGCGCTCCAATTGGAGAACAGCCTTGACCAAAGGTGTCATGGGCTTTGAAGACACTCGAACTCAGGACACAAGGGAGAAACGAGCTAAGAGGAAGGCACGCTTGGCAAATCCATACCGTGATCAACTCCCGCCCGGAAACCTATGTCTACCCCCGTGGAAGGACATGTGGATCCAGACTTGGCCTCCACAGTCACTTACAGACTCACTGTTAAGACCGTGTTCATGGAAGACCATCTTACTCAGCTACGAGGGACCGCCAAAGAAAGAAGACGACTCTGAGTAGACTCATTGACATGCATGGTAATGTTCATTAATTTCAGTGGGTCTACTTAGTTGACTGCAACCCCATGGAAGTCAAGTTATCCTCCAAAACATATTTACTGCTCATTGGATACTTAAATCTTGCCTCAATCTGCCACCTTGTGGTTGTAGTGGAAATTGTCATTCTTGTGCCAGTGGCATTTGATTAAGGTAAAGGTAAAGGGACCCCTGACCGTTAAGTCCAGTTGTGGACAACTCTGGGGTTGCGGCGCTCATCTCGCTTTATTGGCCGAGGGAGCCAGCGTACAGCTTCCGGGTCATGTGGCCAGCATGACAAAGCCGCTTCTGGCGAACCAGAGCAGTGGATGGAAATGCCGTTTACTTTCCTGGCAGAGCAGTGGAAATTAATAAGAGAATATTGTTTTTTAAAAAAAGATTACAGTGTAAGTTTTCACAGACTATAAGTTTTCACTTCACCAGCTGTGTTCATGCTGTTGTCCCCAAATCTTATTAACTGGTGGTTCCCAAAGGGGATAGTGAGGGTTACCTAGGGGAGGTGCTAAGAGCCCAGCGGCCACAGCTGGAGGAAGATAAAAGGTATAAATGGCTATCGGACTTTGGAAAACTGCTATCACTGGATGAAGTTTGTTAATTCATTAAACTATTTTTACAGTCGTACCTCGGCTCCCAAATGCCTTGGGAGTCGAATGTTCCGGCTCCCGAACGATCGAAAACCGGAAGTGAGTGTTACGGTGTGACTTCTGCTATTGTTTCCGGCGCACCTGCGCAATCAGAAACCAATCGGAAGCTGTGCCTTGGTTTCCGAACGTTTCGGATGTCAAACGGACTTCTGTTCGACTTCCGAGGTACGACTGTACTTGTTGGCATGTCTGTCTCATCTGAGACAGTGGAAAATGTGCCTTGAGGGGTAAAGTCAAACCTGTGACTATAGAGACCAATACAGGAGAGACATATTTTGTTGCAGCTGGGGTAGATGAAGAGACCGGTTTTCAATGAAGTTGCAACTGCTTCAAATTTTATTGAGTCATTATCCTCCTTAGCGGTTTGTGCAAACCACTATTCTGAATAATGCTTTTTACAGGGTAGGAGGCACTGGGGATGAATATGTGGAACTTGTAGGGGGGAGGGTGAAAAGGTTTAGGAACTATTGGCTTAGGATGCCACAAGATTCTTTGTTGTGTTTCCTGCGAGAGATGAACAGAGCTCCAGCCCCTCTGGAAGTAGTTAACCTTGTTGTCAGGGTTGAGCCGGATGAGGAGGAGTGGTGGCAAGCCCCCCCTGGGAAGGCTGCACCCATGGAAGAATCTGGGGAAATGGAGGAATTCATACCTGGAGAAGACTGGTGGCGCCACTCGTCAGAAGAGAAAGAATCAGATAGGGAAGTGGAAACACCTGAACAGGAGGAGGAAGTCGAGCCAGAATCAGGCCCTTGTCAGGAGAGGAACCGGCTGGCCCCCTCCCCTCCTTCCTTCTTGCTGTAGAACGTAGAGCTGAGAGATGTAGGGAACAATTAGAGGCAGCTGCAGCTCATAAGAGGCGTGGTCATGAGCCGGCTACTTAAGGAAGGCCAGATGCTCCATTCACCAGCACCTGCAACTGCTGTGCTGCAGCACATAGTTGTTCTTGCTCGTCCTGTTCCTGGTTCTTGTGTTCATGACTTCGGCTTCCTGACTCCTGGCTTCCTCCTGACCTCGGCTTTGTGACTTCGGCTTTCTGACTCCTAGCTTAATCCTGACCTCGGCTTCGTGACTGCGGCTTTCTGACTCCTGGCTTAATCCTGGCCTCGGCTTCCTGACTTCTGGCTTGAACTGACTTAGGCTACTCCTGACCCCTGTGCGACTGCCTGACTTCAGGTGGCTTCTGACCCGGACTGTTTGACTTCGGCTTTATCCGACTCTGACTGCTGCTCTTCAGCGCACCAACTTGTTGGCATCCTAACACATGTGATGGTTACCAGGGGGTGAGAAGCTGCTTGTGAAGAGAGGATTCCACAAATTAATACATGTGGGCTGGTTTTTATTTCTGTATGGTTCAGCTGACTATGCTTTGGTGTTCAGAGGGGAAGGGAAGCAGGGTCGCTCTGTCATCTTGAAGTTGCAACTTTTGTCATCTGTAAGATAGCATTTGACTGATATGTGTGGATACATCAGAACCCACTCGGTCAGGTTAGGACAGGGGGCAGCAAACTTTTTCAGCAGGGGGCTGGTCCACTGTCCCTCAGACCTTGTGGGGGGCTGGACTATATTTTGGAGGGGGGGGAAATGAACGAATTCCTATGCCCCAATAACCTAGAGATGCATTTTAAATAAAAGGACACATTCTACTCATGTAAAAACACGCTGATTCCCGGAGCGTCAGCGGGCTGGATTGAGAAGGCGATTGGGCTGGATCTGGCCCCCAGGCCTTAGTTTGCCTACCCATGGGTTAGGAGGAATCACTTCCAAGCATAGCTGTCAATTTTCGGATTTAAAAATAAGGGATTTCCCCCCAACTTTCGGATTTGAAAATAAGGGATGTCGCGAGGGCGGTGCAATGGCACCAAGTAGCCTCGCCAGCCTGCACTCCAGAGGCTGCACGCGAACACGTAGACGGCAGGCAGGCTGTCTGTCTGGTTGGGCGTGAGGGTCTGGCTGCACAAGGCATGCAAGCTCCGCCCCCAGTCGGTCTCAGACTCCTTATTGGCAGCCGAGCAACGCAGCTGAGGAGCCTCCCTGGCCGGCAGGAGCTGCTTCCTTTGATATCCGGGAAATTTAAGGGATATCAACAATCCGGGATAGCAGCGGGAAACGGCATTGGAATAAGGGAGTTTCCCGCAAAAAAAGGGAGGGTTGACAGCTATGCTTCCAAGACTTGTCCCTGCATCCTCCACTTCCCATCAGCCCCAGGCAACATGAGAGGCCAAGGGAGAATGGTCTTGCTGGCTGGGGATGGGCGAGAGTTTGAATTCTGGGCACCAGGTTGAGGAAGGCTTCATCGGACCTTGAACTGGCACAATGGGATGCCTTCTTGAGAGCTTCTGGGGCGGGCAGGCAGGAAAATAAACACACCACACAGCCTTGCTCATGGTTGCTTTCTGCCGTTTTATTTTTGAATTTGTACAGCTATATTTTACAGAACGCATTAATGCAGTTTGACACACCCCCAAACCCTGTCACCCGAGATTGACTGATTGTAACACAAGTGTATAAAATGAGGCCAAATTATTATTATTATTATTATCTTAAAAAAAACAACAACACCTGACATTCTCCATCAAGAGTCTGCAACGACCCCCTTTATAGCGACACCGTACCTCAAAACTGGGCTCTAATTTAGTCGAAAAGAAAGGCACTGTGAGAAAACGCAAAAAAGAGAGAGAGAGAGAGAGAAATAAAACCCCAAACGAACATTGTACATATATACAGACTGGGGGGAAAGGAAAGAAAGAAGAAGAAAAACAGAACACAAAATTACGTTTTTTAAATTATTCTAAATTCCTTCTGCAGCTTTGTTGGTTTAATACACACTTTTTTTTTTTGTAAATTGTAAACCTTCACTTGCAAAAATTACAAATACACACTCAATGCTCTTAGACAAAATATTTTCTCACTAATACAGATGCAATACTTTTAAAATATCTTGTTAAGTGCTTTGTCACAATAAAGACTCCCAGATCAGCCGTCTGCCTGCAGAGGCCTAGCAGGAGACTTTAATGCATATACATATACATATACATATACATATACATATACATATACATATACATATACATATACATATACATATACATATACATATACATATACATATACATATACATATGTATATATATATATATGCATTTAATATCTCTTTTTTAAAGGTTTATATTTTATATATATTTTATATATATATATATTCATATATTTACAACTCTGCCATAGATTCCATCACCTTTGGTTAAAAAGTTAAAGCCCTCTCCATTCTGATAGCATATATAATCTCTCCCCCCCCCCCAGCCCCGTTCTTTCGTTAAAAAACACACAATTTCATTTGCAAAAAAAAAAAAAAAAGAAGAAGAAGAAGAAGAAAGGAAGAAAAAGGAAAAAGAAACACAATTTGTTCCCATGAAACGATCTACATTCCTCATCTCCTGGCTGCGAAAGGGTGGGGTCTTTCGCCGCACAGACTTTTAAAAGACAGGGGTTTCCCCCCCCCAACCCAAACTCTCTTTCACGTAAACACACACACACACACACACACACACACACACACACACACACAAAATGTCGATCCGACTATATATATATAGATATATATATATATATATATATATACTTTTTAAAAATTCACATAATTGGGAAGCAGGAAAACAAAAAAAGAAATGTAAAACCCGTGTCATTATACTATTTCTCTCTTTCTCCTTTGCAACTGCACTCCTGGCTTCGAGAGGCACTCCATTGTGTGACAATAAAGAATAATAAAGTTTGTTTTTTCCCCCATCTCCCCCCCCCCTAAAGTGTTACAAGTTTCCTTTGGACGCCGCGCCTGCCCCACTGCCCTTCCTCCTCCTCAAGCGCCAGACCCTCTTCCGCCGAGAAACAGGTCCTTCTTTCAGCAAGCCTTCGGGAGCTCGGCGGCGCCTTCCACTGTCGAGACGCGGTACTGCACCTTGGTGTTGGTGATGGCGCCGTGCTTCTGGCGCAAGTGGAGGCGCAGCTGGCTTTTGTGGCGGAAGTGCAGGTTGCACTTTTCACACTGGAGGGCGGGGAGGAGAAAAAGCGAAAAGGCATCAGATTAGGGCTCTAATAACAATAGGGATAAATAATAATAATAATAATAATAATACTAATAATTTGTTATTTATACCCCGCCCATCCCAGCCACTCTGGGCAGCTTCCAACAAAATTTTTAAAACACAATAATTCATCAAACATTAAAAGTTTCCCTAAACAGGATAAATGTTTAATGCATATCTTTTAAGCTTTGTGCATAGACGTTTACATTAGTATAACTTTTAAAAAATCGCTCGTAATAAGATGAAGGTTTAAAGTTGAAATATTAAGAGTATAAGGTTTTAAGGACGCCGCCCCAGGTACCCGAGAGCCTTCCTCTGCCACTGCTCTCCTCCTCTGTGAGTTTGTCTCACCCTCTTTTAAAGCCATCTACATTTGTTGACTACCACTTCCTCCTGTGGAAGTGAGTTCCATAGTTTAAAAAATGGTTCTGCCTTGGCTTGGGGGGGGTGGGGGACTTCCCATTTCGATGAATTCACTTTTCCCTTTTGCTCAAAGGCTCCCAAAACAACAAGCATCTACCCAGCAACCGCCAAAAGCCCTCTCCTCCTCCATGAATTTGTCCCATCCTCTTTGTCTCTCTTTGCCCCGGCAGCAATGAAAATCCAGGCAAGAGTCGTTAATGAGATTTCAGTCAGCTGCTTTGGGGGTGCTCTTATTTAACCATAATATCTTTCAATAAGGGACGCGGGTGGCGCTGTGGTCATAAACCACTGAGCCTAGGGCTTGCCGATCAGAAGGTCGGCAGTTCGAATCCCCACGACGGGGTGAGCTCCCGTTGCTCGGTCCCTGCTCCTGCCAACCTAGCAGTTCGAAAGCACATCAAAGTAGATAGGTACTACTCCGGCGGGAAGGTAAACGGCGTTTCTGTGTGCTGGTCTGGTTCGCCAGAAGCGGCTTAGTCCTGCTGGCCACATGACCTGGAAGCTGTACGCCGGCTCCCTCGGCCAATAATGCGAGATGAGCGCCGCAAGCCCAGAGTCGGACACGACTGGACCTAACGGTCAGGGGTCCCTTTACCTTTACCTTTCAATAAGCAATGCGTTTTCTCTGTATTAAATTTAGCGCTTTCGATATGTAAGTTTTATATACATGTGATTTATGCAGTATTTTTAAGATGCAGGTTTTCAATATACTTCTAAGTAGCAATGTGATTTTATACAGAATTGTATATTGTGGGTTTCTGTGCTGTACCTCTTCATCTTATACATGAATGGCCTGTGGCCTTAGAATTAATAAAACCACGACTTTTAAAACCACCCAGGTTTTTGGCCACTTTTAGCCATCAGGGGAGAGCACCAGTTTGGCGAAGCCTGGCTTGCAAGATCCTAGAATCGTAGAGTTGGAAGAGACCCCGTGGGTCATCTAGTCCAACCCCCTGCAATGCATTCAGACGCCACGACTTACATGGTAGGGCTTTTCCCCAGTGTGGATTCGCAAGTGACTCTTGAGCGTCTGCAGGTGCCGGAAGCGGGTCCCGCAGATTTCGCACGGGTAGGGCTTCTCGCCGGTGTGTATCAGCACGTGAGCTCTCAGGTGTGCTACCTGGCGAAAGGAATACAGGTGTCAAGAGGGGAGGTTCCCATGAGTTCATTGGGGGAGTCAAAAGAAACAGGATCAATAAGAAACCACTCGGGTGACAAGGTGGAAAACCAGAATGGGTAGTGCTTTAAAAATTACCTGACAAAATATAGTTCCAATAGCAATACTTGGTTGTGTGCCTAGATCAGTGATGACTAACCTTGACACTCCAGATGTTTTGGAACTACAACTCCCATCATCCCTGACCACTGGTCCTGTTAGTTAGGGATGATGGGAGTTGTAGTTCCAAAACATCTGGAATGTCAAGGTTAGCCATCACTGGCCTAGATTAACTTCACAGGAATAAGGGGATTTTCTTTTTATAACTGAATACAGATTACTTAAATGTAAGAGAAGAGCTGAAGCCGCAAAGAGATAAAGGGAAGTCAAACCAGTTTAGGGGAACAGAAAAAATGTGGCTGTAACGCCGGTGGGGAAGGTAAGAAGAAACATGAAGGTAACTTATTTCTAGGAGTTTTGTGTATAGAATATTCAAATTATGCTTTGTACTCCTTAAATAATGTTGTGTATTTGACAAGTATCTTTTTCTTTTTCTAATTTTCTTTCATGTGTTTTCTTTTCTTTTTAGTATACGTGGGTGTAAGGATGAATTCATTCTCCTTTTTTTGTAAATTTCAAAAATGCCATAAAGATTATATTACAAAAAAATTTAAAAAACGAAGCAAAAAACACAAAAGAAACACCCCCTCTGGTGCTTGCAGAGGGGCTCCAGAAGGGCCAAATTCTCAACACACCCCAGACGTCCAAAGAGTTGTCTCCGTCTACCAACGACCTACCTGGACAAACCTGGCCCCACAGGTCTCGCATTTGTAGGGCTTCTCTCCCGAGTGGATCCGCGTGTGGGTCTTCAGGTTGGCCG
Organism: Darevskia nairensis; assembly: GCA_034642065.1. Classification (NCBI taxonomy): domain Eukaryota; kingdom Metazoa; phylum Chordata; class Lepidosauria; order Squamata; family Lacertidae; genus Darevskia; species Darevskia nairensis. The sequence continues at coordinate 377,616 of JAWWNI010001326.1, read as the reverse complement.
GCCGGTTGAACTGGGCCCCGCAGATGCTGCAGCGATACGGCTTCTCGCCTGTCTCGACAAACAGAACGGAGCCTGTTTAGTGTCGCGGTACGAAGCGAAAGAAAGAAAAAAAGAGAGAAGGTCCTTCTATGAAAGTGGCCCGCCTGGAAGGGAGGGCGCTCCTTTGGGTAAGGAATGGGGCCTGGGCCACTAGGGGGCCCCCTCGCCGTCAAAACTCTCAGCGCCAAGGCCCCCAACGGATAGGAGCGCCATAGGAAGTCGCCTTATACCGAGCCACACCATTGGTCCCTGCAGCTCAGTATTGCCAACACGGGCTGGCAGCATCTCTTAGCCCTGCCTGGAGATGCCATGGGGGATTTAACCTGGGACCTTATTATTATAAGAATAATATAATAATAATTTATTATTTATACACCGCCCACCTGGCTGGATTTCCCCAGAACATTCTGGGCGGCTCCCAACAGAATATTAATATTCTGTTGGGAATGTTAAAAGAATATTCCCAACAGAATATTAAAAGCACAATAAAACATGAAACATTAAAAACTTCCCTGTACAGGGCTGCCTTCAGATGTCTTCTAAAAGTCTGGTAGTTGTTGTTCTCCTTGACACCTGATGGGAGGGTGTTCCACAGGGCGGGCGCCACCACCGAGAAGGCCCTCTGCCTGGTTCCCTGTAACCTCACTTCTCACAGGGAGGGAACCGCCAGAAGGCCCTCGGAGCTGGACCCCGGTGTCCGGGCTGGACGATGGGGGTGGAGACGCTCCTACTGGTCTACTGGACACTCTGCCACTGAGTCACAGCCCCTTCCCAATACTCTTGTTCACTCTTTGTACCAAACACATGCACAAGGGTTTGTGTGTATGCTTGTGAATTTGTACAGCTCAACCATTAGGAGTGTTCAGACATCACATTCAGATGCTGTTCAGTAGTGGGGGCGCCTCTGGTCATGCGAGTTGACCCCAACCCCTGAAGGCATAAATGTGCAGTCTGCGAAAAGTTGAGCTGCAAACTCACGCATTTACTCACATGTAATGTTCAACAAGTGCACATAATCGTCGATGCTAACCGGCATGTGCGCACTTTCCCACAAACACCTGCACATGTGTAGAGACGACATGTACCTCCATCCAGAGCAACCAAACCTACAGGGCCTTCTCGGTAGTGGCGCCTGCCCTGTGGAACACCCTCCCAGCAGATGTCAAGGCAATAAGCAACTATTTTACTTTTAAAAGACAAGTGAAGGCGGCCCTGTTTAGGGAAGTTTTTAACGTTTGATGCTGTATTGTTTTTTAATATTCGGTTGAAAGCCGCCCAGAGTGACTGGGGAAACCCAGCCAGATGGGCGGGGTATAAATAAATTATTATTATTATTATTATTATTATTATTATTATTATTATTATTATTACTACAGCGTACACAGATACTTAGGCGATAATAAATTATGACTGGGCGATAAATGAAGCTGCATTTAAATTTTAAATTTTATTTTAACCTGTATTTTAATTAACGGTTTTCTTTCTTTTATACTTTATTGTAATTTTTATTGGTGTTAGCCACCCTGAGCCCGGTTCGGCTGGGTAGGGCGGGGTATAAATAAAATTTATTATTATTATTTATTATTAGACTGCATATATTTTTTCCCACATTACATGTGAATAACTCATCAAGGATACAGCTCAGCTCCCTGCATACCCAGATTGCACACTCGTTAAAATGTTACATGTGAGCATCCCTTGTGATTTCCCCAGGACCAGATAAGGGCTTGTGCCCATTTTACAGATGGGGAACAGAGGTTGCAAGTCAAGGCCAGCCAGAGAGTCCACGGCCAAGGCGAAGTCATTTGAACTGCCGACTCCCTGGCTCAAAGCTCGCTCTCTTAACTCGATGACACTGCCTGTCTCAGATCCTTCCGTTGCCACAGATCACAAAGTGCTTTACAAAAAGAAAGAAGCTTTGTCCCTCGAGAAAGGGCACCTCAACACTGTGCAAGGACACAGATTCCCACCGTCCTCAGACAAGGCTCAGGGAAGGTGGGAACTGTTCCCATTCCTGCACCAGTTCTCCCACTTTTGGTCCTCACTGAAGCTTTTTGGGATATAGTTTCATTTCAGTCAGACATACGGGGAAAGATGGACAGTGGAACGGACTCCTTGAGGAGCTGGTGGACTTGTTCCTTGGAGGTGTCTTGGCAGAAGTTGGGTGGCCATCTGCCAGGGATGCTTTAGCTGAGATTCCTGCATTGCAGGGGGTTGGACTAGATGGCCCTTGGGGAGCCCTTCTATGATTCATTGGAGGTTTTCAAACAGCGCTTGGGTGGGCAACTGTCAGGAGCTGCGATTGACGCGTTGCAGGGGATCCCTTCCAGCTCCACGGTTCCGTGATCCTATGACAGTGATGGCTAACCTTGACACTCCAGATGTTTTGGAACTACAACTTCCATCATCCCTAGCTAACAGGACCAGTGGTCAGGGATGATGGGAGTTGTAGTTCCCAAACATCTGGAGTGTCAAGGTTAGCCATCACTGTCCTATGACCTCGGAAGGTGGGGGGCTCTCCTTCGCCAGAGACTTTTAAACAGAGTCCAGAGGGCCATCTATCCGGGATCCCTGGGGGTCAGACTAGATGACCGCTTGGGGTCCCTTCCAACCCGGCAATCCTGCGGCTCCACGGCCCCAGGCCGCGCGGCTCCCTCGGCCTGACCGTCCACCATCCCGTCAGACCTCGCCCCTGCCCCTGCGGCGGCCCGGAAGCGCCCCCCCTTTGAGAGGGCCGTACCTGTGTGCACAGTTTTATGGCTGGCAAGGTTCCCTTTGTAGCGGAAGGAGGCCTGGCAACGGTCACATTTGTAGGGCTTGTCGCTGTGCATTTGGAGGGAGTGTCTCTTCAGCGACGCCTCTTCCGAAAAGCGGCAGTGGCACTCGTTGCAGAAAAAGGTTCCGTTCTCTGTCGGGGGAACCGAAGGGGGAAGAGGCGGCCGGGAGTCAGACGAGGCTAAGCGCAAGAGCTAAGCGCACACAGACACACACACACACACACACACACACACACAGGGGGGGGGCTAGCTTGTGCCGGTATTGCTGCATGGGGAGGGGAAGATCACCCCTAATCCCTCTTTGGTGCCGGACTTGGGTTTGAATCCCCATGAACTCGCTGGGTTTGACTTTGGGGGCCGGCCACTGCCTTCTCTGAGCCTAGCCTACCTCGCAGGGTTGTCGTTGTGGGGTTTAAAGGGGGGAGCCGGGAGCCACGTGCTCCCCCCCCCCGAGCTCCCCGGAGGAGGAAAAGGTGGGACGCAGATGCATTAGGTAAGATAAAGGAGCTGCTGCTTGCCCTATAAATTGCACGGCGAATTTATAACTTCCTCCTATGGATTTCACTTCATGCTGCAAACTAGAGTCATAGAATCATAGAGTTGGAAGAGACCACAAGGGTCATCCAGTCCAACCCCCTGCCAAGCAGGAAACACCATCAAAGCATTCCTGACAGGTGGCTGTCAAGTCTCTGCTTAAAGACCTCCAAAGAAGGAGACTCCACCACACTCCTTGGCAGCAAATTCCACTGTCGAACAGCTCTTACTGTCAGGAAGTTCTTCCTAATGTTTAGGTGGAATCTTCTTTCTTGTAGTTTGAATCCATTGCTCCGTGTCCGCTTCTCTGGAGCAGCAGAAAACAACCTTTCTCCCTCCTCTATATGACATCCTTTTATATATTTGAACATGGCTATCCTATCACCCCTTAACCTTCTCTTCTCCAGGCTAAACATACCCAGTTCCCTAAGCCGTTCCTCATAAGGCATCGTTTCCAGGCCTTAAGTCGTGCATGTGTAGGAATTATATCGTTCAACGTATCTTTTTGGAGTGGAGTCTAGACTGTAAATTACTGCAGCAATTGCTGATGTTAGCAAAACTCAACCTGCTGATATCTCCCATATGATAAGTGATCAGATGTTACATAATAGGGTTCTTTTCCCCATTGTTTACATTTGTTCTCCATGTCTGCAAGTTGAAGGGATCTTCTGTTTGTGATATCCTTAAGCACACGGATGGAGGAGTTAATGCCAACCATCCAACTCAGTCAAATGTCCCTCTAAATAAACGTATGCTTAGGATCCAGCTGCACGCATTTATGTTAACTTAACATCCTGATCCGGTGCATGCTTTCTCGAAAGTAAATTTGTTCAGTGGGGATTACTTGCCAATAAGTGTCTTGTCTACAGGATGGCAACTTGGGGTCAAAGGAGATCTTTTTTAGGTATGCTCAATGCTGGTTGCCCCTTTTATTTTATCTTTTATTTTTAAGATATATTTTTATTAAAGATTTCTTTCTTGCACGGCGAACGCAGGCGCCGGCTTCTCCTGGCAGAGTGGCGCAAATGCCAGGAGACCCTGCCATTAATATAAAGCCCCGTTGGCACTGATACCAGAGCTGATCCGGCTCAGCTGGGGGGTAGGGGGGAGGGGCGCCGTGCAAAACTCCAGGCGTGCGGGAGGAGCAGAGGACATGCTACATGGCAGCTGGGTGGCGCACAAGGTTGGGTGGGTGGCATCACACACACACACACACACACACGCCCCCCCCAAATCCAGGCCTTATCCTACGAAAGACACATCTGGCCTCCGCAAAAGAGGTTTGTACAGCACTATGTGATCCGAAAGGATGTGAAACAGCTCTGGGATCCCCGCTCCCCACAAATAGAGATTCTGAACCAGACGTTGCTGGAGCTAGAGATACACATTTTGGGTCGGTTTCGTTTTTTTAAATCAAACTTGAAATTTTCCAATCCAATTTGGGAGAATTTCAGAGCCTTGAATTGCTTTGGCTTTAGGTTTGGGGAACCTGAATTCGGGACGTTCTGATTTTCCGAATTCCGGCCTGCAATATTTGGATTGCGATGATGACACTCTACAAGGGATGCGCGGCACAGGAACGATCTGACTCCGGAAACAAACCATTTGACTCTGGTTTGGTTTTTTAAGAGAGCTTTTCAAACAAGCAAACCCTTTGAATTGGGAAAGCCACCCAGTCATTATCTGAACGGATTTCATTGGCAGAAGAGGGATTTCCTGCTTGCTACGTGTTGTATCTCATGAGGCCAGAGATTGGCTTCTGGGTGCCTACATATTGTGTGCCCACAGAGACAGCAAGCAGGGAAAATGAGAGCATGCAGGGAACACATGGAATCTGACCATTGGTCCGCCTGATCCACTATCGCCCACAATGCTCTCCAGGGTTTCCCAGCAACCCCAGCCCTGCCTGGCAATGCCAACCTGGGATTGAACCCGCCGGGGCCTTCTGCGAGCCAAGCAGGTGTCCCGGCGCAACGGAACTCCATTGCGAAATAACCATGAAACGGATTGGCAGGGCTTACCACAACTGGAGTCGGAGTATTCCGATTGCGTCTCTCCCATCTCTTCTCCGAAGTGTGAGCCAGGGGTGTGAAGGCACATCTCAGAATGCTGGGGGGATTGCGAACCGCAGGAGCTGCACTTGGAGGAGTGCAGGTACAAAGGAGACTGGTCCTCGCTGCCCCGAGGAGACCCATCTAGCGACCTAGGCAAAGGGGATGAAGGAGCGTAAGCAACGTAGAGGGAAACACAGAATTGTAGAGTTGGGAGTGTGGGATGTAAACACTAGAGCAGTCAAGTACAACAATGCTAGAGCAGACAATGGAGATTGTCTCAGTCCTCCAGCCACAACTTCCTGGTCACCTGGACTGAGACAATTTCCTCTTGCAACTAGATGTGGGAGTGGCTTTACCTGGGCAGGTTAGAACAAAACCCACAGGTCAGTAGCCATTCTCTCTCTCTTGGATCTACTACCTCATGAAAGCAACATCTTAGGTAGGATGCTCAGTTGGCTTCCAGCCAACTGGGGCCTAATGGACTCCTCTCCCACATGGAGAGAATCCAATTGTATATATCTTTACTATGCATAAGCCTGCCTTCTTTTGGGAATCTTACTGTGTCTCCATCTGAATGTACGTGAGTAAACTTTTATATCTTTTTATAGAAGACGTGTGCTGTGTCTTATTTGAAGAGGAACAAAAGGGGAAATATAGTGACAAACCAGGAAACTAGATTAAGTTGATTCTAGCGAATCAAAGCAACTTCCGCTGTGTGTATTTTAAAAGGGAATGTTACTCTGCTAGTTGAACTTGCAAGCGCAAGTTAGGATGAGATATATTAAATTATAAATCATCATCCACGTTCCCAAACATTCCCACAGGGAGGGGGCCCCTGAGGGTCATCTAGTCCAACCCGCGGCAGTGCAAGGAATCCCAGCTAAAGAACCCCTTTGGCAGATGGCCACCCAACTCCTGTTTCATGGCAACCCCTGTTCCATCTCTCCTCCTCCTCTCATGACACCAGAACTCGTGGACATCCAAAGTGTTGGAGGATTCAGAGCAAACAAAAGAAAGTCCTTCTCTGCGCAGCGCAGCGTTAAACTGCGGAACTCATTGCCACAGCCACCAAGCCAGGCAGCTTTAAAAGAGGACTGGACAAATTCACGGAGTAGGGGGGACTATCGATGGCTTCTAGCCACCATGACCACGCTCTGCCCCACACTGTCGGAGGCAGCAATGTTGCTGGGTGTTGCTGGAAGCGGCAGGAGGGGAGAGGGCTCTCTCGCACTCGGATCCTGCTAGCAGGCTTCCGATGGGCATCTGGTCGGCCCCTGTGAGAACAGGATGCTGAGCTGGATGGGCCATTGGCCTTATCCAACAGGCTCTTCTGATGTTCTTATCTGGGGGGAAAGGGGGCTAGGTTAGGAAAAGGCAGGCCTGCCTCTCACCCCTCTTTGCTCTGCCCGAAGCTGAGGGCTTCAGTGATGGTTGGGAGGGTGGAGAAAGAAAACGGAAATTCTCCACGTCCTTGCCATCTCCTGCCACACTCAGTGGGTCTTTGGTGAGCTCATAAGCAGGACCGGTGCTAGCGATTTTGGCGCCCTAGGCGAGGGGGCGGGCCACATGACGTCATTGCGCATGACGCACATTGCGGAGCGGTGCCCCGCCCCCTGCCCGGCCAGGCGCCCCGCGCCGCCGCGGTTTTCGCCCCAAGTTCCTTGCTCCGCCGCTGGTTGGAGCGGCACCGGGTGGCAGCAGGGGGCGAGGGGCAGGCTGGCCAGCACCCCCTCCATTTTGGCGCCCCCGCCGCTGCGCTTTTCGCCCCAAGCTGCTTGCTCCGCCGCTGGTTGGAGTGGCACCGGGCGGCGGCGGGGAGCGGGGGGCAGGCTGGCCAGCGCCCCCTCCATTTTGGCGCCCTAGGCAACTGCCTAGTTCGCCTTAATGGACACGCCGGCCCTGCTCATAAGGAGCCTCAACAAACCAGGAGCTTTTACCTGTTGACGATGTTGTTCAGCCTGCTCGCCTGAGGGCTTGTCGAGTCCTCTCCGTTGACGCTCATCTTGGTGGGCGACTGAACATCCAGGCTCTCGGGCTCCATCGACTGCTGGCAGGTCAGGGAGGGGGCGTAGGCGCGGGGGGAGAGGGTCCCCGCCTCGCCCTGCTCAGGCCCGTCCGGCTTGGCACTCTGGTTGAGCGAGTTGAGCACGATGAATTTGTACTTCTTCCAGTTGCAGGCCTTGGGGTCGGTGGGGCTCTTGGCCGACGGCGGCCCGCCGGGACTTTGCCCGATGCAGGCGTTCTTGCTGCTGCTGGACTCGGTGGGCGAGTTGGGCTGGCAGTCCGACTTCTGCGGGCTCTGGGGGCTGACCAGGACCTTGCGGTTCAGGGGGGCGTTGCTTGCCTCGAAGCGCTGGCTGATGTCCTCTTCGGCGGGGGACCTCTCCTCCTCCTTCCCTGCCTTGTCGCAGGGGAAGTAGGCACTGTTGCGGGCTACCAAGGGGGCGGCAGGCTTGGGGGCAGGGGCGCCGCTGTAGTGCACATCGCTTTTGACCTCTTCGGCAGCAGCTTTCTTCGGGGAGTAGATGGCGGCCTGGCACATGCCGGGAGACACCTCGGCGATGCTCCGGGCATAATCTGCAGCGCCCATCCGGGATGCTCCGCACGGCAGCGCCCGCTCCCTCGGGAAAGGGTTGGCCCTGGAAATGTCCGGCATCCTTGCTTCCCGCAGCTCATCATCTGAGAAGAGGTACCCGCCGACGGGCATGGGGCTGTATCCAGTGTAGGAGATGGGGGAGCCCGAAAGGCCGCCGTACAAGCCGGGGACGAAGGCTCTTCCGTCGCAGATGGACCCGTTCCGGAGAGGCAGCCCGCTTTCAGAGACTTCCCTGCTGCTCCTGTAGGCCATCATGTCCGGGTGGCTGGCCAGGCGCCCGCCCAGAAAGTCTTCCCGCTGAGTCTTCACGGCAGACATCATCTCTGTGTCACTGGACATGGCAGGGAGGGTGAGAAAGAGAGAGGGAAATGTTGGAATAATTTATAGGTCATCCATGCTTTCAGAAATATTATATTATATAGAAATATTATATAAATTGATGGTTTGTATGTCTCCTTTTTATATATGCCAATAAAGGTGTTGAGTTGAGTTGAGAGAGGTAGGTCATAGTCACAACATGCGCAATTCCTTCTTCCTACATCATCATCATCCTTTATTCGACCGTCAATCAGAAAAAGATACATTTATCCATACAAAGTTAAAACATCTGAGAGGGTTTTTAAAACATAACCAACACTAAAATGGGCTAGACAGATAGCCCCAGGTCAATACAGTCAATTTTAGTCTTGCGACGCTTGAAAGCTAAAGAAAGAAATTTGGCCACCAAGGAGGCTGTATTTCTAGTAGCATTATTCAGCAAGTATAAAACCTGGTTTTCTCTGGATAGGAAGCTAAATTGGAGTAAAAGTGGAGCTATAAGATTTTGACTAAGCTCTGTATAAGAAGGGCAAGTTAGGAGAATATGTTTGGTGGACTCTTCTTCCTACATAAGAACATAGAGAGAAGAAATGCCCTGGTGCATCTTCATCAGCAAAACCAGATATTGTCCTCTGCCCCAGCTGCAACCAAGCATGTCTCTCCTGTATCTACTGCCACAGCAGGCGCTGTGACTCTCCAACAGTTTCATAGAATTGTAGAGTTGGAAGGGACCCCGAGGATCATCTCGTCCAACCCCCTGCAAGGCAGGACTATTCAGCTGTCCCATATGAGGTTCGAACCTGCAACCTTGGCATTAGCGCCATGCTCTAACCAACTATCCATGTGCTAGTTTGACTTCAGCCCAGAAGGCACACTCTTCTTCCATTGTCTCCTGAGACAGATGGATACCAACCAACCGACATAAGAGTGTAAGATGAGCCTGCTGGATCAGGCCAATGGGGGCTCATCTAGTCCAGCATCCTGTTCTCACGGTGGCCAACCAGATACCCCAAAAGGGAAACCCATGAGCAGGATCAGAGCACAACAACAGCACTCTCCCCTCCTGCGGTTTCCAGCAACTGGGATTCAGGATGGAGGCAGAGCAGAGCCATCCTGGCTAGGAGCCATTGACAGACCTCTCCTCCTCCTGGGATTTAATCCTCTTTTAAAGCCATCTAGATCAATGGCCACCACTGTCTCCTGGAGGAGCAAGTTCCATAGACAGATGAACATTCAGCTTCCTTGGATGTCCACGATTTCTAGTGTTTCCCACTTTGGGGAGAAATCAGGGCTGGTGGTGGTAGAGCTAACACGGCAGACCCCTAACAGTGAGGTCTGGTCAGGTTCTGCTGGACCTAGCAGCCGAAGGAGCTACCCTAAGAGCACGCAACATTCTCAAAAAATGCATAACCACCAGCCAACTCACCTGGTGTTGACCAGCCTCCGGCACGTATCTACCACGTGTTCCATCTGCAGGTAGAGAGCAGTGGTCATGACAGCCATGATGTTGCTCTCCCGCAGGTTGAGACGGGAGGTGTACATGAACTCAAGGAGAATGCCGAACCCTTCGGGGTTGATCTCGGGGTCCAAGTTGATGACGTTCAAATTGCACTTCAGCTGGTCGGTGAAAATGCTGTAGAAAAGGCCACTGGGAGGAAGAGAAGAAGAAGAAACCAAGTGGAGAAGTGTTTATGTATTCATTTTACAGCCCATTCTGCCCGGACACTGAGGTCCAGCTCCGAGGGCCTTCTGGCGGTTCCCTCACTGCGAGAAGCCAAGTTACAGGGAACCAGGCAGAGGGCCTTCTCGGTAGTGGCACCCACCCTGTGGAACGCCCTCCCACCAGATGTCAAAGAGAACAACAACTACCAGACCTTTAGAAGACATCTGAAGGCAGCCCTGTTTAGGGAGGCTTTTAATGTTTAATAGACTATTGTATTTTAATGTTCTGTTGGAAGCCGCCCAGAGTGGCTGGGGAAACCCAGCCAGATCAGTGGGGTATAAATAATAAATTACTGTATTATTCTTATTCTTATTCCCAATGTTCATGGCTCTTACTCAGAAGAATGGCCACCTCTGACCGTGGAGGCAGAGCATAGCCAAGAAGCCATTGATAGCCCTCTGCTCCATCAATAGTTGGTGGCCATCCCTGCCTCCTGTGGCAGCGAGTTCCAAAGTTAACCATGCACTGTGTGAAGAAGGGACCAGGGGCATAGGAAGTGGGGGGCGCGGGGCGGTCTGCCCCAGGTTCCATCATGGAGGGGGTGACAAATTATCAAGGAACAATTACTGCCCTACTAGGGTGGTTCATAAAAAACTTTTTTTCTTTTGAAAATGCCTGCTCCAAAGGTCTTATCTTACTACACTAGGGATTATATAGCTATATATGAAATTTCATGCATATCAGTTAATATCTTGACCCTCCTCCACGAACATAGCTGTTCACTTGGCTGTTTTCGTGAAGGCTGAAATTTCAATTCAGTGGAGCACTTACTGATCCCAACCCTAACCCTGCGGAAAGCCATCTCATTAGACTTTAATTTGATTTTGACATGTTTTTAGGAGGTAATTTAATTATTGTTTGATTTTATATCAATGTTATGTATCTGATGTTAGCCGCCCTGAGCCTGACTTCGGCTGGGGAGGGCGGAATATAAATAAAAGTTTATTTTTACTTATGATTATTCTTTTGTAAGAAAATATGAAATAACGTAAAACCATTTTTTCAGGCAAAAAACAAAAACAAAACAAAAACCAATGGGGGGGTGACAAGAAATTTTCTGCAATGGGTACCGCCTGACCTTCCTACGCCTCTGGAAGCGACTTCCTTTTATCAGCCCTGAACCTCCCAGCGAACCTCAGATTCGGGGGATGTCCGCAAGTCCTGGGGTCGCGCTTCTCACCTGCAGGCCATCAGGACTGTTTTGTGAGCTCGAAACTGTTCCCGGTTGACGATGATCACCACATCCGTCAGGATATCCCTGCTCCTGAGGCGGTTGAGATTGAGGAGGACGTCGCTCGCGTGTCGGGTGAACTGGATGCAACTGTCTGCCGGTGAAGCCATCTTGGGTCTGTCCTGTCGACGGGCAGAAGAAGGGGCAAAGGCGGAAATGATTACGAGCATTGCAAAGAGGTCCTGGCTGCAGGTGCTCCTGGGTGGAGATCAGGGGGGCTCTTTATTTCAGCAGGGCGAGCTCATCTATAGAACGCACACCTCTAGGCAAGACTTCCTCAACCTGGGGCCCTTGAGAAGTTTCGGACTACGACACAAATCAGCCCCATACAACCCCAAACACGTGGTTAAGCCTGTTAGACTCCCACCTCAAAGCTGTTGTGAAGGAGTGGCAGCCCATAGAGACACAGGCCTGCTAGATATTACTAGCTGTGCATGGGACCTTAAAGAAGTGTCTCCAAAGCCACACGGGTGGCGCTGTGGGTTAAACCACAGAGCCTAGGGCCTGTCGATCAGAAGGTCGGCGGTTCGAATCCCCACGACGGGGTGAGCTCCCGTTGCTTGGTCCCTGCTCCTGCCAACCTAGCAGTTTGAAAGCACGTCAAAGTGCAAGTAGATAAATAGGGAAGGTAAACGGCGTTTCTGTGCGCTTGCTCTGGTTGGCCAGAAGCGGCTTAGTCATGCTGGCCACATGACCCGGAAGCTGTACGCCGGCTCCCTCGGCCAATAAAGCGATGTGAGCGCCACAACCCCAGAGTCGTCTTTTCAACCATCTTTTAAAATTATTTCAAAGGGTATCATGGCGGGTCTTACTTGCCGTTTTTGGCTTTGACTCCGTGAAAGCTGCTGTGAGGCCCAAGGGGGGTCACAAACTTGGCCAAGAAATTTAAGAAAAACCAAAACACCAAGAAGTGGAGACTGCAAAGTAATCCCCTCTCGAAGAGGGGCAGGTGGAAGGAAGCCTTCGACACCCGACTGCGGAAGGCCAGGCTCCACCAAACCCACCCACTCGGTTCCCATCAGCAAGGGAGGGAGGGCGCCACTTGTGCTTTTATTTCCTTAAATCCAGCCAGACACCCTCCTGAAAAACGCTCCCAGCTGAGCCGCCTGCAATATTCCATTCGATACACTTGAAGGAATGAGGCATGCAATTATGGGGCCGTACCTCCTGCTTCAATTCACAGTCGAAGGGTTTCTTTCAGACCTGCACAGACAAAACACAAAAACACAAAGAACCTTGTAAGTATATATAAGTACAGCCTGCATGATTGAGCCAGCAGCCCATCTAGTTCAGCATCCTGTTCTGACAGTGGCCAGCTAGATGCCCCAATGGGAAAACCGCAAGCATTCATATAATTATCATTCCTTGTGTCTATATTCCGCCTTTCTCCTAAGCTGGGATACAAGGCGGCTCCTGACATTTAAAAACAGCATTATAAAAATGCAAACTGGTTAAAAACAATACTTAAAATACACCAGGACACACTGAGAACCAGCAATTAAAACTACAGTTTGCCCCGACAGTAGCCCAGTGGTCAGCAATGTCTGCACCTTAGTCTCCAAACGCCTTTCCGAAACCAGAAGGGTAACAAAGAGGGAGCCAGGCAGACCTCTCTTGGGAGTGAGTTGGTAGAATCATAGAGTTGGAGGGACCCCAAGGAATCTCCTTCCTTGTCATCATAGAGTTGGAAGGGACCCAAAGCACAGCCAATGCCACAATAGGGGAGCTGCCACAGAGAAGGCTCTGTCTAGGTCCCCACCAGCTGTGCTTCGGATGCTGATGAGACTAAGGGAACTCAGCGAGACCAAGAGAAGATGCTCACCCAGGGATCTCAGCCTCTGGGCAGGCTCATAATGGGAGATGTGACCTTTCAGGTAGCTTGGACACTTTGGATTGTGCCCAGAAACAGATCAGTAGCGAGTGAAGTCGTTTTAACAAGGGAGTGACATGTTCCCTTTGTCTGGCAACATTCAGCAGTCTGGAAGTGCGGTATACACAACAACAACAACAACAACAACAACAACAACAACAACATTTCTATGCTGCCCATCTAACTGGGTTGCCCCCAGCCACTCTGGCTGGCTCCTAACAAAATATTAAAAACAAAACAAAAACTACATGTCAGGGATCTGCCTCCCCCTGCCAGTCCAGCCCTGAGTGTTTCTAGAGAGCAGCCACCTGTTCTGACTACTGACTCATCTGCGAGTGAAACCATCAGCTCTTCGGGGGGAAAGCAATTGGGGGCTGGGAGGAAAGGAGTGCCAGGGCTCGAGAGAGATAGAGACAGACCGGGCACCATCCAGCAGTCAGGTCCGGCGCAGAGATTACGTAGGAGGAAAAGGCGTTTCCGTTTCCCTAAACTGCTCTGTTGGCGCCAGAATCGCCGGGAGCCACTTCCGGATTCTGCTAGTGAGTGATCAGACATGATATGATTCAGCTCTTCACTGTAAATTAATGAGCACTGATTAAAACTACTGAAAGACAGATGGCTCGGCTCCCTTATTGAACGACCATGAGGGGGAGGCCCTGACACTACAGTGCTAGCCAGGTATTAACATGATGAGGACCCAAGTGGCCAATGCTTTTTTTATATAGTACAGTGTGAAAGTTATAAGTCCATTGAAGATGCTCAGTGCTCGGCCAGTACAGTAGTTTTCTTTCACCTACTCCACCCCAAAGGTCTCACAAAGGCACTTGGACCACAGAATCAGGGTGGGGTTTGTCAGAGCAGCAACAAAACCCAACACACACTTCTGCCAAACTCCCTCCCATGACCCTTTTCCAAACGTCACAAGCCACACAACAGTTGTGTGGTGGTTGTTTTTTTAAAAAAATTAATAGAGGTGTTGGGCTCTTACACAAAAAGCCAAACAGAATCTTGTGGCACCCCAAATTTATCGTGGCATAAAGCTCCCAGGGACTCGAGCCTATGTCGCCAGATACTCGGTGTGAAATCTTAGGTGGCCGGTATCTAAAAGAGGAATGTCGAAAGGTGGGAGTTGAATGGCAATGGAATGCGAAGATTACAGTTGGTGAAGATGACAGTTTAAATATAGTTTCGCTGCAATAGATGCAGTTTGCACCTCGAGCGTCTCTCCCGATTCGGATGGGACAGAGAGATGGAGCCGAGTGCAAACCATATATTGGTGACACTTCGCTCCAGACCTCCTGATGACAACTCCCAGATGTCATACAGCAGAGGGGATAAAATGTGGGACCCTGCGGGAAACCATAGGACAATTCCTATGGTGCCAACAATAGCTTCCCACCAATAGTCATCTTCAAATATCTCAAGGGCTGTCAAGTGGGAGATGGAGCAAGACTGTTTTCTTAGGACTTCTTTGGAAGGTGGTGGTCTCTCTTTCCTTGGAGACCGTTAAGCAAAGGTTGGATGGCCATCTGTCATGTAAATTGCATCCAGTTGAGATTCCTGCATTGCAGGGGGCTGGACTAGATGACCCTTGGGGGCCCCTACAATTCTCTGCTCCGCAGGGATGGGAATGGAGGAGGAACCAAAAGCATCCCATACATTAATATTTTATAACACCACAGTTCTTTCTTTTAAATCTAGCTCGGGACGGATCCCGTCTTCCCTGCGTTGCATTTTGAAATCTCAATAAAAACCGCACTGTAAATAAAAAAACCTCTGTTATGTGGCTCTTGTGATCTGGCCCATAAAAACACTCCCACGCCCACAAAGGAAAAACAGTGCGGCGCTGAATTGCAATGCGGCATCTAATTGCCAGCGTAAAAAATGTGTGCCATTCCGATTCCATTTCGGAGACATGAAAGGGAGAGCAGCCCCTCCGCAGGGCCGCCTGGAATCTTGCATAATTGCCGCTTCAGATTCTGAAGGCTCAGGGGGGGAGCGTCTCTTGACACAGCTCGTCTCAAGCCATCAAGCTTGAAGAGGGAGTGTCAGGGGTGGGTTTGCGGCTGTGCCGGCTGTGATGACACAAGACTCAGGGAGCTACCTGCAGCTAAAACAGGCTTGCCAGTGCCTAACATCTGGGCTCAGAGATCTGCGCTGGCTGCTCATTAGCTACCAGACCAAATTCCAGGTGTTACTCTTGGTACACAAAGCCATTAACTGCTTGGGAGCAGTTTACCTGTGAGATTGCTTCATCCCAGATGTGCCCACTTGATCTCTTCAATCAGTAGAACGGGCACCCCAGGTGACAAATCACATCTGTTCTGCACGTGTAAGAACTCAATGTTTGAGTGTGACAGTGCCTATACTTTGGAACTCCCTGCCTATTGAAGAGAAGAGAAGAGTTTGGATTTGATATCCCGCTTTATCACTCCCCGAAGGAGTCTCCAAGCGGCTAACATTCTCCTTTCCCTCCCTCCCCCACAACAAACACTCTGTGAGGTGAGTGGGGCTGAGAGACTTCAAAGAAGTGTGACTAGCCCAAGGTCACCCAGCAGATGCATGTGGAGGAGCGGGGAATCGAACCCTGTTCACCAGATTACGAGTCCACCGCTCTTAACCACTACACCACACTGGCTCTCAGTGTATTCTTTTCAGCACCTGTTGAAAACATTCTTGTTTAGACAAGCCTATCCTGATGCTTAGGCACGCGGGTGGCACTGTGGTCTAAACCACAGAGCCTAGGGCTTGCCAATCAAAAGCTTGGCGGTTCGAATCCCCGCAATGGGGTGAGCTCCCGTTGCTCAGTCCCAGCTCCTGCCCACCTAGCAGTTCGAAAGCACATCAAAGTGCAAGTAGATAAATAGGTACCGCTCCGGCGGGAAGGTAAACGGCGTTTCCGTGCGCTGCTCTGGTTCGCCAGAAGCGGCTTAGTCATGCTGGCCACATGACCCGGAAGCTGTTTGTGGACAAACGGCCTATAGAGCGAGATGAGCGCCGCAACCCCAGAGTCGTCCGCAACTGGACCTAACAGTCAGGGGTACCTTTACTTTACCTTTACCTATCCTGATTCTTAGAAACTTGATGTGAATTTTAACCTGTTTCAGTATTTTAACTTTTTGTATGTTTTCAAGGTACAGTGGTAATTTTTTCTTGATTTTCCCGTTTTATCTTTTCGTAAACTGCTCTGAGGATTATTTTTTTTTTAAATTCCATGAAATAAATAAATGGACAGCAACAAAAGCAAGAGGGCCCACTGCTCTGCCTCAAGATTCCTGCGCTCAAGTGGGAAAACATTTGATATTTTAAAAAAATCAATGTTTTTATTAGGATTTTTAAAAACAGATAACAAGTCTAGTATAGCGAAAACATCAATCCAGTTGCAAAAAGATTTGCCACAATTGCAAAAAAATACTGCATAGGAGCTGATAAGGTATTTTGTACATGGTTTGCAGAAGACTGCACAATAAAATCTTGCTGGGGGCCTTCAAAGTTTAGCAACTCCTGCAAAGTTGGCAGAAGTGATGCCGTGCCTTATGAACAGTACCCCCTGCACTTGCAAGCACCCTTTCCAAACTCATTTCTCCTTCAGTTTCTAAAGGGAACCACCCCCCTTTCCTGCTCATAGCCTACTCCTGCTTTGCTAAAACGTGCAAAATGCCGCTCCAGCCGCCCACCGATATGCCTTCACCGCCACCTGTTTGTGGACAACCCAGAGGCGTCTTGGATTTTCTTGATCTCTCGACCAGAGTTTCCACTTTTAATAGTTGGGTTGCTTTACTGAGATTGTTTTATAGTGCGTTTTAATTACGGGTGATATAATGTTTGTGTAATTGGCGGCTACACTTTGTAAACCACTCAGAAGCCTATTTGGGCATGAAACGATATATGAATTAAATTATCGTCGTCATCTGGTTGGCAGCTGTGGGACAAAAGGATACTGGCCACTATAAGCCTTCCATTCTGATTTGCAGATCTTTCGCCTTTTCCCCCTTGCTTAAATCAGCTGGGGCAGGTCACAACCTCCCAATTATATACCCATTCGGATGTTTGTCAGAGCTTCTCGTTAAAAGCCATCAAGGGAAGCTGTGATTCACTAGTTAGGGATTGGAACTACATTTTGCTATTTTTGACCAGCCTGTTTCCTAGATCAAAAGGATGAAGAGAAACCATGCTGACCATTAACTCTCCATACCAGATCTCACTTTCAGATGCAGAGAGAGTCCTTCCCGTGGATCTCCAACTCAGCTGCCATTCTCCACTTTAAAACAAAAACCGCTACGCTAAAATTAATCACCATCAGGCTTGCCAGAAAGTTTCACACTAAAATTGTAACCACCTTTCTCTCCACAAGAGGGCAGCCTTGCATGAGAAAAACACCAAAGTCCCATCTTGCAGTTCCTTTTATTGAAGGAATTTAGATCACAAGCCAGCCTTGCAATCATTTGCCAGCTACCCACCTATTCAGCCGGCACAATAGAATGGCTACACACAGAATGGAAAGCTACCGGAGTCTCATCCAATCGCCTGCCTTCCTGCTCCACACAATGCCCCGGCCTTCCCTAAGCTGCAAATCCTTACCCCAACAGAAGCTGGCCCAATAAAAGATAAGACATCAAGATCTCCCAAATGCTTCGGGGAAAGAGGATAAAAAACGCTCATGCAATTTCTCACCATGCGCAAGAGGAATCAAGACTCCTACAGGCAAACCGTAGGACTGTGTCCACAATTTAAGAAGGATGCTGATGAGCTGGGATGTGTGCAGAGGAAGGGCGACCAAGATGGTCAAGGGCAGAGGCGTAGGAAGGTCAGGTGGTACCCGGTGCGGAAAATTTCTTGTCACCCCCCCCCCAATTTTTTCCAAAAAAAATTTTGCCTGAAAAAATGGTTTTGCGTTATTTCATATTTTCTTACAAAGGAATAATAATAAGTAATAATAATAATAATAATAATAATAATAAACTTTTATTTATATCCTGCCCTCCCCGGCCGAAGTCGGGCTCAGGGCGGCTAACATCAGATACATAACATTGATATAAAATCAAACAATAATTAAATTACCTCCTAAAAACATGTCAAAATCAAATTAAAGTCTAATTAGATGGCTTTCCGCAGGGTTAGGGTTGGGAACAGTAAGTGCTCCACTGAATTGAAATTTCAGCCTTCACGACATAGGAAAACAGCCAAGTAAACAGCTATTTTCATGGAGGAGGGTCAAGATATTAACTGATATGCATGAAATTTCATATATAGCTATATAATCCCTAGTGTAGTAAGATAAGACCTTTGGAGCAGGCATTTTCAAAAAGAAAAAAAAGTTTTTTATGAACCACCCTAGTAGGGCAGTAATTGTTCCTTGATAATTTGTCACCCCCTCCATGATGGAACCTGGGGTGAACCGCCCCCCCCTTCCTACGCCCCTGGTCAAGGGTCTGGAAACCAAGCCTGATGAGGAACAGTTGAGGGAGTTGGAGATGAGAGGAGAAAATATCTGAATATTTGAAACGCACTTCAAATATCTGAAGGGCTGCCAAATGGAAGATAGACCCAAACCAATGCATTCAAGTTGGGAAGAGCTTTCTGAGACATTTTTAAGGGAATTCCTCAGAAGGCTGTGGACTCTCCTTCCTTGGAGGTTTTTCAGCAGAGGTTGGGTGGCCGTCTGTCATGGATTCTCTGGCTGTGGTTCCTGCATTGCAGGGGGTTGGGCTAGATGACTCTCGGGGTCTCTTCCAATTCTGCCTTTAGACAGTACAGTGGTACCTCGGGTTACATACGCTTCAGGTTACATATGCTTTAGGTTACAGACTCTGCTAACCCAGAAATATTAAAAACAAAATAACTAACAACTAAGTTTGTTCTTGGTATGAGCTTTCGTGTGCATGCACACTTCTTCAGATACACTGAAACAGAAGTCACCAGACCCTCCTCACCCTCTCCCTATATATAAGGGTCTGCTTTAAAACCTCCAACCTCCAACCTTTAAAGCCCTAAACGGCCTCGGTCCTGTATACCTGAAGCAGCGTCTCCACCCCCACCGTTCAGCCCGGACACTGAGATCCAGCGCCGAGGGCCTTCTGGTGGTTCCCTCACTGCAAGAAACAGGGAACCAGGCAGAGGGCCTTCTCGGTGGTGGTGCCCGCCCTGTGGAACACCCTCCCAGCAGATGTCAAAGAGAACAACAACTACCAGACCTTTAGAAGACATCTGAAGGCAGCCCTGTTCAGGGAAGCTTTTAATGTTTAATAGCACCTTAGAGACCAACTAAGTTTGTTCTTGGTATGAGCTTTCGTGTGCATGCACACGAAAGCTCATACCAAGAACAAACTTAGTTGGTCTCTAAGGTGCTACTGGAAGGAATTTTTTTATTTTTTATTTTGTTTTGACTATGACAGACCAACACGGCTACCTACCTGTAACCAGAAATATTACCTCGGGTTAAGAACTTTGCTTCAGGATGAGAACAGAAATCGGGCCGCGGCGGTGCAGCGGCAGGCCCCATTAGCTAAAGTGGTGCTTCAGGTTAAGAACGGACCTCTGGAACGAATTAAGTACGTAACCAGAGGTACCACTGTATCTGGAAAGCAATCTCATCATCCCCCAACCCACTTCATTGTTCCACTTTTTGAAGGCAGCATCATCGCCACTGCTGCATTTGGGTTCTTTTTCATAGAATCATAGAATTGGAAAGGGACCCAAAGGGTCACCGGGTTCAAGCGATTGCAGTGCATGGAGTTTTAACCGCATTTCGTACCGTTTTATTTCAGTTGCAAGGCACGCCACTTGCCAAAAAAAGGTGATTTTTATTTTTAAAGTAGATTTCTTATGCCTCAGCACCACCACCGCTTGGAAGCTTTTAATACAACATTTTTGAATTGTGTTAATTGTTTTGATGGATTTGCTGTCGCCGTTTGCTTTGTCTATATGCTGCTCGGCTTGATATTACAGTGACTGCAATGTGTTGTTATTCCTTAATGCTACTGCGATTATTCTGAGCTCCTTTTTTTGCCCAGCATTGGTTGCTGGGGAAGCGAAATGCAAACGTCAAAGCAAATCCGAAGGGTCCTTGGTATCCCTTGGAAGAAACCCAGCCACAGTTGTGAGGCTCCACGTCCCCCGCTCCCCCGGAAGCAGATCTGCAACGGCAAACAAGCCTCCCGGAAGGGCAACTTATACGCTCTGCTCTCGGCTCGCCCAAGGCGATGCTGAAATCCTAAAGCTTCGGCGAGCGCAGGAAGATAGGAAACTGCTTCAGACAGAGTCATAGTGCTGGTCTGGCTAGCTCAGTATTTCCCACACTGACTGGCAGCAGCTTAGGGTTTCAAGGCAGATATCCTAGGGACTGAAGGAGACCTTCTGCCTGCATACCTGATGCTCTGTCACTGAGCTATGGCCGTCCCAACGTTGGAAACTCAGGTATATAAGCTAGGTGCCAAATGGCGCCTTGAATCTAGGTTGCGGTTGCCAACACAGAATGTCAGTCTGCCCAGGGGTTGGACTAAATGACCCTTGGGATCCCCTTCCAATGCTACAATTCCACGATTCTTTGAGCTCAACTATATTGCTTGCGAGGGACGCAGGTGGCGCTGTGGGTTAAACCACAGAGCCTAGGGCTTGCCGATCGGAAGGTCAGCGGTTCGAATCCCCACGATGGGGTGAGCTCCTGCTGCTCGGTCCCTGCTCCTGCCAACCTAGCAGTTCGAAAGCACGAAGTGCAAGTAGATAAATAGGTACTGCTCCGGCGGGAAGGTAAACGGCGTTTCCGTGCGCTGCTCTGGTTCGCCAGAAGCGGCTTTGTCATGCTGGCCACATGACCCGGAAGCTGTACGCCGGCTCCCTCGGCCAGTAAAGCGAGATGAGCGCCGCAACCCCAGAGTCGTCCATGACTGGACCTAACGGTCAGGGGTCCCTTTACCTTTACCTATATTGCTTGCTCTTACAATTTGCTTGTCCCAGTATGCAAGTAGAAGAAACACGCACAGTGGAAACAGAATAATAAATAAAAAAAATTCCTTCCAGTAGCACCTTAGAGACCAACTAAGTTTGTTCTTGGTATGAGCTTTCGTGTGCATGCACACTTCTTCAGATACCAACAGAAACAGATACGGTATTATTAACTGTTATGAATTATGTCCAAGTCAAGTATGATATGCCCAGGTCGGGTATACCCTGTTTCCCCTATTTTAAGACGTAGTCATAAAATAAGCCATAGCAGGATTTTTTCGCATTTGCGAAATATAAACCGTACCCCGAAAATAAGCCATAGTGATAGGCGCAGTTCTGGAGGGCACCAAGGAGGAGGCTGGGCTGGGCTTACGTAATAAAAATAAGACACCCCCTCAAAACAAGCCATAGTGCGTTTTCTTGAGGGGAAAAAAATATAAGATGGTGTCTTAAAATAGGGGAAACACGGTATCATAACATTAACTACAGAGTAAGGCAGAGGTTTTTAAATCTGGTGCCCAGAAGACTCCATGCTGTTGCCAATTGGACCTGCACTGGTAGCAAAACGCGCCTGGCACCTGGCTAATTTCGAACGCTGGCACTGTTCCTGGTGTCCACGCAAGGCAATCGGAGCCCAAACTGGAGTTCTGCGGCAAGCAGATTGATGCAGAAAGAGTTCTCGGAAGAGGGGGAATTTGGAAGTCACTGATCCCCATCACAGCTTTTCTCGCAATGAGCAGAGATGCTCGCTGGGTTTCCCCCCTCCTGGTGGAGGGATTTGAGAGGCCTTACGCCTCTCACTTCCCAAGTCAGCCGTCCCTGTCTGCTGTCTAAGACAAAACGACTTGAGATTAGACAGCAGCAGCGAGAGGAAAATGGACAAGAACCCCGGCTCTGAGCATTGAAAGTCCTTAGTCAGTGCAGATCAAAGGGACTTTGATTCTGCCAGCTTCCTGCCTTCCTCCCCTCCTGTATTGTGCGCCTAAGAGGTTACCACACTGAGCATTTTGTTCCATGTTCCTGCGTGATCCAGTTTCCTGCCAGAGCAGACACAAATGCTTCTAGGAAACACAATGGCAGAGAAAGGGGGCAGGTTTGTTAGCCTGTAACCAGGAAAACAAAAAGCCAGACACACACACACGCGGTCTCCACTTAGAATTGCTGAAAGGAGACAACTACGGAGGCGGGAAGCCCTTTTTTGCGATGACTCAGGTAAGGAGGCCTGCAACTCTTCAAAGTGTTAGGAACATGAGGAGAGGCTGCTGGATTAGGCCAGCCCCCCCCCCCATCTCATCTGCCATCTTGTTCTCGCAGTAGCCAGCCAGGTGCCTGTAGGAAACCCGCAAGCAGGATTCGAACACAACACCCCTCTTGTGGCTTCCAGCAGCTGGCGTTCAGAATCATTTGCTGCCTCCAGCTGTGGAGGGCAGAGCATTGCCATTGTGGCTAGCAGCCACCCTCCAGCCCTCTTTGAAAGCCACTCTCTTGTGGGAGAGAGTTCCGCAGGTTAACTATGTGCTTCACGAATAAGTCATTTCAACCATCCAGAATCTTCCAACATTCAGCTTCATTAGATGTCTACGAGTTCTAGGGTTAGTGTTAAAAGGGCACCGTCTCTGGTGGCAATCACTGAATCATAGAACAGCTCTTACTGTCAGGAAGTTCTTTCTAATGTTTAGGTGGAATCTTCTTTCTTGTAGTTTTAATCCATTGCTCCGTGTCCGCTTCTCTGGAGCAGCAGAAAACAACCTTTCTCCCTCCTCTATATGACATCCTTTTATATATTTGAACATGGCTATCATATCACCCCTTAACCTTCTCTTCTCCAGGCTAAACATACCCAGCTCCCTAAGCCATTCCTCATAAGGCATCGTTTCTGTGGCAGTGAGTTCCACAGTTTAACTCTGCACTGGGTGAAGAAGGACCTTTGTTCTAAAAACATCCCAACCCTGCTCGGCGGTGGGGCACGTTTTACTAAATCCATGCTCTGCTTTTCAACTCAGCAGACCCACAAACCAGCTGACCATGAACACAAACAGTAATAGGGCCAATTGCAAATGCATGCTGGCCATGCAAAACCATTATGAGAAGGCTGCATGCAAGAAGATCACAGGTTGAATTTCCAGCACTGTCAGTTAAAGCGATCCGAGCACAGGATACACAGGAACCCACTGGCCCATTGAGCTCAGTATCGTCGGCCCTGACTTGCAGTGGCTCTCTGCGGTTTCAGGTGGAGAATTTCCCCAGACCTACCCGGAGATGCTGAGGATTCGAACCTGGGACATTCTGTTTGCAAAGCACATGCTCTGCTACTGAGCTCTGGTGCTTCTTCCCACAAAGATGCAGGCGACGTATATTTCAGGCATCCCAAACTGCGGCCTTCCAGATGTTTTGGCCTACATCTCCCATGATCCCTAGCTAACAGGACCAGTGGTCAGGGATGATGGGAATTGTAGTCCAAAACATCTGGAGGGCCGAAGTTTGGGGATGCCTGGTATATTTGAACCAAGAAGTAGATCTCTCTGCAAGGATTTCTGACTCAAGCCCATTCTCATGTGCCAAGGTGCTCACCCCGACAACTTGCAGACACCCCCCCTTTCTTCCTGCTCAGGGCACCCCATGTGTCGTCCCCCCCTCACACAGGCTGCCTGACTCACGCACAGACACACTCTCTTCTCGTGGGCGAAATATTTGAGTTGTTGCTTCTTTTTCAAAGGCCAATTCCCGTATGCAAGAAGATTTTCTTCCCCCTATACACACACATATAAAAGATCTGATAACAGTTCTGGAAACCAAGCCTTATGAGGAACGGTTGAGGGAGTTGAGTATGTTTATCCTGGAGGAGAGGGAATATGAGAGCCCTCTTCAAATATGAGGTCCAGCGCCGAGGGCCTTCTGGCGGTTCCCTCCCTGCGAGAAGCCAAGTTACAGGGAACCAGGCAGAGGGCCTTCTCGGTGGTGGCACCCGCCCTGTGGAATGCCCTCCCATCAGAGGTTAAAGCAATAAACAACCACATGACCTTTAGAAAACACCTGAAGGCAGCCCTGTTTAGGGAAGTGTTTAATATGTGATATTTTAATGTATTTTGATATTTGTTGGAAGCCGCCCAGAGTGGCTGGGGAGACCCGGCCAGATGGGCAGGGTACAAATAATAAATTATTATTATTATTATTATTATTATTATTATTATTATTATTATTTATTCTTATTATTATTACTATTACTATTTTCATCTACTGCCCCTGCGGTAATGTTAAAAATACCTGGAAGTATGTGGGCAGTGCCAATCTCACAAGTGACCATCACCCAGGGCCTCTACAGGTTTTGTGTCTAAGTGTTGGTGCTGACCTTTAAAGCCCTAAACGGCCTCGGTCCTGTATACCTGAAGGAGCGTCTCCACCCCCATTGTTCTGCCCAGACACTGAGGTCCAGCTCCGAGGGCCTTCTGGCGGTTCCCTCACTACGAGCCAAGTTACAGGGAACCAGGCAGAGGGCCTTCTCGGTAGTGGCACCCGCCCTGTGGAACGCCCTCCCTTCAGATGTCAAGGACAAAAACAACTACCAGACCTTTAGAAGACATCTGAAGGCAGCCCTGTTTAGGGAAGCTTTTAATGTTTAATAGATTATTGTATTTTAATATTCTGTTGGAAGCCGCCCAGAGTGGCTGGGGAAACCCAGCCAGATGGGCTGGGTATAAATAAATTATTATTATTATTATTATTATTATTATTATTATTATTATTATATCTGAAGCGCTGTCACATGAAAGATGGAACAAGCTTGTTTTCCGCTGCTCTGGAGGGTGAGACCCAAACCAGTGGGTTCCAATGACAAGAAAGGAGATTACAAAAATAAAGTTCAGGAAGAACTTTCTGGTGGTAATAACTGTTGGATTCCATGATTTCACAACCCCCCACTCTTCCTCTGCCAGTTCCAAAGTGTCACGAAGGAGCCGCAGGGATCAGCGATCCTCCCGGTTGGATTTCAACCAGGGACGGAAGCCCAAACTCAAATGTTCTGACACAAACAGGATCAGCTATGGAGCTGGGTTCAAATCCTGGCTCGCTTACGCAGGGGTGCCAGCTGGTCCTGGGGAAAGTATGACCACGACATCGCAGCTGCCAGCTGCAGAAGGGAAACCTCGGCAGACATGCAGCAAAAGAGGATGAACTAAGGGTTAGAGTCCATGGGGATTTCCTTACAGATCAGGCAGGCTAGTTAATTATAGGACAAGCTACATTTTATTCTATAATCAATGGACACGGTGGGGCAGGGACCTGGGGGCAGGCTAAGAGGCAAGAGGGAGGCAAGGGGGCACTAGAGGTGGAAATGACTCCCAGACCATCTTCAGAAGCAGCCCCAAGTATAGCATGTTGCCATAATCTAACCTAGAGGCTACAGGAGCGTGGACAACAGAGGTTTGGCAGTCGTCATCTAAAGGGTGCCATATTCCCCATCCCTGGGCTCAACAAAGGCTCGGATCCAGACTTAGTTATGCTTAGAGGAGACCCAATGAAACTGATTAGATTTCCCCTCAATTACAGTGGATCTGCCAACAAATTTACTAAGGTCTGGAAGTCAACCGCAGACGTCTTCAGAAGGGGAGAATTTGGTTCATTTGGGGCACTTGACTTACAGATGCATCCCAGACCCTCCTGATATTTCACCTGTCCCTCCCCCAGAAAGGGAAAATGGTAGTAGCATCGCCACCAAGAATATTTTGATGGGGTGGGGACCTTGGACCCACATTGGGGCTATCACACAAAGTTATAAAGACCCCCCAGCAAATCAGAAATTTTGCAAGTTGTCCATCTTAAATTTTCACTGTTGTTAATTTTGCATTGCAGTCATTTTATCGCTTTGTCTTTTAACGAAAACCGCTTTGAGCTTTTCTTTGCAATCAAGCGGTGTATAAATTTACTGAAATGGGTAAATAGAATCAACCTTTGCGTTGGGTGTCTAAGTTTCGTGAGAATCGTTTGATGAATGAATCAAGAGCACAGAAAATAAATCAGTAACCAGAACATGCAAGAGGTTTTTAAAGTAATAATCATAGAATCATAGAATCATAGAGTTGGAAGAGACCACAAGGGCCATCCAGTCCAACCCCCCGCCAAGCAAGTTATAATAATAATAATAATAATAATAATAATAATAATAATAATGTTTATATGTCAACAATGAGTAAGAGAACAGATTAGAAGTGGTGGAGGGGGATCTGCAAACAGAGAGTTTTTTATATAACCTGCCACTGGGAGAGCGAGAGCAAGAGTAAAAACAGGACTCCGTGGCCTTAACCACTTCCCCAAAGCCATCTCTTTCTTCAGCCCCCCCCCCGCTCCCTTGCCTCCCCAGTAACCACAAGTGATACTGACCCAAAAAACAAAGTGAAAGTTCGTGGGAGACGAAGGAGGAAGAGTAAACAAGCTTCTCGCACGCGGACCACCGTGCAAATACCAGTGTCGCATTTCGCTCCAACCAGCTCAGACGTTGCTAAAGGGATTTCTTCCCGTGCAGAGCTAGCCTTTGCCAAGCCGGTGCCCTCCAGATGTTTCAGATAAAACACCTGGAGCACGCTGGCTTGGCCAAGGACAAGGCAGAGCCAACCTGGATGGGCCCAGTTCTGAACTGGCTCAGTACTTACGACTACATATTTGGAGGGAGGCGGAAATCATTGTTCAATTTTCCAAGGGTTCCTCCACACACAGAGACTTCAGTGCAACAAGAATAGCACAAAACCCATTAATCCAGCCTATCAGGCACACAGAAAGTCCATTTATTTCAATGGGCACACATTTACTGAAACTGAAATGGGCTTTTGCACGGCTGAACTCCTAGGATCAGGTTATTTTTCTGATTGCCTTTTATTTTGGTTTTTTTTTAAAAAGTCAACTCTGATGTGCCCTGCTGGATTCCCAGTTACCAGCACCTGACCTCCAAATTCAAGTTTCAAAACTGACCCCACACCGCCACCAATTAACACCCCCACTCACCTCTTCACCACCTTTGCAGAACTCAAAAGGTTTTCTTAAAATTAAGCTACAGCTGTTGGCATCCTTTAGTTTGGGGAGCTGAAACCTGAGGCTCCATCCACTGTGTTGCGCAAGCCCCATCGAAATGAGAAGTTGTGCAAGGCAATCCAGTGGGTGTTTACACATATAGGGAGATATACACCAGCAAGTAGTTCTCTTGCTGCTGCCCCCAAATCATTTGACTTCTGGTATCACAGAATTGTCAAATTGAATTACCCTCCAAGGTAATCTAGTCCGCAGTGCAGGCTCCACCGCTAAAGCATCCCTGACAGGTGGCCATCCAAACTCTGCTTAAGGAAGAGAAGAGTCTGGATTTGATATCCCGCTTTATCACTACCCGAAGGAGTCTCAAAGCAGCTCACATTCTCCTTTCCCTTCCTCCCCCACAACAAACCCTCTGTGAGGTGAGTGGGGCTGAGAGACTTCAGAGAAGTGTGACTAGACCAAGGTCACCCAGCAGCTGCATGGGGAGGAGCGGAGACGCGAACCTGGTTCACCAGATTACAAGTCCACCGCTCTTAACCACTACACCACCTCCAACGAAGGAGAATCCACCAGCTATCTTTCCACTCTCAAACAGCTCCTACTCTCAAAGGTTCTTCCTGATGTTTAGGCGGAATCTCGCTTTCTTGCAATCTGAATCCATCGGTTTGAGCCCTACCCTCGGAGCAGGAGAAGACCAGCTAGTCCCTTTGCCGGCATTGCGCCCTCCATAGATTGGACTACCACTCCCATCAACCTCCCACAGGGGCTGGGGCTGATGGGAGTTGTAGTCCAGTACCTGGAAGGCACCAGGTGGGCTACGCCTAGGTCAGGGGTAGGCAACCTTCAGCTCCCAGATGTTTTGGGACTACAACTCCCATGATCCCTAGCTAACAGGACCAGTGGTCAGGGATGATGGGAGTTGTAGTCCCAAAACATCTGGGCCATGCTTTGAGCCGGGAACCCGCCGGTGCAAATAAAGCTACCATTCTTCCAGATACTTATCTGGAAGAGGGCACCAGTATGATGAAGGCTGATTTTAACCAAACCAGGTGATCTTTGCTGCACAGCCAAGAGTCATCAGACGACCCAACACTCAGGCGATAAAGATTTATTTCCTTTTACAGGTTGTCTGACAATCTTCCCTGAGATGGTAACCTCCGATTTGGAACCAGTGTTAATCCTGAAAGTTGATGGACCCTTTCCCTGGTGAAGTTCTGCACTTTCCCCCCTACCTATATGATAAGACCTTCTACTTGAGAGTAGTTACGCATCCATTCAGCTGGATAAACGTCAGTCATTGATCCACTTTCTCTCTCTCTCTTTTCAAATAGATTGTCTCAATTTACTCTGAAGCAAGCATGGACCTTCCCCCCTGCCCCACTCCAAGGGTTGAAGGCAGCCTGTAGTTTGTACCCATATATACTCGAGTATAAGCCGACCTGAATATAAGCCAAGGCACCCAATTTTACCACAAAAAACCTGGGAAAGGTTCATGGGAGCCACTGCCTGCCTCACTCGAGTATAAGCCGAGGGCGGCTTTTTCAGCACAAAAAATGTGCTATAAAACTAGGCTTATACTCGAGTATATACAGTATTCCTCCTTTAAAGCTCTCCCTGCGGCATCGCGAACAATAATTAAAACATTTAAAAAAACAACAACAAACCTCCGATCAAGCCTCTCTTTGTATTTTGATTTGATGGAAGTGGAAAAACACAAGCCGTGTACTAGATGGTGAGGAGGTTTCTCCTACTGCCAAACTCTAGTGTGTCGAACCCTGGAGCTTCCTGGTTTGATGGTAAGACCCGGGAGTGAGGAACGTGCAGTTTTTCAGATGATGCTGGACTCCCAACACCTGCCTGTCAGTCAGCCTGAGGATGGCCAACGGGATGAGGAGAGGCCAGAGACCATCGACCACAGGTTCCCCATTGCTATTTCAGACTCTGCAAAACTCCTTTCTATTGCTCACATACACAGTTTAAATGTGGGGCAGAATCACACATAAGGAGAGCCTGCCTGGATCACGCCTACGACCCATCGAATCCAGCATCCTGTTCTCACGGTGACCAACCAGATGCCTTTCTGGGGAAACCCACAAGAGCAACACTCTTCCCTTCTGCGTCTCCATATAGGTGCCCTTATTCAAACTCCCTGGTCTGCCCGCGATTTTGAAGCCTCACTTTCCCCATCTGCAAAATGGGCCTGGGGTTTACTTTAAACTCATGTTTTAATTTATTAAATTTCGATACAGTCTGAGGGTTTGCTGGTGGACAGAGACGATTCAAAGCCAAAACAAAACTCTGGAAACAAACTCTAGGCCTTTTGCAAAAGTGTTTGAAAGTTGGGCAAAGTTTTATATAAGAGGCAGCACCTCACCCACAGCAAAAGGGCAAATCTCAAACAGCGCTCTCCACATTTCACAGCACCCGTAACCCAGGCTGTTTTGCAATACGCTACGCACACCCCACAGATTTGCCAAACAGGGGGCAGGGGAGAGCGATCCTGCTCCGCTATTCCACATTTGACCACCAGAGGTCAATCTTGCCCCACACACAAACATACCGATTTAAATCAGAAGTCGTTCCCCCCCTCCAACTCACAACAAAGTTTTCCCACCCCACCCCACTCCGGAGAAGACACATCTAAACACACTCTGTCATGTGAAGGACGGGGAAATCCTCGATTTGATTTTTTTTTTTTTTTTTAATAAAGAGGTTGGATTTCTAATAACTTTCCCTTACACCTGGATAACTTTGTCCCCAAGAGAACATGATTCCCCCCCTCTCTCCCCCCACCCGTAAATATAGATCACTTTATTCTAAGGAAGCGCTTTAAGAAATTTACAAAAAAGTGCTGGAGGGGGAGAGAGCGAGGATTGAACTCTTGGAGTTGGCTGCGCTCGATCTCCTTTCGCCTTGGCCGTTCCTTAAGCAAACAAACAAGACTTCGCCGCCTTCTCCACGGCCCCGCTCTCGCCTTCCGAAGCATGTTAATTTGGGGAGGGGGTACCAAAATAAACAGGCACCCCTGACTCGTGGGTCTTTGGCTCAGCAGAGGGGGCTGTTGTCCTAGTCTTTAGGGCTTTGGAGAGGGCTCTCCCAAACCCAGATCCTAAATTTTGCCCCTCTCTCTGCAGGGATTAAGGAGATCAGTTTGCAGACGGGTAAGTGTTAATAAATGCGTCTCCTTCCCCGCTATTAATTCCTGTGTTCCCTTCCAGGAACGCTTCTTCAAGCGTCTGGGTTTGTTTGGTTTTTTTAAAGGGGCCGTAGTCTGGGCCATTCTGGAGAGAGAGGGGAAGCCTGGAGCAACCAGCGAGGCTTAACTGCGCGGTAACTGCCCCACTTCCATAGTCAGGGGGTAGAGAAAGCTGGGGTCTCCCATCTCCCCACACCTATTTCAAGGTTTAATGTCCAGGGGAGCGGAGTGGCAAAATTTGGCTAGCATGGAATTGGAGAAGGGTGGGTCTGCTATTCCGGGGTAGGTGACTCCAGAATAAGAGCGCAAAAAGACCCCCCTCCCCAATTAAAACCGCGTTCCAGGCTTGACTGATCTTCCCATCACCAATCCTAACGTCCAGCAATAACATCTATATATTAAATTCTAGTGTTCCCCATATCTATTACAGTATATTACATGTATCTTTCAAATGCGCTGGGTTTTATTTTTTTTCTTCTTCTAAAAACTGGGCTCGTGTTTCGGAAACCAGACTTCCCTACATCCCTTCGTAGAGGCTCATTTTTTAATTGTTTCTTGAAAATAAAGTCGCCACATTTGCTATCGGGCGGGGGGGGGGGCGGAGAGAAGAAGAGAAAACAGGGATTAATATTAATCCAACAGCCACCTCCACCAGGCTGACTCTGTTTTCATGGCACAGCTTCTGTTCCCAGGCTCAGCTGGCTGCTTTTCTCGTCCCCACGCACATACACACACGCCGGGGAGCCTGGAAACATTCGCGCGCCAGCAGGACCCGACGCGCGCCAGCCAAGATCGAACGCAGATGGAGGCTCCTCGGGGCCGGGACCTGCCTATTTTTCGCTCAGGGAAAACACAACACCCCGGCGCCCGCGGAGGCAGGGACGCGGATATAAATAAACAAGAGGGTCTGTCCCCTAACTTTTTTTCTCTTCTCCCCGCCCTACCCAAATATAACCCACCCGAGAGAATTATGCTGCATGACAAAGTCCTCCGGCATCGCCAAAGTATCCAAGATGAAGGATTTCGCCTTTCCTAATATTTTTCAAAGACACGAGTCCCCCATATATCCATCGCTCCCCATATTTTTAAAGAGAGAAACAAAACGCATGGTGGCAAATATTTTTTTTTCTGCAGCTCCATTTAAAAATATATATTAAATACATATATACTGTATACATGCACATGTGAAATTGCGGCGCGGGGTAGAGATGCTGGGAACTGCCTGCCTCTCTGGGTTTGCGGCAGAGGCTGCCGGCGGAACCAGACAGGTTTTTCCCCTTTTATTTTCTGGGGCTGTTATGGAAGGGAAGCACCGTCCTATGTTGGGCTCGTGCGCGCATCTTGCGCGCCGGGCCAGGGACCTCCGCCTCCCGCGCTCTTCCGCGTGCGCGCCCGCCCGCCTTTGGAAACAACCCCGGCGCTCTCCGGCTACCCGGGCCGCGCCGGATGACAGCCGGCCGCGGAGGAGGAGGAGGAAGGAGAGGAGGAGGCCGGCCCGGCCATTGGGAGGCGAGTGGCAGGCACGCAGCCCCGACCGCCGCAGAAATACACACAGAGCGCGAGGCCAGAGAGGCGCCCCCCCCTCCCGCTCCCCTTCTCCGGCCCCGATCCCGGGAGACGCGCCGCGGCAGGTGCCCAACGCGTCGGGACCCGGCCGATCTCTTTGGGGGGCGAGTTGCCCGGACATAAGTCAGTCGTAAGCTGTCTTTCTGTCTGCCCCCGAGAAAAGACAAAAAAGGGGGATTTTTGGGGGTGCGTGTTTTCTACCCTCTGCATGTTTCCTCGGGAGTAAGTAAGCCCCATTGGGGAAACCCCTTCACCCCGGCGCGCAATCCTATAGATGCACGCTTTGGTGAGCTTCGGAGCGCCAGCCGGTTGCATGTTTACTTGTGCTTGTTTATTGATATTTGGGTCGCCCGGTGGAACAAACAAACAACCGTCCCCTCCTCCTCCTCCTCCTCCGCTTCTTTCCCTTCCCCGGCTGCCCTTGTGCGTTTCGCCCGCGCGCACGCGAGGCCCTGGTCGGTGGAGCGGCGCCAGGCGAGCGAGGCGAGCTGGCGTTATCGAGCGCCCGAAAGGAAAGAGAATGGAGGGGGGAGAAGGAAAAATCAAAACACGTTTCGGGGGACCCAGTTTTGCAAAGTGATTTAAAAAAAAAAAAAAGAGGGTGGAGGAAATTTGAAAAATGCCTCCATGGGCAAAAAATATTAAGACCCGGTCACGATGGGACAAACACGAGCAAAGGCGGCCGCCGGCTCTATGCATGGAGAGGAATCGCGGAAAAGAGGCGCCCAGCTCGGCGCGCCCGATCAGCACAACCGCCAGCTTCCCCCAGAGCTCTCTGGCGCTCTCTCTCCCTCCCCGCCAGCTTCCTTCCACGGGCAGCCCTTCCAAAAAAACAGCCCAGGAAACACGCGATCCCAACACAACAGCCACAATCCTCGGCAAAACGCCCCGCGCCTCCTCGCCTTCCAAAATGAAACTGACAAGCGTCAAAACAGCCACCCTCTCTGCTCCCTGCAAGCAGAAATTGACCAGCTCAGGAGAGAGAGGCAGGCAGGCAGGCAGGCAAGCAGCAAACCCCGCCGGGGAGACTGACAAGGCTTTAAAGCCAGCATGGCTCCCCCCCCCCTTCCTGGTGGCTCTGGGCGATTGGAGAGCAGGGGGAGCCCTGATCGCCTGCCTTCCACCTGCCGCGCCAGGGAGAAGGAAAGAAAGGGGGACACACACATACAACACGAGAAACAGACCCCCCTTTGCAAAAGCACCGGCGCCAAACGGGGCCAGAGCCTTCGCCCCCCCTCCAGCCACCTCCCCCTCCTTGCTCAAGAAAGCCCCCGATATCCAGGCAACAAAAAGGTGGCAATGGGATGGATGGAAATGAAAGAGGCGCAGCGCGCAACGGAGCCCTGGCACCGCCGCCGTCGCCGCCAGCATCTTGGCTGCGTTGCTATTGTTATTGCTCTAAATATTATTATGGTTATTATTATTATGGTTATTATTAATCATCCTCATCCAAGGAGGCACGGCGCAGGCAGCAGCAGCAGCAGCAGCAGCCCGGACAGCGGCAGCAATGCAAAGCAGCGAGCGAGAGCGAATCACCTGGTCTCCGCGCTTTCCTAGAAACTCCTTGCATCACCACTTCTAAGAACCCCAGTTCTAAGAATCAACACAGCTCAATTCTCGGAATTTGAGCGGCAGGCGCTACCATCGCAGGCAGCCCGGGGAGGATCCCGGGGAAGGGCTTTCTCCCAGGAGGGGCCGAAGCGGGCCCGGAACCCACTCGGGGACGCCCCCGAGCTTGTAGGGAGACTTAGAAAAAGGGTCCCCAAGGATTCCCCCGGGGGAAAACTTGCGGGAAGGGGCCGGGAGGGAGGTGCGGGCCCCGGGCCCCCCCGTCGCCAGTGGTAGGCTCCTCTCTGGCCGTCACGTGGGGACCTTGCCTACCGTGACGTCAGGGATCGGCCTCAATACAATGTTGCAGAGTTCTATTCGCTTTCCTTCCCCCCCTCCTCCTCCCGCCCTCCTCCCCCCGCTGGAATTCTGAGAACTAATTTGCTTGGCGGTGACATAAGAGAAATCCGGGGATCCGGGGCGAATTCCATTTCGCTGCTTCGGTTCCCATACCCCCCCCCAGCATCTCTTTAAGGGGGAAAAAAAAGCTTTAAACCCCCCCCCCCCTCGTTCCAAAGGCTTTTGCATTTGCTTTTCAGGTCCTAAGCAGAGAGACCCAAAACATGGTGATAATAATATGCAGCTTTTGATGAGGGGGGTTTGATTTGACTTTTTTGCTTTTTCTCTCCACCCCCCCCCCCCACCGCCGCCAGCGATATTCAGTAGGAAAGGGGAGAAAAGGAAACGAGAGCAGGAGAAGGGCAAGGAGAGATCCTCGTTGCGCCTCAGGCGCTGGTGGGGGTGAAGAATTGGAGGAAGGTTCGTATTTTTTTTTAAAAAAAAACAAAAACTGAAAAAGGAAGAAGATGGGGGGGGGGAGACCCAGACCTGCAGTTTTTCGGGCTGAGAGCGAGGAAGAAGAAGGAGGAGGAGGAGGAGAAGCCCGTTCAGAAATAAGACACTTTTGTTTTGTTTCGTTTTTCTTCTTTGCTTTACTGGGGAATTTTGTGTCTGTGTGTAAATACCTTGTCTTTTTATTATTTTTTTAATTTATCGACAGTGCGTTTGTGGAACGTTCCTTTCAAGAGAGATCTGTGGACTTGCTTTTTTGGAAAACATCTCTGGGCTCTTGTGATTTCAGAGAAGGGGGAGGATTCGCTGTTGGAGAAACAAGGTCGTGGTTTGTTTGTGGATTCTTGTTTTCGTTTTTCCGTTCTAGATACTTTTTCCCCCCCTAGAAGTTTTTCAGTTTTGTGGGGTTCCCCCCCCCTTCCGCCTCAAGCGGCTCTTCTGTAAATCGAGGACTCTTGATCAAACTCAAATTGCTGGGAGGACCTCACCCTGCTGTCTTGCTGAAGGATTCTGACGTGGTGGTTCGGTTCTGGGACGCTTCACCTTTTTCCCCTTTCCCCTGTTCTTGCAAAAGAAAAAAGAAAACCAGATTGTGGGCCTTCACAGGCTCCCCAGATGGGTCAGCTCCTTTCCTCTGTTGCAGAGGGGAAGGCAAGAGGGAGAATTACAGAAGCAGCCCACTTTGCTTATCGCAGAACCGGGCCTTGCAGCACCCACGCCTGGGTTGCAGCTGTGGGGTGGGCAGCTGGGTGACCGGGGTTGGGGGTGGGGAGACCCAGACCCCCGTGTGCCCTGCAGGCTGGGTCATAGCAGATCTCTGGCTTTGAAGGGGAGTTGTGTGTGTTGGAGGGGGGGGTGTTCCATCTGGAGCAAATGTAAAATGAAACCAGGGTTTGGGAATCCCTGGCTGTCAAAACAGTTTTCTGCCTCGAAAGCTTGTCCTTGATTAGAAATGAGAGCAGTTTAATCGTTCTGCGGGCTCCAGAGTCTCTGCAAAGCCTTTTTAAAAAGTTGTAAATTGGATATTATTGCTAGGAATTTTTCTGGGGGGGTTATTTGTTCGCTTTGTAGCATTTCAGAACTGCCCCTCTGTGCTTGTGTGAATGGGGGCATGGAGGGGGGAGGCCGTTTGCCAAAATATGAGGATCAAAGGTGTTGTTGTTTTTGTTTTGGAACTTAATGAAAATGCAGATAGATGTCTTTCCGGTTCTCACTGTATCTGAGCCTAGTCAGCACACCCTCCTATCAAGCTGAGTTCTCAATTATTTGTTTATTTAATGATAATAAACGCCTAATTGTTATGAGATTGTGGGAGGATCTATAAATAGCTCAGTGACTCTTCCTCTCTTTAACACCCCCCCCCCTTTGACAGAAGGGGGAGGGGAAGAGAATCAAGGAAGCTCGATAAACTATGAATGGGAATTTGTTTACAACAAATAAACAAAGTTTGAATCACGGCACAGTCACACTGGCTAATCAAATTGCTTAGGGAAACTGATTAAGTGACATGCAAATTGTTTGAAACACTCAGCTGTAACTTCAGTGTGTGTGTGTGTGTGTGTGTGTGTGTGTGCGTGCGTTTAATTCTCAGTATAAATATTGCATAGATCCTCTCAGATCTTTGAGAAAGGAAGAAACACGCATGATTTTGGGGTTATGTCCCTTCCAACGATTAATGTCCTGCAGAGAATCTAGACTTTGAATGCAGTTTAAGAAAAGCTGCAATTCAGGAACATGGATTTATCTCATTTTGTAGATTGCAGAGCAAAGGGCACAGTGTTTTGGTGGATGTCTGCAAATAGAGCCATAAATCAGAGGGACGATTCGTCCCTGCATTTGTTTGCTTGTGTGCAGATAGATAACGACTATATTTACAAGACATTATTTTCCTGAAAATAAAAATCTATATTTTCAAGAAATTTAAATCTCTCGAGTTTGAAGGCAGTAAATGGGCTGTTTGAACGGTTTGACACGGACCACCTTATTGCTTTAGCACAATCACAGTTTCAAGAGGTAGACAAAATTCCTATTGTGTTCCCTTGGAGTGTGAAAACTCGTTTCAAATTCATTGTTGCAAACCATGCTCCCACCCGCTAGATGACAGGATGGCAGCCAAGACAGAGCCAAAAAGACTCTAAATGCATATGTGTGCTGTAAATAATGGACCATACTGGCTGAAATTATTTACTTGAATCCATGCCTGCAGCCCCAAGTAAAATGGACCTCAAGGCTTTGGGTGCGTCTCCTATTTGGGCTCCTCCCTGTGTGCCATCGCCTGCCCTCAGCCTAATATTTCCTCCCTATAGGCTGATTATAAGTGGAGAAGAAATGTATTCTTCTTCAAAGCCATTCCCCTTCAGAGGTCAGAGGGTAGTGTTCCTAAAGTAGCCAGAGGGGGCACTGCAGAGCAGCAGGAAGAAGCCGTGCGACTCCCTAGCAAATTCCCAGCTGGGTTTCAAGGGCTATTTTCAAGGGACCAGCTTCCTCCCCCCCCCCCCCCCGCCCAGCCATCAACCCTGCAAAGCGAGCGTCTTTTAGCAAGTGCACACCAACACACACATTGCACCTGATTCCATGTTTTTAAAGCCTCGGTAGAGAGGCCCCGAGAAAAGGATTTGGGTAGGAAGCAGATGTTTGTTTATTTGCAACAGCCCCTCTGTGCAAAATAGGAAAGAATGGGGAGGAATATCTGATTTTGCCATTTTGCCATCACATGCTTTGAAGTCCCAGTGTTTGCAAATATCCCTGCAAAGGTATCATCTCCATAAGCATCTGTCCGGGATGCTTTAGCTGAGATTCCTGCATTGCAAGGGGCTGGACTAGATGACTCTTGAGGGTCCCTTCCAACTCTACGGTTCTATGATTCTATTTATCTGGGAGGGCCCCCATCTCTGTTACACCCCGTTCCCCTCTTTGAAAGTGGAACCTGCCGTTTTTAATACGGGAATCACGAGACTGGGTGCCCCCTCACACAGTTGCCTGCGAGGGGGAATTGTCTTACCGAGATATACAGCATTGAGAGCCCTGGAAAGGCACAATATAAATGCACAGCAAAGTGTGTATGGGGTAAAAAGGTATAGACAGGAGCCTTGATCAATAAGGGGCTATGGAATTCGGCCACCCACCATGCATACTGGAGATGAGGGAGACATTCAGTTCGGTTTTGCACTTAAAGGCAAACCGACCTAATTTGCCCTTTCTGAAACTATAAGCAAACCGAAAAGTGGAAGTAACCTTCGAAATTTGCACTTTTCTGAATTTTGCAAGGCAGTTCTACGAAAATGCATATCCTGGGGCAAAGTATGCATTAAATGCATACATTACTGGGGGGGGGGGGTTTCCTTAAAGAAATCATAACAATCTTTTCAATAGTAGCAAAAGAGAAAAATCATGGACAACTCTGGCACAATGCAATGTTAGCAGAATTACGTACAATATTAAGTCTGCTATGCACCTGAAAGCCCAAACTAAGTCACTAATATTTTCAAATAAAACTGCCATGAAGATGACAGAATCACCGGAGGCGCTCTAAACTCACCTCCACCATTAATAAACTTTAAGAAGGGATATTATTCTTTATCAAACAAGCTGAGTTCAGTCTCCCCTTGAATTACTCAGCTGTGGTTAGATGTTTCAAGAGATGTTTAGGTGTTTCGAGAGAGCTATACCTCATGCATTGTTATAACACATCTCTTTTACATTATATTGTAAATTACCCTGTGATCTTCAGATGAAGGGTGGTATAGAAAGTTAGTTAGTTAGTTAGTTAGTTAGTTAGTTAGTTAGTTAGTTAATTTTGGGATTTGCCCTTTAGATTTCCAGTCCTTGTCTCACAGAGGCTAACAGCAGAACTGCCCAAGTCTTACGTGATGCTGCAAGATGTATAGGAGAGAAATGTTTTTGCAAAAAAACCCCAAAACAAAACACCAATGTTTATTAGGCAGACCTGCATGCAAAATTGTGCATATTAGGAGATATTTGCAATAGTGATGAATTTTTATGAAAACTTTGAAAAGTGTTTTTTTTTTTAATATAAAAACTGATATGGAAACGTGAACTGAATTTAACATTGGAAAAAATGAGAAACTGAAGGAAATTGAAACTGAGCGTTTTGCCCACCCTGAAATATAATCAATAAGGTCCCTTATATTTTTAAATCTTGGTTCTGTCTCCAGCTGGTTCATCTATATATTTTCATCCAGCTCTCGCTGTGGATCCTGCCCTCTCCATCAATTTTGCTTCATGCAGCTGAGGAGGGAGTTTGGCTTTCAACTCAGGACCCTGCCGGATAAGTCCCTAATTTTCCCATATAAGTGAATGGAGGGGCTTTTGTTTCATCTGAGAGCAATCAGAAAATGGGGTGGAGGACACCCCCTGTGGCCAGCGGGGATGGGTTGGCCCTGTGTGCAGGAAAAAACCCACAACAACAACAACAACAACATCAACAAGTGGGCATCTGCTTTGCATTTGGGTTGGAGCTGCTATTTCTGATCAGATGGAAATTAAAAAGGGCATATTTGAGCCTTGGCTCCCCGGCCAAATGGCTCATTCCTGCCTGCCCACTCCCTGGCCTTGCATTCGCAGAAGTTAGCCTGCTGTTCCCTTCCTGGAAAAGCTCTGTGCAGGGATGGCACAAGGCACAAAACATTTTTAGCCATTTAATTGTCGTGCTCTTAAGCGACTGTTCGATTAGCAGTCAGGTTGAAATGCACGTTGCAGAACCCCAGTAAGCACCCTCAGAATAAGCCTCCTTCCCAAAGCTTTCCTGATCCAGCAAATGACTTAAACGCAGGAGCATTCGATGGTGCAGTTGAGACGTGAGCATGTTTACTTGGAAGTAAATCCCAATGATTTCAGTGTGCCTTAGCTGGAGTGCTGCTTCTCAGAGCAGATTTACCACTCAAATTCATCCCTTTAAATAAGCTGACATCCTGTCACTAAACTTGTTTCTTCGACTGGAGGAATTAAGCATATGTCCTCCCAAGGATGGTGCTCAAATCACCAGAAAAGGCACAGATATTTTGTAACGATGGCCCCGTCACGGGATCTTTTCCTAAGGGGACTGAGGCACAGATTATGAATCCACATTTTAAAGTCACGAATGATTCTGACGGAACAATTCTGCTACGCTTTTGCAACAGCAAATAATTAGCCGGGTGATATCTGGGTGAATAACTGATGCAGTCCACTTTGCATGCCACAGAGCCCCCAAAAACTGAGAGCAGGGACATTGGAGGGGCAAATGAGAAATCATGCAACTGTCTAGAACTTAAAAGAAGTGTTTGCAAATCTCCAAACTTCAATCAGGTCCCAAACTGGAATCTCCGGCATTAGAAATCTGAATGTGAAGCTTTTCAAAATTTGAAACCCTAGCCTTGTGGGTGTCTTGCTGATTGCACCGGCAGGCATGAAATGTGAAATCTCGTACGCTGTCAGCTGTCAAGTGCTAAATGTTGAGCCATGCCCTCCTAACAAATACCATTGCTTTGTCGGCTATCAAATAGTGTCGACTGGCAGCCATCAAGAGGTTTGAAATCAAATAATCACGAGGCTGGTTTCAATGCAAGTTAAGAAATATTTGGTGAATATTGTCTGGCAAATATTCGAGCATTCAGGGAAGAGTTAGCAGCCGTTTTGTTCGGTCTGCACTTTTGGAAGCAGAAGGCTCATTTTGGCTCTACGGCCATCCCAAATCCGGCGAAGCCTCTTCAGTGATCTCACAGTCGGACCTAAGCAAGAGGAACTGGCCTTAGATAGGGGGCTCTCCGAGACCCTGAAGGAAAGCTGGCGAATTTATTCATCGGTTTTCTTCCTGGCCCTTCACCACATGGTTTAAGGGCAGGATGCAACAATATAATAACGTGCAGTTCTGGGAAGCCGAACGAGTCCAGAAGAAAGCGAGGTCATTCCAAATGGAGCCGGACAGCTCACGGGGAATTAAACCGGTTGCATGTTTGTGCCGACTGCCGTCCTGTGCTTGGTTGTGACGGTGGCACACCTTTCCCTCTCCGAGGTGGAAGCCTGACAGCAAGGCCCATGGGGTAACAAGACAGCTGTCATTACATGCAGTCAACCCTACCTTCCGTGGCAGGACATAATGGAACTTGTAATATGTTTCTTCTTCTCCTCCTTCCTATTTTCAAAATTAACCTCCACCTACGTTCCTCACTCCCCCCCCCCCATGAAAGCAAGAGAAGAATGTGTATTTTAACAACCCAATTACATCTTCAATTGGAACAATTTTAGGGAGGAGAGGCATTAACCCATTCAGGGAACACGGGCTCATAAACTAGCTTGATAAGTTGCCCTTTAGCACATCTTCACTGTGGTTTATAGACCCTCAAAGTGATTTAGGTGATGCACAGCGGGGGAGCAGATTTTCATCTCTTTCAGCCCACAAAAAATATTTATGGGAAATTATCTCTGGAATTTTAATCCATGCATTTTTTAAAAAAAATTAAAAACTTTGATTTATATCCCACCTTTAGAACCCAAGGGGTTGCCCAGAAGTCTCGCAGCTGGATCATGGCAAGAAGACATGTTTAGCATCTGCAATGGGGTAGCCTCATGGGTCCTCGGATCATGTATTATTACTATTATTATTATTATTATTATTATTATTATTATTATTATTTCTGCGGATACTCAAAGGTATGCAGTACTGGCACCATTTTTTTCTAGAAGAAAAGCACTGGTGATTATTATCCAAAGATATATAACAAGGAATGTGTGTGCTAATGTGAAACCGATAGTCATTCCTGACTGATTAACCCAGATTAAGAACAGAGTGGGCATATTCCATGCATATTATCTGGTGGATGTAAAACCCATCTGCCTTTGTGCTCGGACTGGTGAATATTATGGGCTACATTTTAATGGTGTGGGGTTTTGTTTTGTTTTAATTGAACGTTTCCTTTCTTTTTCTTCTTCTCATGAGCCCATAAAATCCAAACAAGGGCATCCACTTTTCTTATCCCCCTTCATCCCTCGAGGTGCCAAAACAACGTAACTCTTGCAGTTTTGTACTACCTGTCTCTTGAGCATCCTAGCCAAAATGTGGATTGTTTGCACATTAGGAAGGCCCGTGTTGCCT
This sequence comes from Darevskia nairensis, assembly GCA_034642065.1. NCBI lineage: Eukaryota > Metazoa > Chordata > Lepidosauria > Squamata > Lacertidae > Darevskia > Darevskia nairensis. Next base: position 336,257 of record JAWWNI010001326.1, on the reverse strand, counting down.
GCTATTTGCCCAGTCAGTGAGCACTTCAGCCAAATCTTGCAATCGGTCTAGCCTGCTTCTTCTTAGGGCTGGGTGGCAGCTTTCTGTACAGCCCCTGTGCTATTTCCAGGTCTGACATATAATTTTCTCCTGCTACTACCTTTCCTATTTGTTTGTTCCCAAGCGTCGGTATAATTCACAGCAGACAGCATGAGGTGCCCCAAGATCTTATCTCCCTGATGTTCAGTTTGTAACTGCCTGCTTGCTTAATGTACATAAACATCACATGACCGTATGATTTTGATTTTAATTTATATATTATGTGTGTTCTGGTTTTATAGCATCAGCAGTGCATGGTAACTAAGCTGCTAGGGTTTGCTTTTCTGCTCCTTGCCTGGACTACAGATGCACTTAAATAATTAGCCGAGAGCAAGCCTCCAATAAATCTCCAAAACAGCACACTAGTCTATAATACCAGCGACGGCAGAATTGTTTTGAGTTGGGTAATGCATTAAAGCCGAACTTTTGCAAAAGCATCATAATGTGTTCCTTCGTATGATGCAGTCCAAACTTTTCCAGGCCCCTGCCCCCTTGTTCCTATAAGCTCATCCCCAGTGCCCCTTAACCAAGGCATTATTCAGAATAGCAGTTTGCACAACTTGCTAAGCAAAACAGTTCGAAAACAGTAGCAATTAATTGCACGGTTATTCAAAATCCAATTAAAACTAATTTGTTTAATTCAACACAATTGGTGATCCAACTTTTCTGATAGTCATTTATACTTCTAGGACGCCTCTTAACATCACCAGGTAATCCCCCCACCCGCCCCCCGCGGTTGGTACCACCCAATTTGGGGACAAGTGTTTTAGATAATTTAAACAAGTGGACTGGCTGATTTAGATACATCCATCATTGCTTAACCTGGTGCTGAGAGTCTAAAGCTGGGATGGAGAAAATATGTACCCCTTCAGAGCTTCTTGGACTCCAACTGCCATGGGCTGAGATGGGAGTTGGAGTCTAGCAACACCCAGAGGGACATGAATGTCCCCCACCCCAGATCTTATAGGGGACAGACCTTAGGGTCACTGCAGAGGACAACCTGGGTGCTGAATTTAGGACTTAATACATGTAGAATTTTGCATCTCCAAACATATTCAGTATACCTGAAGGAGCGTCTCCACCTCCATCATTCAGCCCGGACACTGAGGTCCAGCTCCGAGGGCCTTCTGGCGATTCCCTCGCTGCGAGAAGCCAAGTTACAGGGAACCAGGCAGAGGGCCTTCTCGGTGGTGGTGCCTGCCCTATGGAACGTCCTCCCAGCATATGTCAAAGAGAAAAACAACTACCAGACCTTTAGAAGACATCTGAAGGCAGCCCTGTTTAGGGAGGCTTTTAATGTTTAATAGACTATTGTATTTGAATGTTCTGTTGGAAGCCGCCCAGAGTGGCTGGGGAAACCCAGCCGGATGGGTGGGGTATAAATAAATAAATATTATTATTATTATTATGGTAACCTCCTCCCTTCATATGAGCAGACCCAGGGCCGGATTTAGGTTGGATGAGGCCCTCAGCTCCTGAAGGTAATGGGGCCCTTTATATGTCCAGCTGTCCTTTGTCAACAACAAATTGTCACTGATTTTTGTGTTGAACGTATGCTATATGGTAATTGATGGACCTCATAGGAGCCTACACAACACAAAACACAGTTGCTGCATGTAGGTTTTATTTTATTCGTTTTTTATCTTATATTTTGGAAATGTACACCCAGGTTTTTTCCCCCTTTATATTTTTTTGGGGGCCCCAAGAGAGTGGGGCCCTAAGCTAGAGCTTGTTTAGCTTATACGTAAATCCGGCACTGAACAGACCCCATCGTTTCCTTCCCCTAAGAACATGCATGTGTCACGAATGCCTTTCTGTAATGAGAGGTGTGGTTTGAGCATTCCTGGAAGTTAGGCTTTTTCCACCTGAGAACCCTTTGCTACCTCAGAGGTGTGGAAGCTAATTGTGGCTGCTTCGGGTGGACAATCCCTGAAAACTATTGTTTATTAGGCGTGACGGCTTTTTTTTTTTTTAAAGGGCTTCCATTTTCAGAGGCAGTATACTCCAAAAGCCAAAGGCTCGAGCACAAATATTGGGGAGGGGGCATGCTGAGGGCTCCACACCCTGCCGGCGGGGAATCGGCTTGGGCAGAAGATGCTGGATTAGGTGGGCAAATGGCCTGATCCAGGATGACCCTTCGGTTATTCCTATGGAGGAAAGGCACAGACCTCTCCATCTCTCCAACTGAACTTTGGTACCCACCAAGCCTGGGTGAAGTTCCACATGGAGTATTACGTCTGGGAGGATGCAGGCAGATACAGGTATATAAATAAATTGCTTTTATTAGAGGCCAGCCATTTGTCCTGAATACTCTGTGCTTTGAGTGCCATATATTTTCCCCGTCTATAAGACGCCCCCGTGTATAAGACACCCTCTATTTTTTGGGGACTCCGATTTAAGAAATTGGGGGGAGATACTAGAGCCCAGATTTTGAACATTATTTTAGAGTTAAAAAAAACAACCATAGTCTTATACACGGAAAAGTACGGTAATATTGCCAGGGTGAATATTCCATCACCGCTTCATTTCCCCATCTCTGGTTGTTTTGCCAAATGTAGGAATACATTTAAGGCTTAACCATTTGGACTGCTGGTATTCAAAGGTTTGGAAAATTGCCCTTCTGGAAAAGATATCTCAGAAACTGAAAGTATCTAAAGGACTTTGAAGGCCAATGTTTCCTACCCGCCCCGCCCCCCCGCCCCCAATACATGGCATGATTTTATTCCATATTCAAATATTGAGGCCCACAGTGCTACCAACAGCCTTTGCAAAGGTCTGGCTCATTTAAGACGAGACAGAACCTTTATTCTCAATAATGATGGGACTCACACCAGTGGAGAACGCTTTTATTTTATAAATCTTTATTATTTGCAAAGGGAGTCTTTGCATGAGTTAATATATTATTGTTTCTTCGGAGCTTCCCTGTAACTTTGTGCCCTTTCAGACTGTGACGCTTTGTGGTTCAAAATGCCTGATTCTTTGTTTTTCTTCTTTTTGTTATGTTTTCCCCTTTGTTCACAAATCAATAAAAGAAAACAAATCCGGGATATTAAAGTGGAAAGTGCAGCATTTAGAAATTATAACAGAAATGTGTTGGAAATATCAAAATGCCATGGTTATTTTTCCAGAGCTCAATGAATAAACATGAGATATATTGACAACACTAGATCTTCTCTTTCTTCTTCTCTGAGTTAAATTATTTCTGCTAAGTTTTGACATTCGTGTGATGTGCCACACTTTGCAGATGGAGATGTAGTGCAACACCGGTTCTTTGCAATGATTATCTTGGTCGCTGCCTAAAGCTTGGGAAACCAGTAACTCATTTGTGCTCTGCCTAATAAATCTAAATAACCAGCCAATGGATCTGACGAGAAGCTCCACAGTCTCATTAATTTCCTTTCCTTTCAACTGCAGTCCTACTCACACCGATCTGAGAGCAAGTCCTATCGAACTCAGCGGGACTTTGGAATAACATGCTAATTTCTAAACTCAATAAGATGGTGGTCAGTTCTACAGATGTGTAGGGAAACGGCAAACAAACAGTTGCGCCACCAGGGTTTATTAAAGCGCTCTCTGTATATTTTGTCCAATTCATGGGATGGCGAAATGCAAATTTGCAAAGGATCCCACAATGGTTTCTCTCGAAGGGAAATTCCTTCGTGAAGTCCTTGCACAACTCTCATCCCATAATGCTTCTCCCCCGCGCAATGTCCTATTTTGCTGGACATTATTTCGAGACCGATAATGATGTAAGTACCATATTCTATATTTGAATAAAAGTTTGATCGTACCGCTTTGAATTCTGTGCCACAGTTAATCACTATGTATCAGTTGAGCCGAAGAACCAATTCCCACTTCCTCTCCAATCATTAAGAGTATCTTCATATTCAAATTATTAATGCCAACGGGGATTTTCCCCTCCCGTCCTAAAATGCGTAATCAATTGATAACCGATTAAGCAAGTCCTCTTTTGAAATACATCCTTGACTCATCCCATCCCAAATTTTCTTATCGAGCATATGGTGAAATACATTTCCAATTTGATTAATTTACTTCCTTATTTATTTATTTATTTATTTATTTGCCGCAATAACTGGCACAGCGGCCAGTTCTGCACAGGAAGGAATTTCCTTGCCGTTTCATGATTCTCAGAGACTTAATTCATTTATTATATCATGTATTTATTGCATTTATATCCTCCTCTTCCTCTCCCCCCCCCCCCACCAAGGAGCTCAAGGTGGAAATACGCGCTTCGTTCCCTTCCTCATTTAATCCCCACAACAGCCCGGTGAGGTAGGGCAGGCTGAAAAGTGGAGACTGGCGCCCACGGTGGCACCCAGCGAGCTTCATTGCTGGGTGGGGATTTGAACCCTGGTCTCTCCCAGGTCTTAGTCCGACAATCTAACCACTACACCACACTGCCTCTCGCAACAGAGGCAAATAATTGCTCAACTTCTAACATTGTGTATGCCAGCAGTGCCCGTCGGCTCTCTATATTGGACAAACAGGCCAAACTCTACGCCAAAGGATAAATGGACATAAATCTGACGTCAGGAATCACGAGACAGAGAAACCAGTAGGAGAGCACTTCAATCTCCCAGGACACTCTATACAAGATCTCAAAGTAGCTGTCTTATTGCAAAGGAATTTCAGAAATAGACTGGAAAGAGAAGTTGCTGAATTGCAACTGATTACCAAACTTAAAACCATGGAGAGACCTGGTCTGAATAGAGATATTGGATTCCTGTCTCATTACATATGCTAATCATCTGCATACTATTCCTTGCTTTTTCTTGTAGGACTAATTGCAGTCGTTAACAGTCGTCAACAAGTTTACCACACCTATCAGCCAATCACCCATTCCCACCACCCTTCTGAGTAATACCCCTCCCCACCCTCTCACTATATATAAGGGTCTGGTGACTTCTGTTTCAGTGTATCTGAAGAAGTGTGCATGCACATGAAAGCTTATACTGTACCCAGAACAAACTTAGCTGGTCTCTAAGATGCTACTGGACAATTTTTTATTATTTTTATTTCAGAGGCAAATAGTTAACCAAACAGAAAATGCGCTTCCTGGTTCTGTTCTGATTTTGTGGGGCGAGGGAAATGACGCTGAGCTTAAAGAGCCTTACTCTCGAGTAAGTCCACAACTCTGGAGACCCTTTAGAAATGCTGGCTTAAAAGAAGACTGGGTGGCTGTGATATGTTTGGTTATTATTTAGGAATAGCATTTATGTGTCCCCAAGTCTGCAAGGTTTATAACAGCAATGCACACGTCCGCGCACAGACAGCAGACAGGTACAAACTCGGGTCGCAAATTTGGGAAAGCCCCAAGGGACAAACACTGTCAACCAAAGCAGACAACTCTGAACTAAGATGGATCAATGGATTTGATTCAGGATACGACAGGTTTCCATTTGCAACCACTGCATTCTTAAACTTGTCGCGTGCCACTAAAGCAGAATGCTTAAATTATATTTCACGTTTCTCTAAGCAAACCATGCTGATATGACAGCTCCCTTCTTCTGTTCCAGATGATGGAGACTTCTTAGCTGAATCTAATTCTCAATATAGCGCAAGGCAACAGTGACTTTGGATTTCCTATAGGGTCCTTTCGGGTCAGGGGGGGGGGAGTTCTCTGCAAGGCGGTAGGGCTAAGTATTTCATCGGCTGCAGAGAGTGTTTTGCCAGATGTTAGCTACTGAGATTTCAAGAGCCTGGACCTGAATGCAAAATCTGGGCTTTCTTAAACAGAGAGCATCTCTCGAGGCACATTTATCTCGACAGTCTCCGTTCTGCCTAACCACATAAACTACAGGCAGCAATCTCCTGGGACATCTTCTTGAACCCGGTATTTCACCTCGGCAATGAAAATTCCCTAAACTGGTTGCCAAAGAGCTATCTTAATAGTTTTGAGGGCCTAAATGCCTATCACATTCCATCGTCATTCTTTTTACCTCTTTGAGGGTTTAGAATAAAAAAAATGTATGAACTGTATTAAATGAAAAGTACAAATAAGTAATATTCCTTTTTAAAAAAAATTAAATAAATACAGGATTTATATAACAGCTCTGTCCTAATCTTACCAATGCTATAAACTGGAATTTAACTTTTTATACTCGTTGGCATGTTTATTCATGACTGCAGGCTGTATGCAGTGTCAGCCCTACTCAGAGTAAGCCCACTGATCGTACGCGAGCAATCCCTATGCACGAGAAAGGGGCATAGAGCAAAGTGTCGTAAATTAAGCCGGCGTGAATTTACACCAGATCCAAACCCCAGTCACCGACGGGGCTACTGAGCCTGGCAGAAAGAAAATGAAAACTTTGCAATAGTGCTGTGCTCCGTGACTCCCCTGAATGGGCTTAGGATCCGACCTCTGTCTCCCTCTCTAGTCCTGCCTCTTCCATGCCCTCTTAGGGGTGGGGGGACTTACGCCAGACTCGGCTCAGCATAGGAAAAGAGCCTTTCTGGATCAGGTCCATTGCCCATCTAAACATGCATCCTGTCCTCACAGTGGCCAAATGGGCCGTGATTGTCCCCAGAATCGTTGCCACTGGCAGTGGTGCTTCTCCAATACTGGCGGAGGTGGCGATCAGGTAGGAAACCTCAGGGCCGGATTTAGGTTTGATGAAGCCCTAAGCTACTGAAGGCAATGGGGCCCTTTATATGGATAAAAGCCCCCCATCCAAACAATGACTACCATCAATGCAGGCAAGAATTTTATTTTTCATTTTCATTTTTATCATCTACAATACTGATTTATTTTATAGTACAGTACACTGGTCATTGCTTTCATTTTATGGATCAGTGGTCCCGTTAGATAGCAAAACTCACGCCCAATTGCTGTTTTAGGGGTTGCTTTTAAAAGTCTGGAATGGATTAACCCGTTTTGCATTACTTTCTACGGAAAAGCAGTGCGGCTTGGTTTTGGAACGCTTTGGTTTCGGAACGGACTTCCGGAACGGATTAAGTTTGAGAACCAAGGTACCACTGTATATAGAAAGGAGCAAACCAGGGATATTTGAGGGAACAGGCTAGCAGGCGGGGCTTACATCATAGGAGCCTACACAACACAAAACAATATTTCCAGCAACTGGTATTAGAAATATCGTTTGATACAGTTCAGTGTCTGGAGCAGTGATTTCTCCCTCTGCTTATTTATTTGCATTTTATTAGTTTCACATAATCAACTAATTGCAACAATATCAATCGCATACCGCAGATGACACCATAGTAGGGAGAAGAACGTGGATCCTAGGTTCATTAGGAAAACTTGTCAAAAGGCTCAATTTAGCTCTTATTTCAGGCCCTGTTTTCAGTAACCAGAATTTAATGTTCACTGTGCGACGATATCCCGGTTTTTACAACCATCGTTCTTGATGTGGCACTTGGGGTGCCAGCCAGTCCCTTAGGTCTTGCCATTTAATAATTCCCAGAGACCTCGAGGTGGTAAACGTTCCACCTAAATGTGCTATTAAAAGTAGATTAGATCATTAGACAAATTTGTGGATGAGAAAGGCATGGGGGCTGTGTACCACTTCCACCATTTGGGATAAATGGGCTGTATGTGACTGTGTTCTCTTCTGAGTAGGGATTAATGGAGCTTAGTTCGTCATCTCCGTTCATTTCAGTGGGTCTACTTTGAGTAAGACCAAGGATGCACATAGCTGAATACCAGTTACTAATTATCACAAAGGGGAAGAGGGCTGTTGGTTTTATGTATGGCTTCCGGGCTTTGCAGAGGCACTCTGGAAGACAAGATACTGTATTTAATGGTCTGATCTAGCATGCTTATTATATTATTATTATTATTATTATTATTATTATTATTATTATTATTATTAAATAATAATAACAACAACAACCATTAGCTAAGGTTGGAAGCCTAAATCAGTTTGATCAGTATCTAATCAGCTAAAACTCTAGAAGATCAACAGAGGCAGGGCTGAGAACTGACTTATTTATGTATATTTTTACAGAATATCTCTGCAGCCTTTAAAATTTTATACAGGCTCTTAAAGTTGCTCACAAGCTGGAAGGCAAAATTAAAAATATCAGAAGCAATACTGGTTTTTGGAGCAGACCAAAAACTTTTCTTTATTTTTACCAAATATGTAAATTTGACCTGGAATTTAATATATAATTTTATTTTATAATGTATATTTTAAAACTGCAGATTTCCCCTCCCCCTAAAAATCAAGACTAACTTGTTTTTAACATCTAGCTTTTATCAGTAAATTTAATGCATGTTTTATATATATTTTTGTAAACCACATAGAACTTTTGATGATTCAGTGATAGAGAAACCTGGTTAAATAAATTTTAAAAAATCAATATTTCAGTCATATGATTATCAATTTTATCCAAGTAACTTTTTTATTATTATATTTTATGAATATTGTGGTATCTATTTCACATTTGTAATTATGTTTCTATGTCGTAAACCAAACTGTGGCTTTCCGACGAAGAAAAGTCAGCAAAGGAAGAACAGTCATCAATTCACCCAAGTGAAATCAGCCACAACAGTTTATTTAAAACTAGTAAATTAAGCCCGTAAAGATTACGGGCTCTTGAAGAAAGGCGGCGGCGGGAGCCTCCAGGAACGGGAGGCTCCGCTGGAGGTGTGCGGGCGGCAGCGGCGCGAACGACCCGACGCCAAATGCTTTTCCCTCCGCCGCTAAACACCTCCTGGTTGCCGCGCTTTCCCCTTCCCTGCCAAGGTGCCACAGCGGCTGCTGCAGGTACGGAGGGGGAGAAGCAGCAGCGCGCGGGGAGCGGCCGCCATTGCGGCTGAAGCGGAGAGGTTCGGAGGCTCGCGAAGCGCAAGCGCTTCGCTCGCGCTGCGCTCCAACCTCAGGCTCCTCCTCCTCTCTCTCCTCTCCAATCCGTGTGTCAGTGGAGCGCAAGCGCACTTGCGAATTCCACTGACGGACGGAAAGCTACAGAGGGACATAGGCTCTTTATTATATAGGATTTTATTTTAGCCCATTGAGCTTCTTTTGATTCAGGTTTGTTGCTTGATCAAGGGCCGAAACGGAGCATGAAGCATCATTTAATGCTTCATATTGAAAGGTAACCTGCATGGGATTTTGGCTAGCCTGCACATTCATTTTGATTTAACAGATTGATTGATTAATTGATCCATCAGTTTCATGACAAATGATCAGCCAACTGACAAATCTTGTAACTGGTTGACAGCCCTGGATTTAGGGCTCTTTCCCAGACCCCCCAGGTGTCCCTATTTTCCAGGGACAGCCCCGGATTTGAAGAAGCCGTCCTGGTTTCTGATTTGATCCCACTTTCCCCTCGGGCATCCATATTTTCACGGGAGAAATTTTGGAGCGTATGGAGTTAGGGGCCCCCCAAGCCAGGGAGATAAGGAACTAAGCAACCTTAGAAGACACCTGAAGGCAGCCCTGTATAGGGAAGGTCTTTTAAAAAGAATGTTTAATGTTTTATTATATTTCTTTATATAAGTTGGAAGCTGCCCAGAGTGGCTGGGGCAACCCAGTCAGATGGGCGGGGTAAAAAAAAAATAAATTGTTATCATTACGGAATAGGGTGCCCCTATTTTAATTGGAGAAATAATAATAATAATAATAATAATAATAATAATAATAATAATATATTATTTATACCCCGCCCATCTGGCTGGTTTTCCCCAGCCACTCTGGGCGGCTTTCAACAGAACAATTAAAATACAATAATCTATAAAACATTAAAAGCCTCCCTAAACAGGGCTGCCTTCAGATGTCTTCTAAGAAATGTTGGAGGGTATGCTTTCTCACAAATCCTAGAATCGTAGAGTTGGAAGGGACGGCAAGAATTTCAGCTAAAGCATACCCCCCCCCTTTTTCAGCCATTGTACGGTAGACCCCCTCCTCTCAATTGTATGTTCTCAATTATCTACATCAGTGCAGATAATAATAATAATAATAATAATAATAATAATAATAATAATAATAATAATAATTTATTATTTCTACCCTGCCCATCTGGCTGGGTTTCCCCAGCCACTCTGGGCAGCTCGCAACAGAATATTAAAAACACGATAAAACATCAGGCATTACAAACTTACTTAAACAGGGCTGTCTTCAGATGTCTTCTAAAAGTCAGATAGTTGTTTATTTCCTTGACATCTGGTGGGAGGGCGTTCCACAGGGCAGGTGCCACCACCGAGAAGGCCCCCTGCCTGATTCCCTGTAACCTCACTTCTCGCAGGGAGGGAACCGCCAGAAGGCCCTCGGCGTTAGATCTCAGTGTCCGGGCTGGACGATGGGGATGGAGACGCTCCTTCAGGTATACTGGGCTGAGGCTGTTTAGGGCTTTAAAGGTCAGCACCAACACTTTGAACTGCCCTCTCCTCCTCCGTGAATTTGTCTAATCCTCTCATAAAGCCATCTAGGATGGAAGCCATAACTGCCTCTTGTGGGAGAGAGCTTTGCATAATTTCTTTCTTTCAAAGCCAACTCTTCTTCATAGCCATAACGACTCCATGGTACTTGACATGGTTCTCATGTGCTCCATGCTAGTTGCACCCCAATCCAAGCCCTTCTGGCGACCATGAAGCATATTTGTGGTGTCTTAGTTGCGGAACAGACCTTTCCCCATCAACGCCCATGTCTTGTGGCCTAGATAGAGTTATTAAATGCAATAATCCCACTGGAACGAGCTAGCCAGTTTCTCAACAGAATGTGGGCATTTAATTTTGGTTGGGTTATGAAACAGATTCCACAGGGCGGGTGCCACCACCGAGAAAGCCCTGTGCCTGGTTCCCTTACTTCTCACAGGGAGAAAACCACCAGAAGGCCCTCGGAGCTGGATCTCAGTGTCGGGGCAGAACGATGGGGGTGGATAATGCTATCTGTCATACCGAGATTCCTGCATTGGATAGGGCTTGACTAGATGATGCCTTGGCTCCCTTCCAAGTCTACAATTCTATGATTTTAGGAAGCCACAGGAGGGGAGAATTAGTCTTGTGTTCAAATCCTGCTTGCAGGTTTCCCACAGGTATCTGGTTGGCCACTGTGAGACAAGGATGCTGGACTAGATGGGCCATGGGCCTGATCCGAGGAACAGGCTCCCTTGGGAGGTGGTGGACTCTCCTTCCTTGGAGGTTTTAAAACCGAGGTTGGATGGCCATCGGTCAGGGATTCCTTGGCTGCCAGTCCTGGATTGCAGGGGGTTGGACTAGATGACCCTTGGCGCCCCTTCCAACCACGCCGTTCCGTGATCTGGCAGGCTCGTCTTATTTCCCCGCTCGGATCGGGACAACAGAGGGATGCTTTCGAAACCACAAGGCTGCTGCGACCACAGAAATGGGGGCAAAAAGACGAGCTGTTCCAGATTAATTAATCCGATCCAAATGGCGTGACTTTCTGCGACACACCCTCTCGGAGGAACAAAAAAAGGCAGGCCAATGAAACGGGCGCTTATAAATCTTGCAGACTGTCTCCTGGGCACATTTGGGAGCGGGGGGAGAGGATGTGCAGAGGGGCAAAGTTGGGAAATCTCAGCAGCTGCTCCCCGAAGCTTCCCCCGGAGAAGCTGGCAGCCGGTCCTCATGAATTTTATTTGACTCTTTGAAATGCCAGCCTGCGTTATTTAGTTTAATAAGTTAAAGGGGGGGGAGAGGAAGGGAGCTGGTGTGTGTGTGTGTGTGTGTCTAACACTCTCTGCCCAGCGAGCAGCAGATGTTCTGGCTGTGCCAGGGAAAAGGAATCCTGCTTTTCCTTGCCACAAGTCAAGGTCTCGCTGCGACGCCGGGAGAACTCCTTGGAATCCGAAGGCCGCTTCTTCGCCACGTCTTGGAGCTTTGGAGTCGCCATTGCACGGTTGCAAGAAAAGAAACCGTGTGCATGCACACGAAAGCTCATACCAAGAACAAACTTAGTTGGTCTCTAAGGTGCTACTGGAAGGAATTTTTTTTATATATATTTTATTTTGTTTCAGCAGGAAGAATGTACTGGGGGTGTTGCAGGGAGAGGAGAGAGAGAGAGGCAATTTCACCTTCTTGTCAAAACGAAAGAAAGGGGCTGGCATGACATTTGCTCATTAGCCTTTCCTATTTGTTTGACGGTGGAGTGTTTTTGGTTGCATGTCTGGATCTTTTCCTCCCTGCCCAAGGGAGGGGAGCAGTCAAACCAGACTGGCCTGCCTTGTTTTCGTGCAACACGCCCTCCGTACGAACACACGCACACACACACACACACACACACACACACACACACACACAAACACACACACCTGCCTGCGCAAGGCAGGCTGCGCCACACTCCGCTCTGAGCCAGGCCTGCAACGTGCTTTGGGGAGTAGGGAGATGTTGTAGTTTTCCATTCCTGCAGAGTTCCCTTGTTTATCCCAGGCAAGAACCTTTAGACAGGGTGAGCTACTCTTTCAAGGTGGCCCTGCTCTCCCTCTGGACAAAGTGTGCTCAAAGTCGAAGGGCAGATAAAAGGGGTTTGTTTTTTTTAAAGGGGGGGTCTCCAAGGATGGGTGGTGGGCAGGGGCGTAGCAAGGGGGGGCAATGGGGGCGAACCGCCCCGGGTTCCACCCCAGACAGGGGTGACACTTAAAAAAAATAATTAAAAATTTAAAAAAAAAAATTTTTTTTAACTTTATTGGAAAAAAGAGATAATAGACACACACACACACACACAACCCCCCACACCTCACAAAGTGGCACCATCAGAGGGGGGGGGTGACACTTCTTTATTTATTTTTTATTTATTTTTAAATTAAATTTTAACTTTATTGAAAAAAAAGAGATAATAGACACACACACACACACACACACACACACACAACCCCCCACACCTCACAAAGTGGCACCATCAGAGGGGGGGTGACACTTCTTTATTTTTTTTATTTTTTTTTATTTTTTTTAAATTAAATTTTAACTTTATTGGAAAAAAAGAGATAACACACACACACACACACACACACACACACACACACACACACACACACACAACCCCCCACACCTCACAAAGTGGCACCATCAGAGGGGGGGTGACACTTCTTTATTTTTTTTTATTTTTTTTTATTTTTTTTAAATTAAATTTTAACTTTATTGGAAAAAAAGAGATAACACACACACACACACACACACACACACACACACACACACACACACACACACAACCCCCCACACCTCACAAAGTGGCACCATCAGAGGGGGGTTGACACTTCTTTATTTTTTATTTTTTTAAAATTAAATTTTAACTTTATTGGAAAAAAAGAGATAATAGACACACACACACAACCCCCCCCACCTCACAAAGTGGCACAATCAGAGGGGGGGGTGACACTTCTTTATTTTTTATTTATTTTTTATTTTTTAAAAATTCAATTTTAACTTTATTGGGGGAAAAAGAGATAATAGACACACACAAAAAAAACCCCCACACACCTCGCAAAGTGGCACCATCATTTTTGGGAGGTGGGGGTGACTTGCTATGCCACTGGGTGCAGCTCTGCCAGCGCCCTGGCAAAGTGGGGGGGGGGGACAAAAAAATTCCACCCCGGGTACCACCTGGGCTGGCTACGTCTCTGGTGGTGGGCGATTGCGAACAGGCAGTGGTCTTTCCCAGCCTCCTTCCCTGAGACAATTGCAGTCCCCCCCCCCCACCACCCACGGATGCACGGAGCAATAAACTACAATAAAAGCCACAAGGCATCATGAAACAGCATCAATAAAAAAATATTTAAAAAAATACACACCGAGCAGCAAAGAGAAACATTGCCGCTTTGGATGGCAAACAACCGGATGGCAAACTATTAAAATGAAATTTCCAGCTCGGCAAGAGGCTAAAAGCGAAATCAGACGCGGAAAAAGAAGAAGAAAAGGCAGAAGGGAACAGTCAGGCATATGATCAGGGTGTTTGGGCTTAATTTAATTTAATATTTACATAGTATCCAAAGCCTTTTAAAAAGAAGGAGGCAACAACGGAAATGTGAAAAGTAGGCAAAACACAAGCATGTTCAGATCCACCCCCTGCCACGATTTCTGAAATCACGTGGAATTTGTTTTCAACGCTCATAAAAGTTATGCCGAGGAAAGTGAGAATGATTTGGGGGGCACCACTTGTTTGTTTGTTTGTTGCATTTCAATCCCACCATTTTCCTCCGAGGAGCTCAAGATGGCATGTATGTTTCTTCTTCCTCTCCTCATTTTATCCCTACAAGAACGCTGTGGAGTAGGTCTGGCTGAGAGTCAGTGAATGGCCCAAGGTCATAGAATCATAGAATATTGGAGTTGGAAGGGACCCCAAGAGTCATCTAGTCTAACCCCCTGCAATGCAGGAATCTCATTCGAAGCATCCATGACAGGTGGCCCTCCCAACTCTGCTGAAAAACTTCCAGGGAAGGAGAGTCTTCCCGAGGGAGACCGTTCCGCTGTCGTACAGCCCTTACTGTCAGAAAGTTCTTCCTGATGTTTAGTCGGAATCTTATTTCCTGCAACTTGAAGCCATTGGTTCGAGTCCTACCTTCCAGGCAGAGGCGAAGCAACCTGCTCCGGTTCCCGGAGCAACGCTTGTCCCGGGGTGTGGCATGTGTCCCGGAGGTGCGTGGCGCGCCCCGGCGATACCGCCGATTGGGGGTGGCATTTTGTGTCGTCCCCCCCCCCAGAATGGCACCCGGGGCGGACCGCCCCCTGCCCCCACCTCGGAACACCCCTGCTTCCAGGACAGGAGAAAACAAGCTTGACCCAATGAGCTTTGCAGCCAAGCAGGGATTTGAACCCTGATCTCCCAACTCCAACACTCTAACCACTATGCAACGCTACCTGTGCAGATTGTTTGGTCACTTCCCAGCTTCAGGAGGCACCTGCCTCACCCATGTCAGGCTCTTCTCTCTCTCTCTCTCTCTCTCTCTCTCTCTCTCTCTCTCTCTCTCTCTCTCTCACTCTCACTCACACACACACACACACACACACACACACACCCCTGCAATGACCTTTCCAGTCTTGTGTAGTCTTTCCACAGAAAACCAATCCGGTGGCGCTGTGGGTTAAATCACAGAGCCTAGGGCTTGCTGATCAGAAGGTTGGCGGTTCGAATCCCTGCGACGGGGTGAGCTCCCGTTGCTCGGTCCCTGCTCCTGCCCACCTAGCAGTTCGAAAGCACGTCAAAGTGCAAGTAGATAAATAGGTATTGCTCCGGCGGGAAGGTAAACGGCGTTTCCGTGCGCTGCTCTGATTCAGAGTCATGGCTTAGTCATGCTGGCCACATGACCCGGAAGCTGTACTCCGGTTCTTGGCCAATAAAGCGAGATGAGCGCCACAACCCCAGAGTCGGCCATGACTGGACCTAATGGTCAGGGGTCCCTTTACCTTTACCTTTACGGCCCCCGGGCCCCTTGGAGTTGGCACCCCTGCTTCCAGGGTCAGTGGCAAGCGATGGGTGCAGTTTCTCACAGCTCAAACTTATAAAAACTTACACGCACACGTTTCCAAAGAGACTGTATCATTTGAACACGCCCAAGTATCGGCGCTTGACCTGACGGAACTGGTGATAAAATTTGCAAAGGAAAAGGATTTCAAATTGAAACTTTCAAGAAACTTGCATTACGAAATCACAATTCACAAGATTATTCAAAATGATCTCTGTGCTAAATCATTTCCTTGTGCATTTGAGAAAAACAATCAACTATCATTGCATCACTTGTGTTTTGCAATTTAAAATAAATTTCGCGGTTTCAATTTTTGCGCTTTTCCATTTTTCCCCCTACAAGACATCTGTTTTTGAAAATGGAAATGAGCAATGGGGTGGGGGTGGGGGGTTTGCAAATACTGTATTTTTCACTCCATAAGACACACTTTTTTCCTCCTAAAAAGTAAGGGGAAATGTCTGTGCGTCTTATGGAGCGAATGTGTGGTCCCTGGAGCTGAACTGCCCAGGGGCAAAAGCAGATCGTGCTTTTTTTAAAAGAGAGAGAGAGAAGGGGGTGTTGAAAGGAAGCCTGCTGAGCAGCTGCTCAGCAAACAATTGGGGAGAGAGATAAGGGAGAGAGATTCCAGCCCCGCCCCCTTGCAGAGGGAGGCTGTTTCCCCAGCGACATGTGACTGGAAACTGTAGAAATGGCTTCCTGAAGATGCAGAACTGTGAGTTAAACCCCATAAAACGGGGTTTTTTCCCTTTGCAAAGTAAGCTCAACAACTTTGAGCTGATCCTCAAAAAATGGGGCTTTTCTCCTTTGCAAAAGAAGCTGCAGAAATTTGAGCTGACCCTCAAAAAAATGGGGCTTTCCCCCTCTAAAAACTAGGTGCGTCCTATGGTCAGGTGTGCCTTATAGAGCGAAAAATACGGTAGTTAGCCTTGCGTACTGACACAATTCTGACTACTACGCTTGCACAAAGTACACCCGCCTGCAGGGGTGCTGTGTTGTGCAATTTGCCACTTATTAGGTGTTAGCAAAGGAAAGGGGCTAATCTAGATTTGCAGGACACCCCAGCGGTAAAAGTCCAGGCCCTGTAGACAAACAGGGCTCTGGGAATCCATCCATCTATCTATTCGTTTGCCTGTCCTTCTGTCTGCACCTCACAGCTAACAGCTCCATGCAGCTCTTTTGTCTTAAATATCACTCAGCAAGCACACAATACGGCTTAGCATGCTTTATCACACTGCTAAATAGTCATGGCTCTTCTCTGCTGTGTATCCTGTGCACAATCTGACTTAATGAGGAAGCAACAGGCCTGCCAATTAGGAGGTGTTAAGTCAATCAAGGGCAATTAATCTCTCTCACTGACCCACCTTCCTCCAAATCAATTTTTAACTCCTTGCTGAGCAAAGTCTTTATTTGGCTTTTTACGCTGAGTAAGCAGGCAGCGGGACAAAAATAGGTCTCCCGTCGGCAGTGGGAGGGAAGGCGGGCAGAGCTTTGCCCAAGTGTGCCCTACTGATTTTGAATATATTGATATGCAGTCATATGCGCGAACCCACCCACACTCAAGGTGCGCATACAAATATGCCTTTCTAGGAACACGTCAGCTTGTCGCTTGCAAAGGCTGGAAATGCAAAATGCTACACGTGCATAAAGATAAAAAATAAGCGCTTCTCCCGCCCTCATAGCTCTGAATTTATTTATTTATTATTTTGCATATTGATAAAGCACAGCAAGAAACGACCAAAGACGTCCACAAGAAGATAGAACGCTATAAAATGCAAAAGAGAACAAACTCTCAAAACAGGTAAACCGTTTCTGAAAACTCTAAAGTATAGCATCTAGATCAAGGGAAGGAATAGTACCACTGTATTCCGCTCTGGTCAGACCCCACCTGGAATACTGTGTCCAATTCTGGGCACCACAGTTCAAGAAGGATACTGACAAGCTGGAACGTGTCCAGAGGAGGGCAACCAAAATGGTCAAAGGCCTGGAAACGATGCCTTATGAGGAACGGCTTAGGGAGCTGGGTATGTTTAGCCTGGAGAAGAGAAGGTTAAGGGGTGATATGATAGCCATGTTCAAATATATAAAAGGATGTCATATAGAGGAGGGAGAAAAGTTGTTTTCTGCTGCTCCTGAGAAGAGGACATGGAGCAATGGATTCAATCTACAAGAAAGAAGATTCCACCTAAACATTAGGAAGAACTTCCTGACAGTAAGAGCTGTTTGACAGTGGAATTTGCTGCCAAGGAGTGTGGTGGAGTCTCCTTCTTTGGAGGTCTTTAAGCAGAGGCTTGACAGCCACCTGTCAGGAATGCTTTGATGGTGTTTCCTGCTTGGCAGGGGGTTGGACTGGATGGCCCTTGTGGTCTCTTCCAACTCTAGGATTCTATGTGTCCTTTTATTTAAAATGCATCTCTAGGTTATTTGTGGGGCCTGCCTGGTGTTTTTACATGAGTAGAATGGGTGCTTTTATTTAAAATGCATCTCTGGGTTATTTGTGGGGCATAGGAATTTGTTCATCCCCCCCCTAAAAAAAATATAGTCCGGCCCCCCACATGGTCTGAGGGACGGTGGACTGGCCCACGGCTGAAAAAGGTTGCTGACCCCTGCATCAAAGGGATCCGGGGGCGTGGTTCCTGTCCAAAGCCTGGGCATGGGCTAGGGCCGTGGCACGACCCCATGGGGGATCCTGGGGTGCCCCGATCTGATGTACAGTAGACCCTCGGGTTAAGTTACTCTCGAGTGACGTAAACCTCAGGTTGCGAAGGCGGCAAACCCAGAAGTATTTTTCCGGGTTTTGCCGCTCGCACATGCGCAAAAGCGCTCTATCTGTGTGCATGCGTAGAAGCGGCACCTCTGGATGCGGATTTAATTGGGGTTCGCACGGACCCCCGGAACAAATTTAATTTGTATCCAGAGGGTCCACTGTATATCATAGGGCTCCCCCTATCGGTGGTTGACCCTCGAGAGACTTCCTGCAGACGGACAGGAGAGTCAGGATAAGCGCCAAAGCCAAACCTCTCACATCTGTAACCAACAAAGCTGTGGCCTAATTTATCCCATTAACCCAACATACTCTTATCTGTGTGTTTATTTCTGAGGGGAACTGCAGGGCCCGGGGCCTCACCAAGCAAAAGTGCTTTTACTGTAAGTTAAGGTGCAGAGGGGCTCTAAAATCCCACCCCCTTCTTTCTCCTGGAAGATAAGTTACGGCTGTGCTGTTGCCGTAATTCAATTAATAGCACTCTTTTCTCAACGGGAGCTGCTCTGCGACTCTTATCTCAGTCAGATGGAGCAGTGGATATAGACACGGGCCCCGATCCAAAGGATTGCGGGGCTCTGAGGCACAAACAGGTTGGTTAAATCACCACATGTGCTTGAGGTATCAGGCCTACGTTGCTCCCAGATGGGTTTCCTGGCACTGAAGGGAGTGGGAAAAGAGAGAATTAGATCTACCTCGGAGATTATAGCTCACCGAGGGCATATCTCGGGATACAGGCCTAAACCGGTTCAACAGACGTTTCCTCTCTTCAGGGCACCTCTGGGAACTGGAAAGTGGCTACAGCAGCCTTTGCCAACTGGGTGCCTTCAAGACGTTCTGCACTACAACTCCCATCAGCCAAGGCCAGCACATAGGTAAAGGTAAAGGGACCAGTCGTGTCCAACTCTGGGGTTGCGGCGCTCATCTCGCTTTATTGGCCGAGAGCCAGCGTACAGCTTCCAGGTCATGTGGCCAGCATGACTAAGCCGCTTCTGGCAAACCAGAGCAGCGCACGGAAACGCCTGGGTCAGGCCAGCACATAGGACAGCACATAGGACAGATCAAAAAGAAAGAAAGAAATTCAGGACAGATAGAATCATAGATAAAAGGAAGCACTTCTTCACACGGCACAGAGTTAAACTGTGGAACTCCCTTCCACAGGAGGCAATGATGGCCACCAAGCTAGACTGATTTAAAAGAGGACTGGACAAATTCATGGAGGAGGAGAGGACTATCGATGGCTCCTAGTCAGGATGGCTCTGCTCTGCCTCCACAGTTGGAGGCAGAAATGCTTCTGAACACCAGTCGCCGGAAACCACAGGAGGGGAGAGAGATCTTGTGTTCGAATCCTGCTTGCTGGTTTCCCACAGGGGCATCTGGTTGGCCACTGTGAGGCCAGGATGCTGGGCTATATAACCCGCTGACCTGATCCAGCACACTCTTCTTATGATCGGGGGGGGGGGGGGCTTGTGGCGATGCAGCTCTGCCATTCATTTCAGCTGCACTCACTCAGCGCTCAAACCCCGACAGCAATGAAAGGCTATAGAGATTGCCTGGATTGGACCGACACACTTCGCCCTTGGAAGAGATAAAGGCGACAGTTTGCTTTCTAGGATCAAAAGAGATAGCTCATCAGCCAGCTCTCACAGAGGCGACAAGCTTTTTATTGGGCTGCTATTAATTGTTTGCAGCACAGTTTGGTGCCGGAAGCTGTTGCAGAAGGCAGTGGCATTATTAATGCATCTGTTTTTAATGTATTTGATTGCAAATATTAGATTTAGAATACGGTGGGTCAGCTGGGGACAAGGTAATGGCAGAGAAAGAGGGAGATTGAAAGAGAGAGATAGAGCACAGTTCAAAGCGACGTTTCTTTACAGCTATTGGATCCTTCCTGCTAATATGCAAAATCTTGGAATCAACAACAGTGATGCATTTGGCAATGTGCTAACAGGAAACCAGCAGTCACTCAAGGAATTGTCTCCATGTCTTTTGCAATCTACAGTATGTTGATTCACTTATTAATAGGAGCACTTACAGTTTCCCTGGAGCTTAGATAGACTCAGGAACTTTAGATAAAGGTAGGAATCGCTTTGACATGTGAAGAGGCTGTATGGGTCTCACATGAGTCCACCGTGTGATGCAGCTGCGAAAAAGGCTAATGCGATTCCAGGCTGCTGCAACAGAAGTCTAGTGTCCAGATCAAGGGGAAGTCATAGTCCCACTCTTTTCTGCCTCCTGTGGAAGTGAGTTCCATAGCTGAACTATGCGCTGCGTGGGGAAAATGTTTGATGCTGTTTTTAATGTTTGATGCTGTATTGTTTTTAATATTAGGTTGGAAGCCGCCCGGAGTGGCTGGGGAAACCCAGCCAGATGGGCAGGGTATAAAAATAAATTATTATTATTATTATTATTATTATTATTATTATTATTATTATTAGGATCAGCTATCACTAAAAATAGAAAGGGAAGAAATGGAGGCAGTGAGAGATTTCACTTTCTTGGGTTCCATGATCACTGCAAATGGTGACAGCAGTCACGAAATTAGAAGACGTCTGCTTCTTGGGAGAAAAGCAATGACAAACCTAGACAGCATCTTAAAAAGCAGAGACATCACCTTGCCAACAAAGGTCCGTATAGTTAAAGCTATAGCTTTTCAAGTAGTGATGTATGGAAGTGAGAGCTGGACCATAAAGAAGGCTGATAGCCGAAGAATGGATGCTTTTGAATTCTGGTGCTGGAGGAGACTCTTGAGAGTCCCATGGACTGCAAGAAGATCAAACCTCTCCATTCTTAAAGAAATCAGCCCTGAGTGCTCACTAGAAGGACAGATCCTGAGGTTAAGGCTCCAGTACTTTGGCCACCTCATGAGAAGAGAAGACTCCCTAGAAAAGACCCTGATGTTGGGAAAGATGGAGGGCACAAGGAGAAGGGGACGGCAGAGGATGAGATGGTTGGACAGTGTTCTCGAAGCTACTAACATGAGTTTGGCCAAACTGCGAGAGGCAGTGAAGGATAGGCGTGCCTGGCATGCTCTGGTCCATGGGGGTCACGAAGAGTTGGACACGACTGAACGACTGAACAACAACAATCACTAAAAAGTGTAGTAAGCTGATGCACCGGTTCAGTGTGCCCGCTGGTGCGTTTACACTGCACCAACCCCATCACCCCTTGCCCTTCCTCCTCCTTTTCTCCATCTCACTGCTGTCCACGGCTACAATTGGCACACCCCTGGGGACACCTTCGCCCACCAAAGCAGCCCAGTCCACACACGCCCATTCACATCACAGGCAGCAGACTCTCTCCCAGTTTCAACCACAAGGGAGGCGGGGCTGGCCAGCTGGTTGCACTTAGCGCCGGACAGAGCACAGAGTCCCCTACAAACAGCTATACTGCCCTGCGAATAATACTAATAATTTTATTATTTATACCCCACCCATCTGCCTGGGTTTCCCCAGCCACTCTGGGCGGCTTCCAGCACATATAAAAACATCAAATATTTTAAATTCCCCAATACAGGGGATTTGCGAAGCAAATTCTTCCACGGTTTCAGCTACAAGGAAAGTGTAGCTGGCTTGCTCAGCTCTGGAGGGGACACGGCGGCGGCCACTGTGAGCCCAAAATTTAGCACCCCTGACTCTTTCCCTCCGTTCCTCATTTCTGCAGTCTTGGTCCTCCACATTTGCCGTTTGCAAATACTTTATTTAAGTTCCTTGTGGAAATTCACCAGCACTCAAGCGCTAATGTCTCCAAATCTATGAATCTATTAGAATCATGGAGTTGGAATTAATCCAATCTACAGTATATCTATCTATTCAATTTTGCCTAACATGCATATTTTTGCAAGGCAATTTCCCTCAATACAAAAGCATTTTTTGCTTGCACGCTCAGTAATAACTGCATTTTTATGCACATGTTCACCTAGCAGCTGCATTATTATTCTTTTTTGTACATTTCTCGACCAGAGAACTGCATTGCAAAATTTGGAGAAATGCAAATTTCAAAGGGTGGATGCATTTCGTTCCACATATTGCTTTGGGAACTGCTACCGGTAGTTAGGGTTGCCAGGTCTGCTTCCAAAAAATAGCGGACAAGCGGGGGGGGGGGGTTTTAAATTAAATTAAATTATATATTTTCTTACAAACATTTTAAGACGTATTAAAATAATCACTTCAAAACTTTACTTAAAATTCAAAACATCAAATATTATAATCTTAATCTTAGGGTCATGGGTTCGAGCCCCCATGGGTTCGATTCCTGCATTGCAGGGGGGTTGGACTAGATCAGCGTTTCCCAACCGGTGTGCCGCGGCACGAGACACCGGCTGCTGTGCCGGGCTCCGGCTGCCACCCGGCCAAAATGGCCGCCAGCCACCTGAGAAGCCTTCCGCGACTCCCGCCGCCGCCTTTCCAAGCCTGGGCGCTTGCCTGGAGGCTCGCACACCAGCCTCGGCAAGGACCCAGGAGTCCCGGCTCCAGCTCCGCCCAACCATCTCCGCGGCGGCGGCAGCTCTCGCGAGGTGAAGGGGCCGCCTCTTGGCTGGAGCCGGGCCCATGTGTGGGCGCGTACGAAGCAAAGCCCTTCGCCGGGGCTGGGCTTTCCTCTGCGGGAGTAAGGAATGCCTCCGCCGCCACCACTACGACGTCCTCCTCCTCCTCCTCCACCCACGCTTTCCGCTTGCACCTCAAGCCAGGAGGCGGCTGCGTGAGGCAGGAGGGGAAAGCAGGAAGGAGGAAGGAGGAAGGGAAGGCGAGCCTGACGAGCGCAGACGCAGCGGCGAAGGGGATTAGCGTCACGGAAGGCGGCTTGTGCTGCGGTCTCTGCCTCGGGGGAGACCATTCTGCCTGTGGACCTCTCTCGCCCCCTCCCCTCCACAGCCGAAATGGAGAGGCGTCATGTAGCAATAATCTCTAAGCTAAGTAACCCTCCGGTTTTTGGTCGTCTTTTTTTTTTAAAACCTACCGATTTTTTCCCCTGCGCTCCGCTCGCCGGCTGTGAAATAACTCCATGATTTCCGTTACCATAGCGACGTTGCCGCCGCCATTTTGTGGGTGGTGTGCCGCGAGATTTTTTTAATGAAGCAAGTGTGCCTTTGCTCAGAAAAGGTTGAGAAACACTGGACTAGATGATCCTCGTGGTCCCTTCCAACAACTCTACAATTCTATGTTTCTATGCTTGCTTCTTAGGGATCCTTGGGGCAAAGCTACCCAAGTTCCCAACAGGGGTTCCTTCTTACCGTTCCTGTATTAGGGAAGCGATCCTTGGGGCAAGGATCTCGCTCCCTCAGGTCGTTGGGCAAGTCGCCTCCAAGCCCACCTCCCCCCCCCCCGCGCGCCTCTACCGGTAGCTGGTTTGCTGCTGCTCCTGCGCGTCAGGAACAGGAAGAGGCGTATTTTTCTTTCGCGCCTCTCCCTTTTGTTCTCCCCACGAGTCAGGAACAGGCGGGGCGGAACTCCGGCAAGAGGCGCCTCCCCCCCCCCCCATTTTTCAAATGTCTTGTGAAACAATTGAGTATGATTAATAATTTTTTCGGAGAATCGAGTTCAATGGATATTCGATCTTTGCCTCATTCTTAAAGGTAAAGGTAAAGGGACCCCTGACCATCAGGTCCAGTCGTGTCCGACTCTGGGGTTGCGCGCTCATCTCGCTCTATAGGCCGAGGGATCTGGCGTTTTTCCGCAGACACCTTCCGGGTCATGTGGCCAGCATGACAAAGCTGCTTCTGGCGAACCAGAGCAGTGCACGGAAACGCCGTTTACCTTCCCGCCGGAGCGGTACCTATTTATCTACTTGCACTTTGATGTGCTTTCGAACTGCTAGGTGGGCAGGAGCTGGGACCGAGCAACGGGAGCTCACCCCGTCGCAAGGATTCGAACCGCCGACCTTCTGATCAGCAAGCCCTAGGCTCTGTGGTTTAACCCACAGCGCCACCTGGGTCCCCATTGTCTCATTCTTACTTATGAAAAAAAAAGACAAAACGCGATTCTCCTATCCTTATTCTCTTAGACTGTACAGCTTTAGATTACGTACCATTTCATCATAAAGCTTTTGAATAAAAAAAATGTCCACCATTTTGTGAAAAAAAATAGTGAACATAATGTGAAAAAAGCGGACTGTCCGCTCACATAGTGGACACCTGGCAACGGTAGTTAGGTGGTGGGATCATGACTCTGCCTTGAAATATGGACTGAACTGAATTTCTCCCCCACCGCTAAACTGACCTTAATTCCCACCCCCACCCCCTGCCGTGCTTTAAGTCTGTGTTGATAAAAACACACTTTTTCCTGGGTGCTCCCCATATGAGTGCAGTGAGGTGATTAAGAAGTCAGGACTAAAATTTCAGCTTCAGCTTGAACTCCCTGGGTGGCCCCTCCCAAATCGCCGTCTCCCAGGTCTCCATCTCCCACGATGAGGAAAACAGCACTAACACTGGGCCCCTAATAGCACTGCCTTTGGTTGATTAATCTACTGATTGGACAGATTAAATCTTGCAGCCTAATTATTTCTCATATGAAAAACTGAAGACTGAGGTTCAGATTGCACGATTTCTCTAGACCTCACAGGGAGTTCAGGGCTGAGGACAGGAGGACATAGATTTCTGGAGGAAATGCAGAAGATGTGTTTTGCCTACGGACGCGGGTGGACAGGTAGTTGTTTTGGGGTTCATGAAAGTTTTGCATGAGCCATAAGTCACGAGAACATAAGAAATGCCATCATCAAGGCACATGCCTATCTAAACCTCTTCTTATTGCCCCCCATCTGTTCTGGGGGAGGGGGTTCTCCAACCCTCCAGGGCAGATTTGGGGGCATTGTGGGGTGTGAGTAGGGAGGGAGGGGGGAATCCTTTTGTTGTTGTTGTTTAGTCGTTTAGTGGTGTCCGACTCTTCGTGACCCCCTGGACCAGAGCACGCCAGGCCCTCCTGTCTTCCACTGCCTCCCGCAGTTTGGTCAAACTCATGTTGGTAGCTTCAAGAACACTGTCCAACCATCTCGTCCTCTGTCGTCCCCTTCTCCTTGTGCCCTCCATCTTTCCCAACATCAGGGTCTTTTCCAGGGAGTCTTCTCTTCTCAATGAGGTGGCCAAAGTATTGGAGCCTCAGCTTCAGGATCTGTCCTTCCAGTGAGCACTCCGGGCTGATTTCCTTCAGAATGGAGAGGTTTGATCTTCTTGCAGTCCATGGGACTCTCAAGAGTCTCCTCCAGCACCAGAATTCAAAAGCATCAATTCTTCAGCAGTCAGCCTTCTGTATGGAACCCTCTGGCACAAGTCTGGGCTGCATCAATAGAAGCATAGCATCTAGATCAAGGGAAGTAATAGTACCACTGTATTCCGCTCTGGTCAGACCTCACTTGGAATACTGTGTCCAGTTCTGGGCACCACAGTTCAAGAAGGATACTGACAAGCTGGAACGTGTCCAGAAGAGGGCAACCAAAATGGTCCAAGGCCTGGAAACGATGCCTTATGAGGAACGGCTTAGGGAGCTGGGTATGTTTAGCCTGGAGAAGAGAAGGTTCAGGGGGGATATGATAGCCATGTTCAAATATATAAAAGGATGTCATATAGAGGAGGGAGAAAGGTTGTTTTCTGCTGCTCCAGAGAAGAGGACACAGAGCAATGGATTCAAACTACAAGAAAGAAGATTCCACCTAAACATTAGGAAGAACTTCCTGACAGTAAGAGCTGTTCACCAGTGGAATTTGCTGCCAAGGAGTGTGGTGGAGTCTCCTTCTTTGGAGGTCTTTAAGCAGAGGCTTGACAGCCACCTGTCAGGAATGCTTGGATGGTGTTTCCTGCTTGGCAGGGTGTTGGACTGGATGGCCCTTGTGGTCTCTTCCAACTCTAGGATTCTATGATTCTATGATTCTAAGTGCTAATCCTTGCACTAGTACACAAAGTTAGTTGAAGACCACTCGTCGTCTGAGTCAACACAACACAGCTCTGCATATGAAACAGAACCAAAACCCACAGCCCCATTTGGGGTGGCACATTTCGCATGGCTCCCTAGTGAGCTGGCTTTTCTCCTAAGCTTGGAACTGAGGGGTTGTCAGAAGGGAGACTGGGGCTCATTTTACTTCCCAGATGCTCCAAACTCCTCAATAACATGACATGACCATAGAATCATAGAACTGCAAGGGTTATTTAGTTCAGCTCCCTGAATCCAGCACTGCAGAGGTGGCCTTGAGGAGGGGGGTTGGGATAGATGACCTATGGGAACATTTCCAATTCTGTGGTTCTGGAACCACCAAAGACTTGGGGGGGGGGGGCTGGCAAAACAATGGTTCTCATGCAACATTATTAATCGGCATGGGTCTCACGCAACATCATTTACCAATACTACTTTTATATCTGTTTTGCAAGCAATACAAGAGCAAACAGTGATAAACACTGAATTAGGGAACACCTCCTTCTGCACTCCTGCGCAGCTGTACTAAGTAGGCAGGTTGAAAAGAAAGAAGACCTTGATAGGAAATGGAGACTACAACAGTGGCCCTCAATATTTATTTATTCATTTACAGTTATAGCCCGCTCTCCACTGTGTATTTTCAATCCCAGAGCAATGAAGAAAGCGAGAGAAAAAACAACAGGAAGACAATGATGGGCAAAAGCAATTAAAACAAGAAAAACAACAGAAGTAAAAAGAAAAGAAAAGATCAATATGCAATAATCACAAAAACGCATAAAGAGGTCCAATAAACAACAAATTAACTCTTCTGCCCTAAGGTTGACAAGCAAAACTACGAGAAAAATTAAGATTCCCAGTTTTTCCAACTTCCTAGGTTAAAAAACCAAGCCCAGGGGACAATCCAATTGGATTAAACAGCCAATCGTCTTCTTAGCAATGGTTAAAACCCTGACAACAACAGGATAAAACTTCCTTCCTCTTCCCACCCATGCATCTCTTACATAACCTGCCGCGGATGCCTTGAAACTGCCTCTTCGAGGAAATCTCTTTCTAGTAAAATACCAGTCCTCTCAACCCACCTAGCTGCAACCAAAAGCGGCAGACAGGGTCCTATTTTCCTTCTATAGGGGATCAACCCAGCACGACACAGCTGATAGAAGTGGGGAGGGAATTGAATATTGAATATGGCGGCTAATTTGGCGCTTGCTTCTGTGCCAAAGGCAAATTTTTTTACTTCTGTAGTGCAGTGGAGGGACACAGGAGCAATTAATTCACTTTCTGCTTGGCAAAGAGGCCCAAGTCTTGACTTCTAAAATCCGAGCTCATATATAGTACACTGTGCCACGCCGGTCTGCCAAGCGCTGTCCCTAGCTGCCTAAGTTGGGCCAGGTTCAATACGCTGCGTCCTTTGTGATGCAAAGGGCTAAGGAGGCGAGACGTATTCATTCCTGCCAGTTCCGTCCATTCCACCCATTATTTTGCGATTCCTGCATTGTAGGGGGTTGGGCTAGATGGCTCTTGGGGGTCCCTTCCGACTCTACAATTTTATGGTTTTATAAAAAGCTTCCTGCCAGTGCAGACCTTCCTTGTTCTAGAGCAAGTGCTTCATACCTTCCTTGAGTGTTTTGGCCTTGCCGGGACATATCATCGAACTCCAATAATGCCGCTCGATTTCTAGCACAGAGAGCAGAGAGGCACGTAGCAGCATGTGTAGAAACTAATATCTTGGGCAAAGGCGAAATTTACATTTGTGGCTCCACCCACTTCTAGCTTTGGCTCCGCCCACCACTAGCAGGCAGAAATCCTGGGATCCCAGGTTCAGTTTCCACCCGGACATTGAAACTCTGCAGGTTCCTTACCTGGACCA
Source organism: Darevskia nairensis (assembly GCA_034642065.1). Taxonomy (NCBI): domain Eukaryota; kingdom Metazoa; phylum Chordata; class Lepidosauria; order Squamata; family Lacertidae; genus Darevskia; species Darevskia nairensis. The sequence goes on along the minus strand of JAWWNI010001326.1, from coordinate 308,254 downwards.
TTGTCCAAATTTGCATCTTTTGCCAGGAATCAAAAACCATTTCTTGACAATTGCCTTTTAACATGCGGTGCCAGCTTTCATTGCCTCCAGTTTTAAGATGTAATATCTTTAATCCGTGCTGCTCTCAGGCTGTTGTTTTGCCCTTAAGTGTTAATTGCACTATTGTTCACTGGAGGTTATAAAACAGAAGTTTGCATGGCCATCTGTAAGGAATTATTCAGTACAGTGGTCCCTTGGTTCTCAAACTTAATCCGTTCTGGAAGTCCATTCTTAAACCAAAGCGTTCCAAAACCAAGGTGCACATTCCCATAGAAAGTAATGAAAAATGGATTAATCCGTTCCAGACTTTTCAAAACAACCCCTAAAACAGCAACTTAACATGAATTTTGCTATCTAACGAGGCCATAGATCTATAAAATGAAAGCAACAAACAATGTATTGCAGTCACACAATCAATCAATCAATCAATCAGTAGCTGAACTGGGATCCACGCAGTCACAAAAACAAAAACGCAAAAATAAATAGCAAAAACAGACAGACCTCAGCGTAACACCCAAAACGGAATTGTGGCACTCAAATTGGAAGCGTAACACTCAAAACGGAGTACGTTCGGCTTCTGAAAAAAGTTCGCAAACCGGAACACTTACTTCCGTGTTTGCAGTGTTTGGGTTCCAAGTTGTTTGAGAACTAAGGTACCACTGTAGTTTGCTTTGATGGCACTTTGGGTCCCTCCTGACTCTACAGTTATTTATGCTTCTTCGATACGACTTCCAAAAATTCTTTGCTGGACACGAGTGGGGCAGTGGTCTGGGTTTGCAGACCTGCACCTATTTCTGCATCATGGTCCCAGTCTCCAGGGTCCAAGGGCCCCCCAATCAGCATGTAGAGGTATGTTTGAGTCACTGAGAATAAATCCTGTCCTCCTTTGTGCTGGCTGCAGCCAATCGGAGTAAAAGGAAGTGAAGAAGAAGAGAAGAGTTTGGATTTGATATCCCGCTTTATCACTACCGGAAGGAGTCTCAAAAAGGGACGTGGGTGGCACTATGGGTTAAACCACAGAGCCTAGGGCTTGCCGATCAGAAGGTCGGCAGTTCGAATCCCTGCGACGGGGTGAGCTCCTGTTGCTTGGTCCCTTCTCCTGCCAACCTAGCAGTTCGAAAGCACGTCAAAGTGCAAGTAGATAAATAGGTACCATTCCGGCGGGAAGGTAAACGGCGTTTCCGTGCGCTGCTCTGGTTCGCCAGAAGCGGCTTTGTCATGCTGGCCATATGACCCGGAAGCTGTACGCCGGCTCCCTCTGCCAATAATGCGAGATGAGCGCCGCAACCCCAGAGTCAGTCACGACTGGACCTAACGGTCAGGGGTCCCTTTACCTTTTAAGGAGTCTCCAAGCGGCTCACATTCTCCTTTACCTTCCTCCCCCACAAGAAACCCTCTGTGAGGTGAGTGGGGCTGAGAGACTTCAGAGAAGTGGGACTAGCCCAAGGTCACCCAGCAGCTGCATGTGGAGGAGCGGGGAATCGAACCCGGTTCCCCAGATTACGAGTCTACTGCTCTTAACCACTACACCACACTGGCTCTCAAGTGAGGAAGAGCTCCTAGGGTCCATCTGGGAGAAAGCACTCAGAATACCAAACAGTTCTTATTCTGTGTGCTCCAAAGCTAAGCATTTCTGAACACCGGAAGCACCAGGTACTTCAGTTTTCAGAGAACGGTGGGCAACTTCTGCTAAGTATTGAGGTTGCCACACTGGAAGGAGCTATTGGAGCATGCCAAATTATTTGCCTGAGTATGTTGCACAGAAAACAGGTCATGCTGAAGGGCAACGCAGGGAGATCTGTGCTAATTGTCGGCAATGCATACCTTGTTGTGAACGTTATATACCGGTAATTACAGAATTCCTGCATAAACCAGAAAGGATATGTAACCTTAGTGGAGGTGTGGCTGTGAGGGGGAGTGGCTGAGCCTCTTGCGAAGGGATCACTTCTATTGATTACCGTACTTGCCCGAATATAAGCCGCACCCAAATATAAGCCACACCTTTAAAATTCAGGGGGGGGGGGAGAAAAAAAAAGAGACAATACCCGAATATAAGCCGCTCCTTTACAATTCCGCAAGCACTCACACCCATTCTGTTTTACCGTATGTCTGTTTCAGCAGCGCTATCGTAAAAGCCAATTTTTGTAAGGTCGCGAATTTAAGCCGCACTTTAACTAACGTTTCACGTTCAGAATTTGGAAAAAAACATGAGGCTTATATTCAGGCCAATACGGTATGTGAAATGGTTTAGGAAATCAGTTCCCAAAGGGGTCAGTACCACCCAGCAAGGTGGAGGGATATACTAGGTAAAGGTAAAGGGACCCATGGCCATTAGGTCCAGTCGTGTCCGACTCTGGGGTTGCGGTGCTCATCTCGCTTTATTGGCCGAGAGCCGGCGTACAGCTTCCGGGTCATGTAGCCAGCATGACAAAGCTGCTTCTGGCGAACCAGAGCAATGCACGGAAACGCCGTTTACCTTCCCGCCGGAGCGGTACCTATTTATCTACTTGCATTGGCGTGCTTTCGAACTGCTAGGTTAGCAGGAGCAGGGACCGAGCAACGGGAGCTCACCCCGTTGCAGGGATTCGAACCGCCGACCTTCTGATCAGCAAGCCCTAGGCTCTGTAGTTTAACCCACACTAGGGGTGTGCTAAGAGACAAGAAGGCAGCCGTGGAAGGGAGGGTGCTGGAGATGTAAATAAAAACTATGATTCCTAATTTAGCAGCGCTGTCAGCAGTGCTCTGACCTTAATACCTGGCAAGTTCATACAGGTGAAGTAGAAAGAAGAGTTTGAAAAATGAGGAGCAGCTCGTAGAATAGAAAGTGGAAAGGGTTTTTCGGACTGGCTCTCTCAGACAATGTGAACTTATAGGCATCTGTTGTTGTTGTTTTTTTAAAAAAATTTAGAAAATATTTTTAAATATATACATGTTTAAATAATTCCGCCCCCCCCCAAATTATGTATTTTTAGTTTTTCTCCACTCCTCTCCTTTGCTAAATTTGCAAATAATAATAATTCATGAAAAATAAGAATATGCAAGAAACTCAGAGGAGACCATTATTATACTATGCTTCAAATGGGTGAAACCAAGCGGCTTAGATCCATATGTAAAATACAAAGTAGGTTCAGCTCATGTTGTAAATCTCGACGGCAAGAAGAATATAAACACCACTCTGTTCCACTAAGAATAATGTGTGAATACAGTTAAGCCTTCATCGAGAAAGGTTTAGGAAGAAAATAAAAAGGTTTTCAGAATGCATGGCTAAATGCTATGGTGCCTACAAGGATGTGAGTAAGTGGTTGGTCTCACAGCTTCTAAGAACTCGTTCCTAGAGATCATTAGACCATCTGTTGATCCTCCTGGGCATCGTTGACTGAGATCCTTTCCATACTTGCATCAAATAAAATATGTTGTGTGTTTCTCATTCTGTATCAAAGCACAGGGTTTCAGATTAGCAGAAACTGCTGACCACAGGCTTACCTTGCCTTGCTGAGGGTGCTACAGCCCCCATCTTCGAAGCTGCCTCGTTGCCACTGTTGACTCCTGTTTCTCTGACTCTGGCTCAACCACCTTCTACTCCAATGTCGCCACTCCGGTTTCCACACATTTGCCAGCTTTTACAACGCCTGCTGGCTCTTTTCCTGTCTCTGAACCTAAGCAAGCTTCCATCCCAGTACCATATTGAATCTAGTCAAGCTCGGGCGTGTCCCCGGGACACCCCCTGCTTGCCTAAACTGCCAAGGTTGTGTCCCGGTGGAGCACAGCTTCTTTTGCAAGCTGCCAAGTCACCCCAAAAGCGTTTGGGAGGCCTGACTTCAGTCAACAGCGGGAAGGTGCCTTTCCAGTTCACCCAAGGCAGGTTGGGAGAGACACCCCCCAAGATGTGAGCCAGTGATTGAAAGGCAAGCAGCTCACTCTAGGAACCAGCCTCCTGGAAGGATGAAACCAAATGAGACAGGAGTCATAAGCTGAATGCTTGGCCAGTGGAATATGCAAAGGTTCAGGACTTTCAGTACCTTCTTGTTCGAAAGGAACATTGTATACCTTGTGGTTTAATCTCGGGAATAAGGAGAGAGCCAGGGGAATGATGGGTAATTAAAATGAGCAATTTGCATTTTGTTCAAGGTGGGGAAGTGATGCTCCTCTTATGTGGAGCCAACTATGAGCGGAGATGATCAAACGCGGCACCTGTGATATGATAAAATTAAAAAATAATGTTACATGCCTCCCCATTCTCTGAGTGGTGAGAGTTTCCAGCTTGTTCAAGAATTTCCCCAGGGTTCAGTTTCCAGAGAATGGAGGTCAGTGGAGACTGTGGGGTTTTTTAGGATACAGTGGTACCCCGTGTTACGTACGCGATCCGTTCCGGGTCGCGGTACGTAACGCGGGCGGGCGTATCACGAACACACAAAAAACCCCTCAAAACCCTGGAAGAAGCGTGATTTGAGCGCTTCTGCGCATGCGCAAAGTGCGCAGAATGCTTCTGCGCAATTGCACGTACCCGCACGTCGCGCACGCTCCGTGGAGGACTTCCGGGTCACGGAGGTCCGTAACCTGAATGTACGCAACACGGAGCGTATGCAACACGAGGTATGACTGTACATGGTTTTACTTACACACATGTACAACCTGAGCACAAGGTGGGAGAAGCTCACGGCATCGACACCCCAACAGATCTTGCAAATCCATTAGTCACAGCTTTGCATCTAGACAGAGCAAGCAGGTCTCTGTGGCTCCAGCTTCTAGCCTGCTTCCAGCTCACCTCACACACCTTCTCTGGCTATGGTTCTCCTACCTAGCATCTAGGTAAGGGGAGAAGCCCCCCACCCATTTGTTCTATGGCACAGAGCACCTTTGTTGGTTATGCCAATTGTGGTACTTGACTAGTACTTACTTAACCATGACCTAGACAAAGTGACCATTTTGGCAAACTTGCTCCCATACATTCTCCCATACATTGTCTAAGGTAAAGTTAAAGGTAAAGGTAAAGGCCTGACATCAATACCAGGAAAGATTCTAGAGCAGATCATTAAGCAAACTGTCTGTGAGCACCTAGAAAGGAACGCTGTGATCACTAAAAGTCAGCATGGGTTTCTGAAAAATAAGTCATGTCAGACCAATCTGATCTCATTTTTTGACAGAATTACAAGCCTGGTAGATGAAGGGAACGCCATGGATGTAGCCTATCTTGATTTCAGCAAGGCCTTTGACAAGGTGCCCCATGATATTCTTGTAAAGAAGCTGGTAAAATGCGGGCTAGACAATGCTACCATTCAGTGGATTTGTAACTGGCTGACTGACCGAACCCAAAGGGTGTTCATTAATGGATCCCCTTCATCCTGGTGACTAGTGGGGTGCCACAGGGTTCTGTCTTGGGCCCAGTCTTATTCAACATCTTTATCAATAATTTGGATGATGGGCTTGAGGGCATCCTGATCAAGTTTGCAGATGACACCAAATTGGGAGGGGTGGCTAATACCCCAGAGGACAGGATCACACTTCAAAATGACCTTAGCAGATTAGAGAACTGGGCCAAGGCAAGCAGGATGAATTTTAACAGGGAGAAATGTAAAGTACTGCACTTGGGCAAAAAAAATGAAAGGCACAAATACAGGATGGGTGACACCTGGCTTGAGAGCAGTACATGTGAAAAGGATCTAGGAGTCTTGGTAGACCATAAACTTGACATGAGTCAACAGTGTGATGCAGCAGCTAAAAAAGCCAATGCAATTCTGGGCTGCATCAATAGGAGTATAGCATCTAGATCAAGGGAAGTAATAGTACCACTGTATTCTGCTCTGGTCAGACCCCACCTGGAATACTGTGTCCAATTCTGGGCACCACAGTTCAAGAAGGATACTGACAAGCTGGAACGTGTCCAGAAGAGGGCAACCAAAATGGTCAAAGGCTTGGAAACGATGCCTTATGAGGAACGGCTTAGGGAGCTGGGTATGTTTAGCCTGGAGAAGAGAAGGTTAAGGGGTGATATGATAGCCATGTTCAAATATATAAAAGGATGTCATATAGAGGAGGGAGAAAGATTGTTTTCTGCTGCTCCAGAGAAGCGGACACGGAGCGATGGATTCAAACTACAAGAAAGAAGATTCCACCTAAACATTAGGAAGAACTTCCTGACAGTAAGAGCTGTTTGACAGTGGAATTTGCTGCCAAGGAGTGTGGTGGAGTCTCCTTCTTTGGAGGTCTTTAAGCAGAGGCTTGACAGCCACCTGTCAGGAATGCTTTGATGGTGTTTCCTGCTTGGCAGGGGGTTGGACTGGATGGCCCTTGGGGTCTCTTCCAACTCTATGATTCTTTTTTTTTTTTTATTAAAGTTTTATTAAAGATTTACATAGTTTACATATTAAAACAATGTTACAAATGGAAGTTTACATATTCCGAAACTTCTACAGAGGAGGTAACAAAGAAAGAAAAAGAAAAAAGAAAGGAGAAAAAGAAAAAAGAAAAAGAAAAAAAGAGAGAAGGAAAAAAGAAGGAAAAAAAAGGAAAAAAAAGACATAAAGAGAACAACCATTCCGCCGCCTTACACACAGTTTCGAGCAAAAAGACAAAACATTATTCCTTATTTCTGCTTCTACAAGTATTTCCCCTCTTCTTTTTCTATATCTAACACTTTGTTATTCCTTAACAATACTCATTTCCATTTCCCCTGGCAGCTTATTCAAGACATAACCAAATATTTTCTCCTGGACCTTTCTTTTTCAGATATTCATTTAAGCATTCCCACTGTTTTTTAATTTTTTCTTTGGGTTTGTTCCTGATTAAATCTGTTAGTTTCGCCATTTCCAAATATTCACACATCTTATCTAACCATTCCCTTTTCGTTGGGATATTACTCCCTTTCCAATTTCTTGCAACTAAAAGCCTCGCTGCCGTCGAGGCATAAAGAAATATATTGAGTTTATCTTGCGGTATTTCCCCCTTTGTCATCCCTAATAAATACAACTCTGGTTTCTTTGTGAAAGATGTTTTTAGCATTTGTTTTAATTCTTCGTGAATTATTTCCCAAAATGGTTTGATTAAAGGGCATAGCCACCAAATATGGAAGAAAGATCCTGTTGTTTTATGACATCTCCAGCATTTGCTATCGCTTCGTTTATTCATTTTGGCTATCTTGTCTCTATGATTCTATGATTCTAACTGGAAGGGACTGACACCCCTCCAGACTGACACCCCTCCAGACTCATAGCAATAAATTAAAAACACTACCATGACAAAAACCCTGTAGTTTTTGTAAAATGTGAAGTTTCCCCCCCATTACCTAGGATACAACATTGATGCCTGGCTATCTCCTTCATGCAATGTGCTCAGATCCAAGGCATCACCACCTGTCCTCACATAAGAACATAAGAAGAGCTTGCTGGATTAGACCACTGGTCCATCTAGTCCGGCATCTTATTCTCACAGTGGCCAATGAGATGCCTGTGGGAACCACGCAAGCAGGATTTGAATACAAGAGTGACTCTCCCCTCCTGCGGTTTCCAGAAACTGGCATTCAGAAGCATTGCTGCCCCTGACTGTGAACACAGAACAACGACTCCATTATGGTTAGCAGCCTTTGCTAGCCCTCTAGCAAAGATTAGGTAAAGGTAAAGGGACCCCTGACCATTAGGTCCAGTTGCTGACGACTCTGGGGTTGCGGCGCTCATCTTGCTTTATTGGCCGAGAGCCGGCGTACAGCTTCCGGGTCATGTGGCCAGCAGGACTAAGCTGCTTCTGGCGAACCAGAGTAGTGCACGGAAACGCTGTTTACCTTCCCGCCGGAGTGGTACCTATTTATCTACTTGCACTTTGATGTGCTTTCGAACTGCTAAGTTGGCAGGAGCTGGGACCGAGCAACGGGAGCTCAACCCATCGCGGGGATTCGAACCGCTGACCTTCTGATCGACAAGCCACAGTTTACCCACAGCGCCACCCGCTGAATTGGTCTAATCTTATTTTAAAGCCATCCAAGTTGGAGACCCTCACTCCCTGCCTCCTGTGGGAGGGAGTTCCATGGTTTATCTGTCCTGAACCTTCCAGCGAAAGACTCCTTGCCCAGCTTGCGTCAACGGAAACTACCCCATTCACCCCTCTCCCCAAAAGACCCAACCATCTCTTTGGAGACTATATGGCATGGTACCTTCCCTGGGTGATGTTGGCTTGCTGATTCCAAATCTTCAAAGAAATGAGATCAAGGCACGTTGGCAGACAGGGTGCTGTGGGTGGAGGCCAGGCCTGCTGCCTGTGGTGTAGTTATTTCGAGAAGTGTTTGCTGTCCAGGGTTGCCAGGTCTCTGCTTTTCTCTGTTGCTAAATCTGTTTCATAACCCAACCAAAATTAAATGCCCAGAGAGCTGCACGTTCTGTCGAGTCTCTGGCTAGCTCGTTCCAGTGGGGTTATTGCATTTAATAACTCTATCTAGGCCACAAGACATGGGCGTTGATGGGGAAAGGTCTGTGCCACAACTAAGACACCACAAATATGCTTCATGGTCGCCAGAAGGGCTTGGATTGGGGTGCAACTAGCATGGAGCACATGAGAACCACGTCAAGTATCATGGAGTCGTTATGGCTATGAAAAAGAGTTGGCATTGAAAGAAAGAAATTATGCCGCACATGGTTAAACTGCGAAGCTCTCTCCCACAAGAGGCAGTTATGGCTTCCATCCTAGATGGCTTTATGAGAGGATTAGACAAATTCACGGAGGAGGAGAGAGCAATTCAAAGTGTTGGTGCTGACTTTGAAACCCCTAAACGGCCTTGGCCCAGTATACCTGAAGGAGCGTCTCCACCCCATCGTTCTGCCCGGACACTGAGGTCCAGCTCCGAGGGCCTTCTGATGGTTCCCTCACTGCAAGAAGCCAAGTTACAGGGAATCAGGCAGAGGGCCTTCTTGGTGGTGGCGCCCGCCCTGTGGAACACCCTCCCATCAGATGTCAAGGAAATAAACTATCGGACTTTTAGAAGACATCTGAAGGCAGCCCTGTTTAGGGAAGTTCTTAATGTTTGATGTTTTATCATGTTTTTAATATTCTGTTGGGCGCTGCCCAGAGTGGCTGGGGAAACCCAGCCAGATGGGTGGGGTATAAATTCTTATTATTATTATTATTACTTCTAACCATTATGGAGGCTGTGCTCTGTCTCCACAGCTGGAGGAAATAAATGCTTCTGAAATCCAGTTGCTGGAAACCACAGGAGGGGAGAGTGCTGTCCATGTGCTCAGATCCTGCTTGCGGCGCTCCCATAATGGGCATCCGGTTGGCCACTGTGAGAAGTGGACTAGTTGGGCCGTTGGCCTGATCCAGCAGGCTCTCCTTATGTTCTTATTAACCCCAAAACGGAAAACGAGCGAAGTTCCAACCAAAGAAGAATGGCAAGTCAAACTGATGGAATATGCGCAGCTTGCGGATCTAACATATAGAATAAGAGAACAAGAAGAACGTACGTTTACAGAAGACTGGAAAACGTTTATTGAATATAGGGGGGAAATCGTGTATATTTGAAAGTGTGGGCAGCGTTAAGATAAATTCAACAGTGTAAATAAGTTTTGATGGATGTAATAAGGTTGAATCCTGACAAGACAGAAGTACTGTTCTTGGGGGACAGGGGGCGGGCAGGTATGGGGGATTCCCTGGTCCTGAATGGGGTAATAGTGCCCCTGAAGGACCAGGTGCGCAGCCTGGGAGTCATTTTGGACTCACAGCTGCCCATGGAGGCACAGGTTAATTCTGTGTCCAGGGCGGCTGTCTACCAGCTCCATCTGGTACGCAGGCTGAGACCCTACCTGCCCGCGGACTGTCTTGCCAGAGTGGTGTATGCTCTAGTTATCTCTCGCTTGGATTACTGCAATGCGCTCTACGTGGGGCTACCTTTGAAGGTGACCCGGAAACTACAACTAATCCAGAATGCGGCAGCTAGACTGGTGACTGGGAGCGGCCGCCGAGACCACATAACACCGGTCTTGAAAGACCTACATTGGCTCCCACTACGTTTCCGAGCACAATTGAAAGTGTTGGTGCTGACCTTTAAAGCCCTAAATGGCTTCGGTCCTGTATACCTGAAGGAGCGTCTCCACCCCCATCGTTCAGCCCGGACACTGAGGTCCAGCTCAGAGGGCCTTCTGGTGGTTCCCTCACTACGAGAAGCCAAGTTACAGGGAACCAGGCAGAGGGCCTTCTCGGTAGTGGCACCCGCCCTGTGGAACGCCCTCCCTTCAGATGTCAAAGAGAACAACAACTATCAGACCTTTAGAAGACATCTGAAGGCAGCCCTGTTTAGGGAGGCTTTTAATGTTTAATAGATTATTGTATTTTAATGTTCTTTTGGAAGCCGCCCAGAGTGGCTGGGGAGACCCAGCCAGATGGGCGCGGTATAAATAATAAATTATTATTATTATTATTATTATCGAACCTGGGACCTTCTGCATCCCAAGCAGAGGCTCTGCCGCTGAGCTATGGCCCTTCCCAAATCTCGGGCTTTTGAGATGCACAGCACAGGGTTGGTGTGTCATGGCTGAAGCACTTGAGAATCTCTCTGAGCAAAAAGAAAATGAACTGAGCAAGAGGACACCCAACCTCTCCACGGGTGGGGTATCCGACACATTTATCTCAGCGTTGACCTTGGTGCTTGGGTGGAAGCTGAAGGAGGACAGCCATGTTGCTGTCTGGCTAGATGAGGGCAACAAACACCACTTGACAGGTCTCTGAGAGCCAGTGTGGTGTGGTTAAGAGCGGTAGACTTGTAAGCTGGTGAACCGGGTTCGCATCTCCGCTCCTCCATTTGCATGTATCAAATTTCACCTAGTAAAGGGTAATCTGGGAAATGCTAGCAGGAGATTGCATTTGAAAGAAAGGCTTTATTAATTCTCGGAGATGAGTTAGCAATTGAGCAAATCTTCCCTGAGTGGTTGTCATGGGATCAGGATCCATTTGGTGTTTCATACAGAAGCAGCAGCGGGGGGTAACCCACATTGTTTGGACAATTATAGCATTTCACTGCCATAATTTCATATCTGTGGTCCTTATAAAGCAAATTAGACTTGCATTGTCTAGTTCAATTTCCAGTCTTATTGTATTACTGCAATTTGTTGTATCTAACATTGTGGCTGCGTATGCTATGCTGCGGTAGGAGATTTAGTGGTGCAAGAAGACATAGGATAGAAACGCCATCTCCAGCTCCTCGAAAGATTCCAGCAACGGTGTCTCCGAAATTTTTTACACATCACTTGGGAAGACAGGCGAACAAATGCCCGTGTCCTGGAAGAAGCAAAGATCACCATTGTTGAAGCAATGAATCTTCAACATCAACTTCGTTAGACCGGTCATGTTGTGCGGATGCCTGATGATCGTCTTCCAAAGCAACTACTCTATTCTGAACTTAAAAATGGAAAGCGTAATGCTGGTGGTCAACAAAAGAGGTTTAAAGACTGTCTCAAGGCAATCTAGAAAAATGTAGTTTAAACACCGAAAACTGGGAAACACTGGCCTGCAAGCGTTCCAATTGGAGAACAGCCTTTGCCAAAGGTGTCATGGGTTTTGAAGATGCTCGAACTCAGAACGCAAGGGAGAAACATGCTAAGAGGAAGGCATGCTTGGCAAACCCTCAATGTGATCAACTCCCGCCCGGAAACCTATGTCCCTACTGTGGAAAGACGTGTGAATCCAGAATTGGCCTCCACAGTCACTTACGGACTCACTGTTAAGACTGTGTTCACGGAAGAAAATCTTACTCGGCTATGAGGGATCGACAAAGAAGAAGAAGAAGAGGATAGAAACCCTGCGCAGAGTTTGGCTCAGCCAGGCACTTGGACTTCCAACATTCCTTCTATCCATTGAGTTGCACTGGGCTGAGTCTTTACTCAGAGCTGACATATTGGAATCAATGGACTTCAGTTAGCAATGCCTAACCTAGGGAGCAATCCTCAGGATGGGAAGCCAGTCCAAGCTCCCTTGGCTTGAGTTAAACTGGTGTAAAGCAGAACTTCAAGGATCACTGCCTTGTCATGGCGAAGGGGCTTGAATTACTCCAAGAAGCTATGAGCTGTGCCGTGCAGGGCCACCCAAGACGGACAGGTCATAGCCGAGAGTTTAGATTAAATGTGATCCACCTGGAGAAGGAACTGGCAAACCACTCCAGTATGTTGCCAAGAAAACTCCATGGACATAAAAAAGGAGAAGCTTTGAGAAGAAAGTGAGAGTTTCAGTGTATCTGAAGAAGTGTGCATGCACACGAAAGCTCATACCAAGAACAAACTTAGTTGGTCTCTAAGGTGCTACTTTAGGGACCCAGGTGGTGCTGTGGGTTAAACCACAGAGCCTAGGGCTTGCTGATCAGAAGGTCAGCGGTTTGAATCCCTGTGATGGGGTGAGCTCCCGTTGCTCGGTCCCTGCTCCTGCCCACCTAGCAGTTCGAAAGCACGTCAAAGTGCAAGTAGATAAATAGGAACCGCTCCGGCGGGAAGGTAAACGGCGTTTCCGTGTGCTGCTCTGGTTCGCCAGAAGCGGCTTAGTCATGCTGGCCACGTGACCCGGAAGCTGTACGCCGGCTCCCTTGGCCAAAAAGCGAGATGAGCACCACAACCCCAGAGTCGGACACGACTGGACCTAATGGTCAGGGGTCCCTTTACCTTTACCTTTAAGGTGCTACTGGAAGGACTTTTTTTTAATTTTGTTTCATATATATACAGGGTGAGTCTTTTAAAAGAGGCCCCATGGAACATGTGTACTCTGTATCCACGGGGCCTCTTTTAAAGGACTAACCCTGTGTATATATGTTGTTGTTGTTTAGTTGTTTAGGCGTGTCTGACTCTTCGTGACCCCATGGACCAGAGCATGCCAGGCCCTCCTGTCTTCCATTGCCTCCCGCAGTTTGGTCAGACTCATGTTGGTGGCTTCGAGAACACTGTCCAACCATCTCATCTTCTGTCGTCCCCTTCTCCTTGTGCCCTCCATCTTTCCCAACAACAGGGTCTTTTCCAGGGAGTCTTCTCTTCTCATGAGGTGGCCAAAGTCTTGGAGCCTCAGCTTCAGGATCTGTCCTTCCAGTGAGCACTCAGGGCTGATTCCCTTCAGAATGGATCGGTTTGGTCTTCTTGCAGTCCATGGGACTCTCAAGAGTCTACTCCAACACTATATATATATATTAAGACAAACTTTGTGGGAAATCCATGCTGTTAAGGTGCGGTAGAGTGCCCATGTTTTCGCAGGATTTGGGCAACCGCAGAGAAAGATGAGCAACAAATCTCACCAACTTCGTTGCAGGGAGTTGGACTAGAAGATGCTCTGGTTCTCTTCCAACTCCACAGCTCGCTTGTGGGACTCCACTCCTGATCCTAAGGGACAGGTAGAGGCATTCCCTAACACACGGGTGAAGAGAAAGTAGACTCAGCTGAGGGCCAGATCTACTATGTAACTTACGAAGCTTAAGCTTGATAATTCTGGAGAGGTGCAGAAGCAACTTTATTCACACATGTATATAGCATTTCCCCAATTTTCATCCCCCCCATAACAAAAAAAATATGAGGCATAGGATTTTTTTATTCACACCAATGACTTGGACATGTGAGATAATCCAGTACAGCAATTCTAATCAAAATCTGACATGTAGTAGTTAATTTCTTTAAAAGAAGTTGTGGCGATCTTTCATGGAAGAAACCCATTGAAGACGATCACAGGGGTTACCCAGACCCTGTTGATGATTGCAAAGGTGACCCTATAGAAGAAGAAGAAGAAGAAGAAGAAGAAGAAGAAGAAGAAGAAGAAGAAGAAGAGTTTGGATTTGATATCCCGCTTTATCACTACCCAAAGGAGTCTCCAAGCGGCTCACAATCACCTTTCCCTTCCCCCACACAAGAAACACTCTGTGAGGTGAGTGGGGCTGAGAGACTTCAAAGAAGTGTAACTAGCCCAAGGTCACCCAGCAGCTGCATGTGGAGGAGCGGAGACGCGAACCCGGTTCACCAGATTACGAGTCTACCATTCTTAACCACTACACCACACTGGTGTAGTTCAGTCTTCAGGGCCCTCCAAATGTCGGTCCGCCACTGGTTCTGCCGGTGGAATTCAGGGTGTGTAGAAGTAGATCAGCATAGGGATGGAAATCAAGATGTCGTCTTGCATTGTTCATCTTCGGTGAATTGCTGAGCCCACCCCACTTTGCAGTGCTTTCTCTTTTGCGGTAAGACTCGCAGGCTGCGTACAAAGCGGAAGAAGTACCTTGACAATCTTCCTTTTGGATCTGCCTTCACAATGGAAATTCCCACAATTTATGCCGGAGTACGGCTTGCCTGCTCCCTGGCTACACTGCAACTTTGCGGATGAATTATAGGAACAGCTTGCCAGCTGGCACCCAAAGCTGCTGTGCAAATATTCTCTCACCAGGCTGGAGCTCTAACATCCCTCAAAGGTGTTTGCACCTGTTTTCTTGCGCATGCTGAAGCTGTCCTTTTATGCACCCAGGAATGATTCACTCATTGTAGTATATCAGTTGTATTCGCGAGAGTATTAGCTTTCTAAGAGCTAGTGAATTGTCCTCCAGACGTCCAGGTAGGAGTAACAGACACTGCACGGAACATTCAAATTGAAAGGGGGTGGGGGTGGGAAGCTGTTGGTGTTGAATTCCAAATTAATTATGACCTGTCAAATTCTCTTTTATGTCATCTTCAGTTTGGAAACGTGGGGAAAACTAAGGTAGGTGGGATTGGAGCCCTAAAGTGGCAGGGTTGGGATTCAAATTCCAGGTTAAAGAGCTTATTTTTGAATGCCACACACCATAGCTGTCAACTTTCGGATTTGAAAATAAGGGATGCCGCGAGGGCGGTGCAATGGCACCAAGTAGCCTCACCACCCTGCGCTCCAGAGGCTGCGCGCGAACGGGTGAACAGAAGAGTGAGCACGTAGACGGCAGGCAGGCTGTCTGTCTGGTTGGGCGTGAGGGTCTGGCTGCACAAGGCATGCAAGCTCTGCCCCCAGTCGGTCTCAGACTCCTTATTGGCAGCCGAGCAATGCAGCTGAGGAGCCTCCCTGGCCGGCAGGGAGGGAGAGGAGCTGCTTCCTTTGAAATCCGGGGAATTTAAGGGATATCAACAATCCGGGATAGCAGCAGGAAACGGCATTGGAATAAGGGAGTTTCCCGCAAAAAAAGGGAGGGTTGACAGCTATGCACACACACACACACACACACACACACACACACACACACACTTTCTGATGGTACAAGCTGTTTAACAGTGGAACAGACTGCCTCAGGAGGTGGTGAATTGCCTTCTTCATTCGAGGTTTTTAAGCAGACTCTGGGTGAACAGGAGGGAGGGGGGAGAAGCTACATTCGGTTTGCATTTAAAGCCACATCAGATTTTCACTTTCCAAAGTAATGACCGCTCCCCACATCAAATGGGGGGCGACTTTTGCGTGGTCGTGCACAGCCCCCTGGATCCCAGTGCGGCTCCTGGTAGTTTGGGCTGTCTTCATCCTCCCCAGGCTGAATACCTAGAGGTCTCCGCCTACCTCAGCCAACCGCCCAATCCCGGCTGGGGAGGCGTTGCCAGGGGATTGGCCAGTAAGGGGAGGGACTGCCCTGCCCACACAATAGAAGGTGTAGCTTACCTGTAAAGCGGCAGTCAGCTCCAGAGCTTCTCCCACCCTCCACTCCCTCAATTAAGTCTTCTTTTGTAGGTTAACCTCTTCTCCACAGGTACGCAGGTGCTGCTACATCAAGGTCACTGTTGAAGGGCCGGAAAGGAATTTTCCTGCATTGGCAGGTTTTGGCTTTCCCGTAGCAAAACGTCACAACTTTGGCGGTTTCAGGCCTTGGGCGGAATCCTTTAGTCTATCTTCATAAATGGGGGGGGGCGTGAGGGACCCACGCCTCCCTTTGCGGCAGCAATAGCAAGGTTCCCCATTAAAGGGGTCCTGGGGGGAGGCCTTGGCCATACGCCGAGAGGTTGTCATTGCTCTCCCCTCCAGCGGCGGCAAACGGGGGGCAGGCTCTCTGCTTGAACATATGTTCTCCAGAGCCAGCCCAATCCCCACACATTCTGGATAACCCTGATGTCCCCCAGATCCCCGGCTGGGGACTGGGAAGGATAAACGCCCAATGCCTGAGCCAAGGTCTCCCTACATCTGAATCTTAATAAAGTTGTGGCCAATTTTAACCCCATAGCAAGTTGTCTTGAGTCATTATTCTGCTCGGGGTCGCCTGGGGTTTGGGGGACTCTGCCTGTCCACGCAATAGGAAAACCGAAACAGACATCCTTTGAGATTTGCAGAAATCTGAATTTTGCACTGCAGTTCTCCAACCAAGGTTTACAAAAACATGGAGGGAAAGGGCACAAAAAAAGACTACATTTTCACTACATGAGTGAAAATGCCATGCAGAAAGGCATTATATTAGGATGGATTCCTCGTGAAGATGTGTATCTTAACCAAAAACTGCATACAAAAATGTGTTTATTGGGAGAGATTTACCTTAAAATGCTTCCTGTGCCCCCTCCATGAGAGGTCTGCAGGATGGCAACATGGGAAGGGGTCTTTTCTGTGGTGGCACCAGAAGTCAGGTTTCTCAGACCTCGCAAGGCCTCGTACACCATCTCCGAGGTCTCGTGAGGCCTGCGACGTGACTTCCGCTGCTTTGCAAGGCACCAGAAGTTGTGTCGGTGGCCCTGCAGGGTGGGTGCTACAACAACATTTTTTGTGGGTGCTCGGGCCCCCAGGGCCCCCTATAGTTGGCGCCCCTGCAGCATTAAAACATAACATAAAAGCAATTTAAAACAACTTCCAACCAGAAAAATAAGGTGTGTCATTTATGGCAAATCACAGCTCTAATACCACCTATAGGATGTTCATATAACGAACAATCAAGCATGCAATTGCCATCACCCCCCGAGTGCTGTCTGTTGGATTTTGGAAAACATGACAGTCTCAATTTATCGGTTACAGCAAGGTTGACTTGAATCAAAAGACTCAATCTATACTGGTAAAGTTGAAATGGTTGCGAAAAGTGTAGGACTCAAATTTAATGCACCTTGTTCAATTATTGAAGGCAGTGTTTTGTCTTGTGTTTTGTTTTCTTGTTGTTCTTTACCCTGGGAACTTGGGAATCCATTTGTATTATGCATAATTCAAGGTGAGTGTTGAGTCAGTCTCACATTGGTTCATGAAAAAGCAGGTGCCAAACCGCTGAACTATGGCCCTTTTCGGAGGGTGATCATCAAACAGTTTTCTCCTTCAAGGGCCCTATTTTACTTCTCCAGCGCTACCTCCTTCTCTTCCTCTAGGCTCATTGCACCAACCCATTTCCTGGCACCACAGTCCAAGAAGACTATTGACAAGCTGGAAGGTGTGCAGAGGAGGGCAACCAAAATGTTCAAGGGTCTGGAAACCAAGCCTGATGAGGAACGGTTGAAGGAGTTGGGTAGGTTTAGCCCGGGGAAGAAGAGAAGACTGTGAGCGGATCTGAAATAATAACAATTAATAATAATTTATTATTTATACCCCACCCATCTGGCTGGGTTTCCCCAGCCAATCTGGGCAGCTTCCAACAGAACATTAAAATACAATAATCTATTAAATATTAAAAGCCTCCCTAAACAGGGCTGCCTTCAGATGTCTTCTAAAGGTCTGGTAGTTGTTGTTCTCTTTGACATCTGCAGGGAGGGCGTTCCACAGGGCGGGCGCCACTACCGAGAAGGCCCTCTGCCTGGTTCCCTGTAACTTGGCTTCTCATAGTGAGGGAACAGCCAGAAGGCCCTCGGCGCTGGATCTCAGTGTCCGGGCTGAACGGTGGGGGTGGAGACACTCCTTCAGGACCGAGGACCGAGGCTAATGTAGGTCTTTCAAGACCAGTATTATGTGGTCCCGGCGGCCGCTCCCAGTCATCAGTTTAGCTGCCGCATTCTGGATTAGTTGTAGTTTCCGGGTCACCTTCAAAGGTAGCCCCACGTAGAGCGCATTGCAGTAATCCAAGCGAGAGATAACTAGAGCATGCACCACTCTGGCGAGACAGTCTGCGGGCAGGGAGGGTCTCAGCCTGCGTACCAGATGGAGCTGGTATTCAAATATGCGAAGGACTGTCACATGGAAAATGGAGCAAGCTTGTTTATTGCTGCTCCTGAGGGCAGGACCCGAACCCGGTGTGCGTAGTTGTTCCAGTTTAAGCAAGACCAAAGCTGGAGTCCAGGGGACACCTCCTTCAGCGTCAGGGCTAAAACAGGAACTTGAATGAGGGGAGGTGAATAATTTCATCATGGCAAATTCCATTTGCGACATAGTACACAGTCTCTCAGGGACCCAGGTGGCGCTGTGGGTTAAACCACAAAGCCTAGGGCTTGCTGATCAGAAGGTCGGCAGTTCGAATCCCTGTGACGGGGTGAGCTCCCGTTGCTCGGTCCCTGCTCCTGCCAACCTAGCAGTTCGAAAGCACGTCAAAGTGCAAGTAGATAAATAGGAACCGCTCTGGCGGGAAGGTAAATGGCGTTTCCATGCGCTGCTCTGGTTCGCCAGAAGCGGCTTAGTCCTGCTGGCCACATGACCCGGAAGCTGTACGCCGGCTCTCAGCCAATAAAGCGAGATGAGCGCCGCAACCCCAGAGTCGGACACGACTGGACCTAATGGTCAGGACTCCCTTTACCTTTACCTTTACACAGTCTCTCAGGTGACACATTAGAGAAATCGTGGTGGAGAACTGGCATAAGTCTGTTTGATGCATTTGTTGGCTAGAATAAGCAAAATGACTTACTGCAGCACTACATAGACTGGAGGATATGGGCAGAGAAGGAGCAAACATTTGTGTGATTTCATTTTCAGTGGGAGAAACAGCTGCCACCTTTGACTAGGAAAAGCTCAGCTTGCAGATCCAGAACACAATTTTACATCGATGCAGCTGCAAACCTCCTATGAATGTCATGCAGTCTAATTCATTTCAAGTTCAGATTTAGGCACCTGCTCATTTCTGGGGGCATTTGGTAAATTTCTCAACTTGCTTCTATGTGCACCACATCAAATTGCGGCATGCACTCTCAACTCAGAGCCGCAACTTTAAACCGGACAAGAGATGTTTCTTGGTTAAAGACGTAACATCTTTGCTAAGCGACGCACATTTTGTCAGGTGCTGAACATCAACTGTGGCATTATGTGAAAGCAAGATTCTCCCTCAATTAGCAGCAGAAAAGGGTGAGGAAAGCATTTGTTGTGGTTTTTATTAAAAAGAAATCAAATTATGTTTATAAGAACTTAAGAAGAGCATCTGCTGGATCAGGCCAATGGCCCATCTAGTCCAGCATCCTGTTCTCACCGTAGCCAACCAGATGGGAAACCTGTAGCAGGTTCTGAGCCCAAGGGCCCTCTCCCCTCCCGTGGTCTCCCAAAACTGGTATTCAGAAGCATTGCCACCTCCTGACTTATTGTGTGGATGTACCATATTTTCCCGTGTATAAGATGATGTTTTTTTATTATTTAAAAATGTTAAAAATTGGGAGTCGTCTTATACATGGATAGTGCACAGGAGACTCTTGAGAGTCCCATGGACTGCAAGAAGATCAAACCTATCCATTCTGAAGGAAATCAGCCCTGAGTGCTCACTGGAAGGACAGATCCTGAAGTTGAGGCTCCAAGACTTTGGCCACCTCATGAGAAGAGAAGACTCCCTGGAAAAGACCCTGATGTTGGGAAACATGGAGGGCACAAGGAGAAGGGGACGACAGAGGATGAGATGGTTGGACAGTGTTCTTGAAGCGACCAACATGTGTCTGACCAAACTGCGGGAGGCAGAGTAAGACAGGAGTGCCTGGCGTGCTCTGGTCCATGGGGTCACGAAGAGTCGGACACAACTAAACAACAACAAAGTGCAGAGGGGGTGGGTGGGCGATTGGTGTCAGCCGCGAGCAGGAGATTGTCAGCGGCGATTGGGCGGTGATTAGTGGCTGCGGCAATCTCTGGGTAATCATCTCCCCCCGTTTCCTTAATTTGGAGTCCCCCCAAAATAGGGGTTGTCTTATACACGGGGGCGTGTTGTACATGGGAAAATACGGTATGTGTCATTTTCCCTGTAGCATTTGATATGGACAGGAGACTCAAAAGCTGGAAGTGATTCTGTGTCTTCTGGGTCTTGTGAGGAGACCAAGGCATCTAGGGTGCCCTAACCCCTCTTCTGTCTCGCTGTCCCCTGATACTATGTGTTCTCCCGCAATGTTTGCCTTGGAGGTGCTCCTCTGAAGAGGATTCCTCCATCGGGGTCACGGCAGGTGAGATAGAGAGGCCAGCGGTCTGACTCCCATGTCCCAATATTTCACAGCAAGGAGGAGGAGAACAGGATCTTGCACACAGGCTTACCAATTAGATAAGCAGACATGTGTGGAAAAGGAAGAAGTCAAGACTATGAACAAAGAGAACATGATCTGGAAAATAAGCCCACCTGACCTTACTATCTGCTAGAGGCCGGTCACTTTTGCATTGCCCCAAAGAGAGGGGCAACTGCATAACCAAAACAGATGGCAAAAGAGGACACAGATTTGCATAACCTTTACATGTGTCCATTAATACACGTAGGTGTGAATTTTAAAATAATTGCTGTGATTTAAATAGAAATGCGATCTATCAGGCCACCGTGGGGGAAACTGTGACCGGGGGGGGGGGGGTAGTGTTCCTGCTGAGTCTGCCTCTTCAAGGCCCCTCCTGCCATTCCTTATAGAATCACAGAATTGTAGAGTTGAAAGGTACCCTGAGGGTCATCTAGTCCATATCCTTCTTTAATGGTGGTGCCCAGAACTAGACACAATATTTTCGGTGTGGTCTGACCAAGGTAGAATAGAGCGATACTATGATAAATAGTATAAGTAGATTAGTAGATAAATAGGTACCACTCCAGCGGGAAGGTAAACGGCGTTTCCATGCGCTGCTCTGGTTCGCCAGAAGCTGCTTAGTCATAATGGCCACATGACCCGGAAGCTGTACGCTGGCTCCCTCGGCCAATAAAGCGAGATGAGCGCTGCAACCCCAGAGTCAGTCACGACTGGACCTAATGGTCAGGGGTCCCTTTACCCTTTACCTATGACTTCCTTTGATCAGGACACTAGACTTCTGTTGATGCAGCCTAGAATAGCATTAGCATTTGTTTGCTGCTGCATGACGCTGTTGGCTCATGTTAAGCTTGCGGTCTGCTGAGACACCATAATCCTTATCAGGTTATTTATCTTTAAACCAGAGTGACACCAGGCAGCCCGTGAAACAGAGAAGCTTTAAGGAGGAGGCTGTGCTCAGCCTCAGATTGCAAAGAGGGAAGTCTTTCTTCACACAGAGCTTCGTTAAACTATGGAACCAGTTCCCACAGGAGGCAGTGATGGCTGCCAACTTGGATGGCTTTAAAAGAGGTTTGGACAAATTCATGGAGGAGAGGGCTGTTGATGGCCACTAGCCAGGATGGCTCTGCTCTGCCTCCACAGTTGGAGGCCGCAGTGCTTCTGAATCCTCGTTGCTGGAAGTCATGGGAGGGGAGAGGTCTATGGTGCTCAAATTCTGCTTGCCGGTTTTGCATTGAGGCATCCATCCGGTTGGCCACTGTGAGAACAGGATGCTGGACTGCATGGGCCACTGGACTCTTCAAATGGCTCTTCAAATGTTCTTAGGAATAGGAATAGGAATAATTTATTGACCAAGTACATTTTCCAGCATACTTGGAATTTTGCTTCAAATGGCTCTTCAAATGTCCTTATGTCCTCTTAAAGACTTTGCCCTCAGCAAAGTAAGCCACAGGGCCACACTGCAAGAGAGGTGTTATTTTGGGTTCAATCAACCTCTCTTCTACAAGCTGAACCATCTGCTAGCAAGCAAGCAAAGTCCATTCTGTGGGACAACCAACATTCTTAAGTCCAATGAAGGGGTTAAGGCCATAGAGTAAGCTGTCCTGCCAGGCTTAGATCACCTTGGGAGGAAATGGGTAATGAAGCCTATTATTCAACCTCCAGTCTACCTGAGAAGCTCAGCATGTAAAGAGGTTTGAGCTGGTTGCTCCAGCTCAGACCGCATGGTTCTCGCAAGCCACTCTTGAGTTCCTATACTAATAATTTAGGAACTTTCACCATTGTAACTAAACCAAGTTGTACTGCCTAAGCAACTTTTTCTGAATGCTGTATGGAAAAGCACATGAGTCCAGCCTTTGAAGAGTTTGTAAGGAAAGCATTTTAAGTCTTTTTCTATGCTAGGGGAAGAGAGGAACTGTGGAAGGATCTCAGAAGGGCATATTTTAAAGGTCTAACAGCCTATATTTCCAGGCGTTACTTTGCTGCATAATTTGTGATTTTAATTCTCTGCTGGGGTTCTCTCACCAAAGAGTACTTGCCCCAAACTTGGATATTGGCATCCAGGAATTCTCCTTTTATATCTATTCCCCCCCCCTTGCAACAAACATATTCCATGGCGATATTTAAAGGGGCTCTGCTGTTACTCTGCCAGGCTTCTTAAAACCTTGGACTGTTTGGAGACTTGCAACAAAACACACACGTCTCCCATGTTCTTTTAATGGGTTGTTTTACGGTGTTGTTATACCCCGTTTACAGTGGTTATATTGTAAGCAGCCCCAAGGGCCCTGCTGGGAAAAGCAGTCTATAAATTTAGCTGCAACACAAAATAAGAAACAGGTATCTTTAGAGCTGGGTCTCCTGCTGCTGCTGTTGTTTCGTCGTTTAGTCGTGTCCGACTCTTCGTGACCCCGTGGACCAGAGCACGCCAGGCACTCCTGTCTTCCATTGCCTCCCGCAGTTTGGACAGACTCATGTTGGTAGCTTCGAGAACACTGTCCAACCATCTCGTCCTCTGCCGTCCCCTTCTCCTTGTGCCCTCCATCTTTCCCAACATCAGGGTCTTTTCCAGGGAGTCTTCTCTTCTCATGAGGTGACCAAAATATTGGAGCCTCAGCTTCAGGATCTGTCCTTCCAGTGAGCACTCCGGGCTGATTTCCTTAAGCATTGATAGGTTTGATCTTCCTGCAGTCCATGGGACTCTCAAGCGTCTCCTCCAGCACCATAATTCAAAAGCATCAATTCTTCAGCGATCAGCCTTCTTTATGGTCCAGCTCTCACTTCCATACATCACTACTGGGAAAACCATAGCTTTAACTATACGGACCTTTGTTGGCAAGGTGATGTCTTTGCTTTTTAAGATGCTGTCTAGGTTTGTCATTGCTTTTCTCCCAAGAAGCAGGCGTCTTCTGATTTTGTGACTGCTGTCACCATCTGCAGTGATCACGGAACCCAAGAAAGTGAAATCTCTCACTGCCTCCATTTCTTCCCCTTCTATTTGCCAGGAGGTGATGGGACCAGTGGCCATGATATTAGTTTTTTGATGTTGAGCTTCAGACCATATTTTGCACTCTCCTCTTTCACCCTCATTAAAAGGCAGGGGCGTAGCAAGGGGGGCGGGGGGGGGGCGGGCCGCCCCAGGCACCACCCTGCTAGGGGTGACACTTTGGGGGGCTTTAAAAAAAAAATTAAAAAAATTTTTTTTTTAAATTTTTTTTTAGGCTATTTTCGGCGCTGCCGGGGCATAGCCGCAGGGGCGGCCAGCGAGGAGGGGTGTCGCGCTTGTCGCTGACGTGACACCCCCCTCGCTGGCTGCTCCTATGGCAGCGCCGAAAATAGCCTCCTCCCCGCCGCTGCGCTCCCTGGGCGACGCCGGCATGGAGGAGAGGGGCGGGCCAGCAGCCAGGAGGGGTGTCATCTCCTCTGGCTGGTCCGCCCCACTCCTCCATGCCGCGCCTCCGCCCAGGGAGCGCAGCGGCGAAAAGCCGAGGCAAGCAGCCTGCTTGCCTCGGCTTTTCTCTTTTTTAAAGCGCTTTCCCCCCGCGATCGGGGGGAAAGCGCTTTGAAAAAGAGAGAAGTTCCCCCCCTGCCGGGGCGGAGCCGCAGTGACGGTGCGTCGTGACGTCACAACGTGACGTCACGACGCTCCGCCCCCAGGGGTGCCTCCTCCGGTCACCGCCCCGGGTACCGTGGAGGCTTCCTCCGCCCCTGTTAAAAGGTTCTTAATTCCTCCTCACTTTCTGCCATCAAGGTTGTATCATCAGCATATCTCAGGTTGTTGATATTTCTCCTGTCAGGGTAAAGAGTAGTCTCCTGACTACGCTTTACAAAAATAAAAATAAAAAATTAATCCATACTACCCAAATAACAAAACAGAACTTCCTGAGACAAACACATAATGTCTTAACTGAGCCAAACCAAGGCTGGGATGGAATGTTACATTCACAAGAAAAAAACAGATAACATCTGATTAGAGGATTAGTGGAGAGCACCATCGTAAAAGAGAGAGAGAGAGAGATCAAGAGGTGTGACGCATGTGACTTGCAAAATGTACAGAAGCATAAACCTGAAACTGAAACCATCAGAGGCATAAGGAGTTCCAAGAACAAAAGACTCTGTATTACATCAATAACCCCCCCCCCAGCCAATTATATACTACTTATCCCAGCAACTATGGATGCTACAAAGAACCCACATCTCAGGCCACTCTTCCTCCAAGGAGGTGCATTCTTGTGAGATCCAGGTTCCTCAAAGTGCCTTTCACTTGAAACATGAGCTGTGTTGGCAAGTGTGTAGTAGACTGTGGAAGAATGCCTGTTCAAAGATTTCTCCTGGACTACTGGCCATCTTCAAATCTCAGAAAGGCTGTTGCATGGAAGACAGAGCAAGCTTGTTTTCTGTGGCTCCAGGGGGTCAGGCCTGAACCAGTGGATTCAAATGACCCAGGGGGAGGCTCCAGTGGGATACTGGGAGTGGCCTCTGCCTGCCCCGAGGGGGATGTTTAACCAGCTACCTGTGAGATGGCCAGAGGCGTAGGAAGGTCAGGTGGTGCCCGGTGCAGAAAATTTATTGTCACCCCACACACATTGATTTTTATTTTTATTTTTTTGGCCTGCAAAAATGGTTTTACTGCACGTTATTTCATATTTTCTTACAAAGGAATAATAATAAGTAAAAATATACTTTTATTTATATCCCGCCCTCCCCGGCCGATGCCGGGCTCAGGGCGGCTAACATCAGATAGATAACATTGATATAAAATCAAACAATAATTAAATTACCTCCTAAAAACATGTCAAAATCGAATTAAAGTCTAATTAGATGGCTTTCCGCAGGGTTAGGGTTGGGAACAGTAAGTGCTCCACTGAATTGAAATTTCAGCCTTCACGACATAGGAAACGGCCAAGTAAACAGCTATTTTTGTGGAGGAGGGTCAAGATATTAACTGATATGCATGAAATTTCATATATAGCTATATAATCCCTAGTGTAGTAAGATAAGACCTTTGGAGCAGGCATTCTTTTTTTTTTTAAAAAAAATTTTTATGAACCACCCTAGTAGGGCAGTAATTGTTCCTTGATAATTTGTCACCCCCCTCCATGATGGAACCTGGGGCGGCCCACCCCCGCCCCCCACTTCCTACGCCCCTGGAGATGGCATACCCTCCAACGGAAAGGACAACAATTCAGAATGTGGCAGCTGCAATAGATGAATGGCAAATGAAGATGGTGGACTTTATGGAATTTTCCAAGCCGACTGGAAGACTCTGCGACCAGGGAGAAGAGACGGAGGAGGAAGACTGGAAGAAATGTAAAATGTATTTGAATAAATATTGTAATATTTAGTGTCGCCTTAGGAGGTTGTTATAGGTTTTTGCTATATCTCTTTGAAATAGGTTAATTATATGTTTTAGAAGTATATTGGTTAAGATGTTAGTTTGTAGAAACTGCTAGAGAAGGTTAAGGAAATTGAATTCAGATGGGAGGGACCGAGGGAAATGTCATAATAATGTAAAGGAAAAGTTATGTATGTGTAAGAAAACCTATTGTTTTCTCTTTATCTTTTTCCCCTCTTTTTTCTTTTCTCTTCTTTTTTTGTTAAAATCTTACAAAAGCAATAAAAAATATTTTAAAAACAAAACAAAACAGAATGCGGCAGCCAGACTGGTGACTGGGAGCAGCCACCGGGACCATATAACACCAGTCCTAAAAGATCTGCATTGGTCTCCAGTATGTTTCTTAGCACAATTCAGTGTTGGTACTAGCCTTTAAAGCCCTAAATGGCCTCAGCTCAGTATACCTGAAGGAGCGTCTCCTGGACACTGAGGTCCAGCTCCGAGGGCCTTCTGGCGGTTCCCTCATTGTGATTAGTGAAGATACAGGGAACCAGGCAGAGGGCCTTCTTGGTGGTAGCACCCACCCAGTGGAACACCCTCCCATCAGATGTCAAGGAGATAAAGAGCTATCTGACTTTTAGAAGACATCTGAAGGCAGCCTTCTTCAGGGAAGTTTTTAATGTCTGACATTTTATTATCTTTTAAATTTTGCTGGAAGCCGCCAGAACATTTCAGAACTCAAACTCCGTAAACCTGGAAGTAAATGCTTCCATTTTCCAACAGCTTCCACTGAGTGTACAGTTGTATCTCAGAAGTTGAATGGAATCCGTTCCAGAAGTCTGTTTGACTTCCGAAATGTTGGGAAACAAAGGTGCGGCTTCCGATTGGGTTCCGATTGTGCAGGCACACTGCAAACAATAACGGAAGCCACACCAGATGTTCAGCTTCCATAAAGATGTTTGAAAACTGGAACATTCACTTCCGGTTTTCGATTGTTCTGGAGCTGGAATGTTCGACTCTCAAGGTGTTCGAGAGCCGAGGTACGTCTGTATATGTTATTCTTCCCAATTTTCTCTATTAAATTTCCAGACTGCCCTTTGCGCCTCGGTTTTCGAATATTTCGGAACTCGAATGGTCTCCTGGAACGGCTTACGTTCAAAAATCGAGGCACCGTTGTACTTTGAATTGGGCCTGGAAGGTCACTAGCAGCCAGAGCAGTCAGGGCAGGATCCGTGTCATGTGCTCAAAAGCTATCACCAGACGAGTTCCACCTCTGTAGTGCTTTTGAATACCAGTTGCAGGGAATCACAGGTGCAAAGAGTGCTGTTGCGCTCATCTTAATCATCCAATATTAAGCTGTATTTCAGTCAATTGCTGAATTTTATGTTTTAATGCATCTATATTTTGATGTCAGCTGCCTGAGCCCGGTTATGGCTGGGGAGGGTGGGATATTATTATTATTATTATTATTATTATTATTATTATTATTATCGCCTGCTTGCAGCCTTCTCAGAGGCATCTCACAGGTGGGGCTTTGGCCTGATCCAGGAGTGCTCTTCTGATGTTCTTATGTTCTTATGACGTGCAGAGGAGAGCATTAACCCTCCTCTCCCCAGCTGCAACTAACTTCTGCGTGGCAGTTAAAGGTAAAAGTAAAGGTAAAGGGACCCCTGACCGTTAGGTCCAGTCGCAGACGACTCTGGGGTTGCGGTGCTCATCTTGCTCTATAGGCCTAGGGAGCCGACGTTTGTCCGCAGACAGCTTCCGGGTCATGTGGCCAGCATGACTAAGCCACTTCTGGTGAACCAGAGCAGCGCATGGAAACGCCGTTTACCTTCCCGCCGGAGCGGTTCCTATTTATCTACTTGCACTTTGACGTGCTTTCAAACTGCTAGGTGGACAGGAGCAGGGACCGAGCAATGGGAGCTCACCCCTTTGCGGGGATTTGAACCGCCAACCTTCTGATCGGCAAGCCCTAGGCTCTGTGGTTTAGACCAGTGTTTCTCAACCTTTTCTGGGCCAAGGCACACTTGTTGCATGAAAAAAATCTCGAGGCACACCACCGGCTTATTCCCTCCTCGAGGCGGGGAGAAGGAGAGAGCTCGCTCAGGATGCCGAGTGTGCGCTGTTTCCCGCCGGGTCTTCCCCGCTGCTTCCCTCAGCGCTCGGGGCGGGCAAGGAGCCCCGACCCGAGCAGGTCAGCGGAAAGGAGCCGCGCGGCGCCCAGAAGCGGGAGTCTTATGCCCAGGAGAGGCTGCGAGAGAGAGACGGAGGCCTCCTGCTTGTCTTCGCTCGCGGCAGCCTCGGCCCTGGCGGAGAAGGAGGAGGAGCGGGAAGGGGGCGCGGGGGTCCCGGTCTCTCTCTCTCTCTCTCTCTCTCTCTCTCTCTCTCTCTCTCTCCCTCCCTCCCTGTGAGAAGAGGGAGGCGGGCGATGGCGAGGGGGAAGCTGAGGAGGAGGAGGAGGAGGAAGGAAGGGAGAGCACCGCGCTCTCTTGTCGGGTTCACGCTTACCCAGCGCCGGTTCCGCCGCACCACCTCAGGAGCGCAGAACCTCCACCCGTTCTCCAGACTCAGAGCAATGTTCTGGAACCTCCTTCCTCTGACTTCCGACCTATTGGTTGAAAACACCCGGCCTCTTCTCACGCGCATGCGCGGTAGAGCCCGGCAGCTTCTCTTCTCGGCAGTGGCTTTCTGCGCTCCCAGTCCAGTTTTGTGACTGGAGCTGCAGCTACGCGTTTGCGGCGTGGGTCCCGGTTTTCCCGCGGCACACCAGGCAACATCTCACGGAACACCAGTGTGCCGCGGAACACCGGTTGACAAAGGCTGGTTTAGACCACAGCGCCACCAGCATCCCAGCATGGCAGTTAGGTTTGGGCAAAGCTCTGTGTGAGCTGTGGAGCCCAGAACATGGAACCATGCAGGCTTTGGGGCTTCCTGGTTGTCATGACTGGCAAGGAAGAGTTTCCCTTCGTCTCAGCATTCTTGGGAATATTTGGGAGCAAAATCTCCTGATGCTGCCAACCCAGAGTCCCACAGACGGCTCCGTGCCAACCTCGCCCACTCTGGTCTCCAGTCTGCGGCTGCAACAACAACAAAAAGCCGCCATGCCAACTGGCGCCATGAATTATGCACATGCCATGGATCAAACTGGCACCAAGCGCAAGGCGTTGCTCTCGACTGCCAGCTGCGCCCATTTAGAACCCAGGAGCAGCACCCAACAGCAGGGTGCAGGAATCGCGGAGGGGGCAAAAGCAAGAGAGAGCGTACAAAACAGAGAAGCAGCTGTGCCGAACATTGGAAAAACTTGGAGGGAGGGAGCATCATATTGAGTTTGTTCACATTATCTAGGCTGCCAAACATCTGTGGCGCAAGTCCTAAGCTCACTCTGACTTTCTTCACTAAGGATGGGTGAATCTCTCTGTCTTGGCTTTTCTCGGTTTCTCATTTTTCCAACCTTAACTTCAATTCTCCATATCAATTTGCATTTTTTTGTAAAGAGGCATTTCAGTGCAAATTTCTATAAATGCACACATTTTGCCTAATGTGCAGATTTCCCCCCATATCAGTTTTCCCCAATATAATATACCTTGGGGTGCTTTTTCATGAATATATGCATTTTTTAAAATGTGCGCTTTACCCTAATATATAGGGATGCAGGTGGCGCTGTGGGTTAAACCACAGAGCCTAGGGCTTGCCAATCAGAAGGTCGGCGGTTTGAATCCCCGCGACGGGGTGAGCTCCCATTGCTTGGTCTCTGCTCCTGCCAACCTAGAAGTTCGAAAGCACGTCAAAGTGCAAGTAGATAAATAGGTACCGCTGCAGCGGGAAGGTAAACAGCGTTTCCGTGCGCTGCTCTGGTTCGCCAGAAGCGGCTTAGTTCACATGACCCGGAAGCTGTCTGCGGACAAACGCCGGCTCCCTCGGTCTATAGAGTGAGATGAGTGCCGCAACCCCAGAGTCATCTGCGACTGGACCTAACGGTCAGGGGTCCCTTTACCTTTTAAGCTACTGAAAGTAATGGGGACCCTTTATATGTCCAGCTGTCCTTTCTCAACAACAAATATTCACTGGTTTTTTTTGTGTTGAATAAATGCTATATGGTAATTTATGGACCTCATAGGTATCTCAAGCCACCCAGAGTGGCTGGGGAAACCCAGCCAGATGGGCGGGGTATAAATAATAAATTATTATTATTATTATTATTATTATTATTATTATTATTATTATTATTTGCACATGCAGAATGTTGGCACGCTATATATAGAAATGAGCAAACCAGTGATATTTTAGGGAGCAGGCTAGCAGACAGGGCCCATTACTTACATCATAGGAGCCTACACAACACGAAACACTTTTGCTGTATGTAGGTTTTATCTTATATTTTGGAAATGGACCTGATGGTCAGGGGTCCCTTTACCTTTACCTTTACCCTAATATATGCATTTCTGTATACATTACTTGGTTAGAGAACTGCCTGGAAAAAAAATACATGATGGGAATGGCCTTCTTTCGGTCAATGTATCATTTTGGAAAGTGCATTATGAGGTAAATTTGCCTTTAAATGCAAACCAAACCAAATCCCTGTTCTTCACTAACAGTTTATTCTGACTTCCTTTTCATCTGCTGTCAAATACTACACACTCCACCTTTTTTTTGGTTGGGGAAATCAAAATTCATTCTTCCTGACCCCTCTTAAGAACATAAGCTTTTTTCCTCAGACAACTGTGTGCAACATGACCACGGGGAGTTGTACAACCCCACAGCTCTTCCTCCGTGCTGAGCTTCTTCACACAAGCAATATATGACTGGGGCTTCTATCAATTTCATTTTTTATTTTTTCCTATTTCCTCCCCAGTCTTAAATTCAGTTTGCCATATTTCTCCACCAGCTAGCATATCAAAAACAAGTCCTCGTGAAGATTTCTCAGCATTTTAGTGAGTTTATTTTCACAGTAGTCGATTCATTTTTGGTCTAACGCACACAATTTCCTCCTATGTAATAAAGCATTGTTTTTGGTTATTTTCACTGTTGTATTGGTTCTTTAAAAAAAAGTTTATTGAAATTAAGGGGGGAAACAAAGTAACATATAACAAAGGGGGGAAGGGGAAAAGATTAGTGTTTGTTACATTATATCAACGACTTCCCACCAACCCCTCAGTCTCTAAACATTGTTTTACCTATCGCACTATTTATTTCAATTTTCTTTTGTTAAGTTTCATATATATAATATTTTCTAATACTCAGCCAATATCTCACAGAAGTTATTCAAGAGCTGCCACAGACTTTATGTTATTACAATAATCCTTGAGGTACTTTTGTCCATGCCCCATTTCCTAATATACGTTTGTTCAGTGTGGTCTCACAGTTTTTCTGTTAATTTTGCCAACTCAGCATACCGGTATTCCAACAATTTATTTTGTCAGTCCAGCTTTGTCAGTATTTTATCACCCTTCCAGATCATAGCTATCAATATTCTTGCAGCCACCGTGGCCTACAGGAATATTTCCCTTGCATTTTTTGGTGTGTCAGGGCCTAGTATCCCCAAGAGGAAAGCCTCTGGTGTTTTTTTTTTAAAGATATTGAAATATACTCGGAGTCGAGTGTGGATTTCATGCTCTTTATTCAGCTTATAGTAGCGAGGAGTGAAAGTTTCCCCAGAATGTCTGCTTTATATACATTAGTTACACAATGGGCCCCACGTGATTGGCTAATTCCAGGATATTTCTGTAGACCAATCAGGTTGCGGATTCACTTCCCCCTGGAGCTGGATTGGGTAGCTCCTGCGGACCAATCAGACTGCTGCATTCTGAATCCTATTGTTCTAGGACCATTCAGACTGCTGCATTTTGGATCCTATTCAACTCAGTACATAACAGATATCTTAAACATTATTTTAAGCTCATTGTAGATCTATTGGTTCTTAATGTACGCATCAAGCACAAACTCTGTATGCAAAATGAAAGTCTATTGTACACTAAATATCTCAAATGCACACATGCATGTTTGAACCCATTTTTTGGGTTGGGCAACTGCATTACAAAATTTGGAGAAGTGCGAATCTCAAAAGATAACTGACTTAAGGTCTGCAGATTATTTCAGGAAGTGGAAATTGGGTAGGTTGCATTAAAAAGTCAAACTGAACTTCTCCTCCATCTCTTGCTGCTACCAAACCACTCTGATGTTCTTCTTTTTCATGGTGGCACAAGTAGAATTGCAACCTCTGCATGCTGTGGTAGAAGAAGAAGAGGAAGAGTTTGGATTTGATATTCCGCTTTATCACTACCCAAAGGAGTCTCAAAGCGGCTCACATTCTCCTTTCCCTTCCTCCCCCACAACAAACACTCTGTGAGGTGAGTGGGGCTGAGAGACTTCAGAGAAGTGTGACTAGCCCAAGGTCACCCAGCAGCTGCATGTGGAGGAGCGGAGACGCGAACCCAGTTCACCAGATTACGAGTATACCGCTCTTAACCACTACACCACACTGGCTCCCAGTATACCACTGCTGTATAGCCAAGAGAAGCGATAGTGTAGCTCTATTCTGCCTTGGTCAGAGTACACCTGGAGTTCGGTGTCCAATTCTGGGCACCAAAGTTGAAGAAGGATGTTGACAAGCTGGAACATGTGCAGAGGAGGGCAACCAAGGTGATCTGGAAACCAAGCCTGATGAGGAACAGTTGAAGGAGCTGCGTATGTTAGCCTGGAAAAGAGGAGACTGGGAGGAGATATGATAGCCATCTTCAAATTCCTCAACGGCTGTCACATGGAAGACGGAGCAAGCTTGTTTTCTCCTGCTCTGGAGGGTAGGACTCGAACCCATGGCTTCAATTTACAAGAAAGGAGATACAGACTAAACATCAGGAAGAACTGTCTGGCAGTAAGAGCTGCAGAACAGTGGAACAGACTCCCTTGTGATGCGGTGGACTCTGTCCTGGATGCTTTAGCTGAGATTCCTGCATTGCAGGGGGCTGGACTAGATGACCCTTGGGGTACCTTCCAACTCTAAGATTCTATGATTCTGTGGTGCTGCAGACACTGGATTGGTTGAGGTAAACTTTTTTATTATTATTGAGAAGCATCACCATTTGGGGCCGTTGTACCTTCCCCAGTTCCCCGTTCTGTTGCCCGCTGCCCACACCAAAAGTTAAGTAATGAAAATGTTTCCCCAACAATTAAGCAGTTGCTTGCAGCTGGCAAAACATCTAAACAGCAACATGAAGTCCATTTGTCCCATTTTACTGATGGGGAACACTGAGGCCATTTCTCCGCAGATGTTTCAGGCACAATAACTGCCCCTCTGTCCCAATTCACCCCTTTTTATGGGCAGGCAAGCACCTGAAAGTTCAAAAGTTTGGCCCAGCAGGAACGAAAAGTCTTCATGAGTGCTGGGCTCCCCCAATGTGCCCACCCCAAACCACTGGGCTGTCCCTCTGACTCCACCTACTCTGGTCTTTATCTCCTGACCTAGATTTCTGCTCCAGAACGCACCTGGTACCCAATTTTCAAAATTCATTTTAAGAGTTGGCAGCTCTAGTTATTAAGCTATGTACCTGGTGCAATCCTGAGCTTTGCTGTTTAAATTACAACCAATTACAGCTTGTTCCCAGCAGTTTAACACCTATCTGAAAGGACTGGGAACTGTTGCCAGGGTGGTTGGAACAATTTGTTACCAACATGGGTGAGGACACCCAATTCTATCTTTCTCTTCCATCTAAACAAGGACAGGTGGTTGAGGCACTAGGCTGGTGCGTTGGGCTCATAACTGGAAGACAGGGGTGTGCTGAATTCTCACATCCGCAATGACAAGGAGCTTGCCTGCTGCAGACACACTTGCGCTTCCCCAGAAGGAACTTTGCGGGGAGCCAGCTGACCCTGGATCCAACCCTGAGGCTCAGGTGATGTCAGGGACTGGCTGGATGAGGAAGAGTGATGGATGCCACCAGCCCAAGAACCCCCTTGGGGCAGCGCCAGATGAAACCCCCTGGAGGTCTCTAGACAATCTCGCCCGCCCTCCTGCAAATAATCTCCTAATACGTTTTTGATTCGATATTTCAAGATCAAATCAACATTCATCTGGTACGCAGGATGAGACCCTACCTGCCCTCGGACTGTCTCGCCAGAGTGGTGCATGCTCTGGTTATCTCCCGCTTGGATTACTGCAATGCGCTCTACGTGGGGCTACCTTTGAAGGTGACCCGGAAACTACAACTAATCCAGAATGCGGCAGCTAAACTGGTGACTGGGAGTGGCTGCCCAGACCATATAACACCGGTCTTGAAAGTCTGCTGTGTTCAGGGCCGCCTTAAGTATATCCAGCGCTGTGGTGCAAAGTTCCCTCCGGCGGGCCCCCCCCCCCCGTTTCCCAGAGTTGGCGACCTTTTTACGGCGCTGCCGGCAGCTTTGCAGGGCTGGAGGAGGCGGGCAGCGGCTGGAGGGTGGCTCCTCTGGCAGGGAAGAGGTGAGGCTCCGGGCACAGTGCTGCTTCAATGAGGCGGGTGAGGGTGGTGAGCTGATGCCAGGAGACGCCGCACCCAGCCTCCGCCTCTTCCCTGGCGCCCTCCAGAACTTGGCACCCTGGTGCCCCGCGCCACTTGCCTGTATGGGCAAGACGCCCCTGGCTCTGTTATTATGTACACTGCCTTGTGCAAGGAAAGGTGGGATATTGATAAATTTAAATAATAGTTTCAAACTCCACTCTAAAGTATGGGAAGAATGATGCTGATGTGTCTTAAAAGGCACCTGTAGTTGTTACCTAGAACAGCCTTTACCAAAGGTGTCCTGGGCTTTGAAGACACTCGAACTCAGGACGCAAGGGAGAAACGTGCTAAGAGGAAGGCACACTTGGCAAATCTTCACCGCGATCAACTCCCGCCTGGAAACCTACGTCCCCCCTGTGGAAGGACGTGTGGATCCAGAACTGGCCTCCACAGTCACTTATGGACTCACTTTTAAAACTGTGTTCATGGAAGACAATATTAAAAGGTAAAGGGACCCCTGACCTTTAGGTCCAGTCGTGACAGACTCTGGGGTTGCGGCGCTCATCTCACATTATTGTCCGAGGGAGCCGGGGTACAGCTTCTGGGTCATGTGGCCAGCATGACTAAGCCGCTTCTGGCGAACCAGAGCAGAGCACGGAAACGCCGTTTACCTTCCCGCCGGAGCGGTACCTATTTATCTACTTGCACTGTGATGTGCTTTCGAACTGCTAGGTGGGCAGGAGCAGGGACCGAGCAACGGGAGCTCACCCCGTCACGGGGATCCGAACCACCAACCTTCTGATCGGCAAGCCCTAGGCTCTGTGGTTTAACCCACAGCGCCACCCGCGTCCCTGAAGACAATACTACTCGGCAGTAAATCTACATTGTTGTTTTGTTGCAGTAGTTTTGTTTTTTAATGTTTGATGTTTTATTGTGTTTTTATATGTGTTGTAAGCTGACCAAAGTGGCTGGGGAAACCCAGCAAGATGGGTGGGATATAAATTAAAAAATTATTATTAAATTATCATCATCATCATCATCATCATCCTCATCTTTCTTAGCGGGCCGTGCAAACCGCTATTCTGAAGAATGCTTTTTCTAGGGTAGGGGGCACTGGGGATGAGTTCATGGAACCAAGATGGTCCAAAAATGTTTGGGAAACTCTGATTTGGCTCAGTACTGCGCTGACTTGCAGCTGAACTCCATTGTTTAAGGCAGAAAATTGTCTTTCCCAGCCCTGCCTTAGCTGCAAGTGCCCTGCCATTGAACTCTGCCCCCTCACCTCAGGAATAAGGTGGGTGGGTGCTCTCTCTTTCTTTTAATTTTGCAGAGTTTGCTGTGTATTACAACAACACCTTTTAATAAAGGCAAGCGCGCCTCTGCGCGTCATCGCCCTTTGAAATCGCAGCCTCAGCTGCCCCCAGGAAACAATTGAAGGATATGGGGTCATTCCCAGGGACAAGCGTTGCCTGCACCCAGGTTGCACCATTTCCCAGGGTGCTTGAGGTTGCAGTTTCGATGCATTTGCTTTTGCAGCTGCCAAACTGAACTTGCTGATTGTGCTGGGTTGGGGGTTAACCCAAAAAACCAAGAAGGAACACGAGAAAAGCCTACCTGCTGGATCAGACCAGTGCCCAAGACGAGTCCAGCATCCTGTTCTCACAGTGGCTACCCAGATGCCTATCAGATGCCTGCAAGCAGGATTCGAACACAAGACCAAGTCTCCCCTTCATGTGGTTTCCAGCAACTGGGATTCAGAAGCATCGCTGCCTCCAGTTGTGGGTGAAGAGCATAGTCATCATTGCTCATAGCCATTCATAGCCCTCTCCTATTTCTCTAATCCTCATTTAAAGCTCTCCAAGTTGGGAGGTCCATAATTTAACCCCGTGAAGAAGTTTCTTGATTTATCCTCTTGCATTTCTATCCTACCTTTCTTCCATTGACCGTCCCCAAGGATTATCCCATCCAGGCATCGACCAAACCTGGACCTGCTTATAGACTCAAAGACTCATAGAACTGTAGTGTTGGAAGGGCCCCTAAGAGTCATCTAGTCCAACCCCCTGCAGTGCAGGAATCGCAACCTGGGGCCAGATCATACCCTGGTCTGGCAGGTTCTAGAAGCCCCGTCTGCACACACAGGGAGAGAAGGCCCTGTGCGTTGTCACCTTGGGCCCATATATAAAACATAAGTCGCATTATGCCTGCGTTGCAGAGGGTTGGACTAGATGACCATTGGGGTCCCTTCTAACTCTACAATTCTAGGATTCTAAGATTCTATGAAATGTCAGTCCAGGGGGGGAAAAACTGATAGCCATTTGCTTGGATTCAGTGGTAGAAACTGGGTTTCCGGGGGAAATTATGGACAAGTCTGAATGAGGCCTTAGAGCAGGCACCCCCAAACTCGGCCCTCCAGCTGTTTTGGGACTACAGCTCACATCATCCCTAGCTTACAGGACCAGTGGTTACGGATGATGGGAACTGTAGTCCCAAAACAGCTGGAGGGCCGAGTTTGGGGGTGCCTGCCTTAGAGCAGTTGTTCCCAACCTTTTTTTTGGCCACCTAAGCATCTCTAAAATCCTGGTGCCTCCCCGCTCCCCCCCATGACATATAATTCTTATTACAGTCATACCTCTAGTTGTGTTAGGTTCATGTTGCAGGTTTTTGGGTTGTGAACGCGTCAAACCCGGAAGTGTATACCTCCGGGTTTTGCCGCATGCGCACACACTGAAGCGTTCTGTGCACTTCGTGCATGCGCAGGAGCGCTCTATCGGGTCACGCGCAGAAGCGGCACTCTACTTATGGACCTTTCAGGGTGAAAACGGCACCCTGGAACGGATCGCGTCTGTAAGTAGAGGTACCACTGTATTCAAAAAGTGAACTCCTATTCGCGGGGAGGAAGCCTAAAAGGCCATCAACTGTTAATAACTCATTCTCGAATTACCGGTACACCCCTTAAAAATCAAATTGCCCCATGTTGGGAACCACAGCCCTAGAGTGTGGTGTGGAGGCATAACCTAATAAATCACTGGGGTTTAAGCATAGCTGTCAACTTTCGGATTTGAAAATAAGGGATTTTTCCAAACTTTCGGATTTGAAAATAAGGGATGCCGCGAGGGCAGTGCAATGGCACCAAGTAGCCTCGCCACCCTGTGCTCCAGAGGCTGCGCGCGAACGGGTGAGCGAAAGAGCGAGCGCGTAGACGGCAGGCAGGCTGTCTGTCTGGTTGGGCGTGAGGGTCTGGCTGCACAAGGCATGCAAGCTCCGCCCCCAGTCGGTCTCAGACTCCTTATTGGCAGCCGAGCAACGCAGCTGAGGAGCCTCCCTGGCCGGCAGGGAGGGAGAGGAGCTGCTTCCTTTGAAATCCGGGAAATTTAAGGGAGATCAACAATCCGGGATAGCAGCGGGAAATGGCATTGGAATCAGGGAGTTTCCAGCAAAAAAAGGGAGGGTTGACAGCTATGGGTTTAAGTCACCTGGCCAAGCAGATCAGGCAACCATGCCTTTAAGCCAGGCTTTGCCTTGTCCCTGAGCTGGGATTTAAAGTTCTGCTCCAGATGCAAGGGCTCCTCGCGAGGAGGGCTGGGCTGGCAACACTTCTTAGGAGATAGGTTGGAATACTGGAACCTGATCACAAGGACAGGGAAGCTTTCAAGGGCTTTGGCTGCTCCTGGGAGCTTAAACCCTGCAGGACAGCAGCTGCACGCCTCCATGTGCATGACGGACGCGGCAATTGCATTTTGTCCTCTCGCCTGCCCAGCTCAGAAAAGGAATCCAGGACAAGGCTCCAAAGAGTAGGACGCAAGGGCGCATTCCAGGCGGGGTCACCAAAGAGGCCTTTTCATAATAGCTTTCACACCTGCGAGAGAAGAGGCTGGTTTATTGCCTCGGTAAACAAAAGTTCGAATCCAGGCAAAGTACATACTCTGCCCCAGGCTGTTCTGAGAGCACACCTTCTGTTGGTAAAATGAACTCGGTGAGATACAGGCGAGAGCCACGTGAGGGGACGGGCGCTTTCTGGCTCCCTCAGCTGATGTGTCCAGGGTTTAAAAGTTCAGTTTTAATTCTCGTTCTTTAAGGTTGTTAAGGGAGTTTTATGCACCGTGGCCGCTGCCTCTTTAACAGAAGCCTTCTGGGAAGCAACACGGTGGTTGACTCTCAGGGTCCAGCGCTGGATAGCTTAGAGCCCCACTCTCTTGGGGGCCCCCAAAAAATTTAAAGGAAAAAAAACCCTGGATGTACATTTCCAAAATATAAGATAAAAAACAAATAAGATAAAACCCACCTAAACATTAGGAAGAACTTCCTGACAGTAAGAGCTGTTCGGCAGTGGGATTTGCTGCCAAGGAGTGTGGTGGAGTCTCCTTCTTTGGAGGTCTTTAAGCAGAGGCTTGACAGCCACCTGTCAGGAATGCTTTGATGGTGTTCCTGCTTGGCAGGGGGTTGGACTGGATGGCCCTTGGGGTCTCTTCCAACTCTAGGATTCTAAAGCAAAAGTGTTTCGTGTTGTGTAGGCTCCTATGATGTAAGTCATGGGCCCTGCCTGCTAGTCTGCTCCCTAAAATATCACTAGTTTGCTCCTTTCTATATATAGGGTGCCTACATTCTGCATGTGCAAATAATAATAATAATAATAATAATAATAATAATAATAATAATTTATTATTTATACCCCACCCATCTGGCTGGGTTTCCCCAGCCACTCTGGGCGGCTTGAGATACCTATGAGGTCCATAAATTACCATATAGCATTTATTCAACACAAAAAAAAAACAGTGAAAATTTGTTGTTGAGAAAGGACAGCTGGACATATAAAGGATCCCCATTACTTTCAGTAGCTTAAAAGGTAAAGGGACCCCTGACCATTAGGTCCAGTCGCGGATGATTCTGGGGTTGCGGCGCTCATCTCGCTTTACTGGCCGAGGGAGCCAGCATACAGCTTCTGGGTCATGTGGCCAGCAGGACTAAGCCGCTTCTGGCGAACCAGAGCAGCGCACGGAAACGCCGTTTACCTTCCCGCTGCAGCGATACCTATTGATCTACTTGCACTTTGACGTGCTTTTGAACTGCTAGGTTGGCAGGAGCAGAGACCAAACAATGGGAGCTCATCCCGTCGCGGGGATTCGAACCGCCGACCTTCTGATCGGCAAGCCCTAGGCTCTGTGGTTTAGACCACAGCGCCACCCACATCCCTTTCAGTAGCTTAGGGCCTCATCAAACCTTAAATCTGGCCCTGTTAGGGTCCCAGTTCTTGATGACACTCAGGGGGAAGGATGGAGCTGTTATTGGGCTTCTGCCTAAGCCACCTTTCAGCTGAAAAGGGCCTCAAGGTTGCTTGCAAGAGGACTGGTTTTAATCCGCTGAAATCAAAGCATGCAGCATGCAATGAAAGCACAGCTCAAGAAGGACAGCAGATCGGGGGAAACAGCCAATATGTGAGAATCATAGAATTGTTGAGTTTGAAGGGATCCTAAAGGTCATCTAGTCCAACTCCCTGCAGTCAGGCATCCCAGCTAATGTCGTTCCTGTGCAGATGCAGCAAAGCTAAGGAATATGGCGGCGCCTGTCCCCCTCCCCACAAAACTGAGCAAATTGCAAAGCTAAAACTCAAAGGCACACATTTCCAGATATTATCATCATTAGCATTAATTTATGACCCAACCCTAAGGTCCCAGGGTGGGTTGCAACATTAAAACATTGGACTTAAAACAGTTTAAAACAATTTACGATGAATTTGACATTTCTCTAGGAGTTGTTTCTGAATTCTAAAGCCAA
The DNA here is from genome assembly GCA_034642065.1 of Darevskia nairensis. NCBI lineage: Eukaryota > Metazoa > Chordata > Lepidosauria > Squamata > Lacertidae > Darevskia > Darevskia nairensis. Next base: position 268,346 of record JAWWNI010001326.1, on the reverse strand, counting down.
ATGTTGAGAACTTCTGGAGGGTCTGGGAAGACTCTTAACACTCTGATATTGGGGTGGTGGGTGTGTAACAATATTATGAGAGAGAGAGAGAGAGAGAGAGAGAGAGAGAGAGAGAGAGAGAGATCTACACCACACATAATTTTATACCCCTTATAATGCCCCCCCCCTTAAAGGGTAAAGGGACCCCTGACCATTAGGTCCAGTCGCGAACGACTCTGAGATTGCAGTGCTCATCTCGCTTTAGTGGCCGAGGGAGCAGACGTTTGTCCGCAGACAGTTTTTCCGGGTCATGTGACCAGCATGACTAAGCCGCTTCTGGCAAACCAGTGCAGAGCACGGAAATGCCGTTTAGATTCCCACCAGAGCGGTACCTATTTATCTACTTGCACTTTGACATGCTTTCGAACTGCTAGGTTGGCAGGAGCTGGGACCGAGCAACGGGAGCTCACCCCGTCACGGGGATTCAAACCGCCGACCTTCTGATTGGCAAGCCCTAGGCTCTGTGGTTTAACCCACAGCGCCACCCGCTGAAGTTGTCTAATCTTATTTTAAAGCCATCCAAGTTGGTGACCCTCACTCCCTGCCTCCTGCGGGAGGGAGTTCCATGGTTTATCTGTCCTGAACCTTCCAGCGAAAGACTCCTTGCCCAGCTTGCGTCAACGGAAACCACCCCATTCACCACTCCCCCCAAAAGACCCAACCATCTCTTTGGAGAATATATGGCATGGTACCTTCCCTGGGTGATGTTGGCTTGCTGATTCCAAATCTTCAAAGAAATGAGATCAAGGCACGTTGGCAGACAGGGTGCTGTGGGTGGAGGCCAGCCCTGCTGCCTGTGGTGTAGCTATTCCAAGAAGTGTTTGCTGTCCAGGGTTGCCAGGTCTCTGCTTTTCTCTGTTGCTAAATCTGTTTCATAACCCAACCAAAATTAAATGCCCAGAGAGCTGCACGTTCTGTCGAGTCTCTGGCTAGCTCGTTCCAGTGGGGTTATTGCATTTAATAACTCTATCTAGGCCACAACACATGGGCGTTGATGGGGAAAGGTCTGTGCCTCAACTAAGACACCACAAATATGCTTCATGGTCGCCAGAAGGGCTTGGATTGGGGTGCAACTAGCATGGAGCACATGAGAACCATGTCAAGTATCATGGAGTCATTATGGCTATGAAGTAGAGTTGGCTTTGAAAGAAAGAAACTATGCCGCAGATGGTTAAACTGCGAAGCTCTCTCCCACAAGAGGCAGTTATGGCTTCCATCCTAGATGGCTTTATGAGAGGATTAGACAAATTCACGGAGGAGGAGAGGGCAGTTCAAAGTGTTGGTGCTGACCTTGAAAGCCCTGAACAGCCTCGGCCCAGTATACCTGAAGGAGCATCTCCACCCCCATCGTTCAGCCCGGACACTGAGATCCAGCTCCGAGGGCCTTCTGGTGGTTCCCTCCCTGCGAGAAGTGGGGTTACAGGGCCTTCTTGGTGGCGGCATCCTCCCTACTCCTTTCTAAACCAAACATCCATCCGTTACTCCTTTCTAAACCAAAAAGGCCGAAATGTGGCTTGCTCCAACCCTGTGATCATTTCAGTTGCACTTTTCTGAACCTTTAACCAGCCCTGAAATAACCTTTGTATTGAACTGGACATAAGAGAGTAAGAAGAACCTGCTGGATTAGGCCAGTGGCCCATCTAGTCCAGCACACAGTTTTCACAGTGGCCAACTAGATGCCTGTGGGAACACAAGATTCGAACACAAGATCCCTCTCTCCTCCTGTGATTTGCAGCAACTGGAATATTCAGACGCATGGCTGCCTACAATTGTGGAGGCGGAGCATAACAGACCCTCCGAGTGTCCCTATTTTACAGGGACAGTCCTGGATTTACAGAAGCCGTCCTGGTTTCTGATTTGATCCTGGAATGTCCCGCTTTTCCTTAGGACCTCCCTGTTTTCATCGGATAAATGTTGGAGGGTATAGCATAGCCCTCATGGCTAATAGCTCTCAATAGCATATTCTTCTGTGAATTTGCCTAATCCTTGTCTAAAGCCATCCAAGATGGTGCGCATCACTGCCTGCTGTGGGAGGAAGTTCCACAGTTTAACTCTACCCTGCGCAAAGAAATCCTACCCTAAATTTTCCAACATTCAGCTTCATTGGATGTCCCTGAGTTCTCATGTTACGAGAATGCGGGGGGGGGGGGGGAATCTTCTCCAACCATGCATAATATTATCCACTTCTATCAATGTCCCAAAGAACCAGGATGCCTGGCTTCTTCCATGGCATAGCTGTCAACTTTCGGATTTGAAAATAAGGGATTTTTCCATACTTTCGGATTTGAAAATAAGGGATGCCGCAAGGGCGGTGCAATGGCACCAAGTAGCCTCGCCACCCTGCGCTCCGGAGGCTGCGCGCGAACGGGTGAGCGAAAGAGCGAGCGCATAGACGGCAGGCAGGCTGTCTGTCTGGTTGGGCGTGAGGGTCTGGCTGCACAAGGCATGCAAGCTCCGCCCCCAGTCGGTCTCAGACTCCTTATTGGCAGCCCAGCAACGCAGCTGAGGAGCTTCCCTGGCCGGCAGGGAGGGAGAAGAGCTGCTTCCTTTGAAATCCGGGAAATTTAAGGGATATCAACAATCCGGGATAGCAGCGGGAAACGGGGCTGGAATAAGGGAGTTTCCCGCCAAAAAAGGGAGGGTTGACAGCTATGCTCCATGGTACTCCTCCTCCTCTGCTAACTCTGCAGACATTATTAAAAGTAGAAGAGGCTTCTGCAAAGCTGAACACAGCTGTGGAATTCTGCAGGTGTGCATTTGCAGAAACTTCTTTTTTTTAAAGGGAAAAACATCTGCACAGTTGTTTCCAGCTGCAAGGCAGGTTCACATCAAAAACAACAACAAAATTAAAAAAAATCCTTCCAGTAGCACCTTAGAGACCAACTAAGTTTTTTCTTGGTATGAGCTTTCGTGTGCATGCACACTTCTTCAGCTACACGGAGACAGGAGTGTATCTGAAGAAGTGTGCATGCACACGAAAGCTCAAACCGAGAACAAGCTTAGTTGGTCTCTAAGGCGCTACTGGAAGGAATTTTTTTATTTTCTTTCCACTACGGCAGACCAACACGGCTACCTACCTGTAACAACAACAGCAAAGTTATACAGCTGACAAACCAGCCAGCTCAAGGAAGATCAGGTAGGGGAAACTCCGTTGTATTCTTCAGGAAACCCCTCCAAAGATGTAAATGGGGCAGAAAGGTTCCCTAACAGGCTGTGCAGGCGATAACTTTATGTGGTGCTTCCTTAGGCAGGTGCTGTACTTAGGTAGGAAGAGAAATCTGCACAAATATAAGATGGACTCGGTGGACCACAAGCTTAACATGAGTCCACAGTGTGATGCAGCAGCAAAAAAGGCAAATGCTATTCTAGTCTGCATCAACAGAAGTCTCGTGTCCAGATCAAGGGAGGTAATATTACCACTCTATTCTGCCTTAGTCAGACCACACTTGGAATACTGTGTCCAATTCTTTTTATTCAAAATTTTTAATTAGTTTTCCACAATTGTTTAACAAAATACAACAATCACAAATACATAAACAAAAGAAAAACAATACAAAAAACAAAATAACACATACAAGTATCCACTATACCTATATTTCCATTCCTCTATACTTTCACCTAAAATTTGACTTTCTCTGAGCCTCCCTGTCTCAAGTTCCATGCTTTACTTCTTTAGCAGTTGTCCAATCTCTTACTTTTATTTACCTCACTCCTATTTTAATCCCAATTTTCCTCTTCAAATTCACATTATCTTTGTTATTAAACTTATTCATCATAATCCCTAATTTCTAATTACTAATTAATTACACTGGTCCTACTTACTAAACATCTATTTCTAATCTGAGCCTCTTTTATCATTCCAAAACATTCCTAAATTTAAATATTACAATATTTCTTTAAATAACTTCTAAATTTCTTCCAATCTTCCTCCACTGTCTCCTCCTTCTGGTCACAGATTCGTCCAGTCAGGTCTGCCAGCTCCATGAAGTCCATCATCTTCATTTGCCATTCTTCTATCGTAGGTGACATCCTTTTATATATTTGAACATGGCTATCATATCACCCCTTAACCTTCTCTTCTCCAGGCTAAACATACCCAGCTCCCTAAGCCGTTCCTCATAAGGCATCGTTTCCAGGCCTTTGACCATTTTGGTTGCCCTCCTCTGGACACGTTCCAGCTTGTCAGTATCTTTCTTGAACTGTGGTGCCCAGAATTGGACACAGTATTTAACATAGTGAAGAGGAGACTGAGAGAAGATAAGATAGGCATCTTCAAATATCTGAAGGGCTGTCTTATGTAAGAGGGAACGAGCCAGGTTTCTCCTGCTCTGGAGGGTAGGAACCCATGGCTTCAAGTTACAAGAAAGGAGACTCCGACTAAGCTTACGGAAAGACTTTCTGACAGTAAGAGCTGTATGACAGAGGGACGGTCTCCCTCAGAAGGTGGTGGACTCTCCTTCCCTGGAGGTTTTTAAGCAGAGATTGGACGGATGCTTTAGCCGAGATCCCTGCATTGCACGGGGCTGGGCTAGATGACCCTTGGGTGCCGTTACAATTCTATGATTCTGTGATCTGGAAGCTGCAGTTAGCACAAAATGCTGCAGCACATTTGCTGTCGGGGTGAGGCCTTGTTGGCATACAACACCTGTGCTCCGAGATCTGTGCTGATTTGCTATCGGACCAAGATCAAGGTGTTATTATGACCTTCCTCATTTGTAAGAACTTGATATTTTAGTGTGGCAGCACCTGAACTTTGGAACTCCCTGCCTATTGATATCAGGAAGGTGCCTTTTCTCTTTCGGCACCTGTTAAAAACATTTCTGTTTAGGGAAGCCTAGCCTGATGTTTAGGAAGTTGATGTGAGTTTTAATCTGCTTTTAGTCTATTCTTATTTTAACTTTTTGAAAGTTTCAAAGTATTGTTATTTCTTGGTAGTGGTAATTTTTTCACTTTTTTGTAAACTGCTTTGAAGTTTTTTGGATTTTTCTTTTTTTAACAATCAAGCAATGTATATATATATTTCGAAATACACGAATAAAACCACTCAAGCCATTAAAGCATAATGGTTGGCAAGAATGCAAACACTCACATGGTGATGATGCAACTGAGGGGGAAATTGGAGCCAAGAGGGGGAAGTTGCAGGGACACATCTGTTTACATGCAGGTTGGCAATTGTGTCCTGAGGATTATTGGGAGATCAAGACATTGCAGTGATTGTGTTATGCAAACCTGTTATGCAAAATGTAAAACTCAGACAGATAATTGGACTTGCGGTAGCGCCTTCAATGCATCATCAATCCTTACTAGACGGATTGTAGGAGCTGTAGGGACATATGAAGTTGCCTTGTACCGACTCAGACCCATTGGTCAATCTAGCACAGTACTGTCTACACTGGCCGGCAGCACTTCTCCAGGGTTTCTGGCATTTGGGGATTGGACAATGGGACCTCCTGCATGTAAACAGATGCTATACCACTGAGCTAAGGTCCTTCCCACAGAAATAAAGATGCTAGTCCTCATGGTTTCTGATTTTAAATAGGAGCCTAGGAAGCTGCCTTACCCTGAGTCATAGCATTGGCCCATCTAGCTCAGTAGTGTCGACACAGATTGGCAGCAGCTCTTTGGGATTTCAGTCTCTCGCAACCCTACCTGAGGGTTGAACCTGGGACCTTCTGCCTGATGCTCTACCCATTGAACTTACAGCCCTTCCCCTTGTTTTCATCTACTGCCCCTGCGGTAATGTTAAAAAGACCTGGAAGTATGTGGGCAGTGCCAATCTCATGAGTGATCTTCACCCAGGGCCTCTACAGGTTTTGTGTCACTAAACGGCCTCGGCCCAGTATACCTGAAGGAGCGTCTCCACCCTCACCATTCTGCCCAGACAATGAGGTCCAGCTCCGAGGGCCTTCTGGTGGTTCCCTCCCTGCGAGAAGCCAAGTTACAGGGAACCAGGCAGAGGGCCTTCTCGGTGGTGGCACCCGCCCTGTGGAACGCCCTCCCACCAGATGACAAAGAAAAACAACTACCGGACTTTTAGAAGACATCTGAAGGCAGCCCTGTTTAGGGAAGCTTTTAATGTTTAATAGACTATTGTATTTTAATATTCTGTTGGAAGCCGCCCAGAGTGGCCGGGGAAACCCAGATGGGCAGGGTATAGATAATAAATGATGATGATGATGTTTGGGGTGAGTGGTACCCCCCCCTACTGCTTACAACACTCACAAGAAAGTACTTCATTGTGCAGCGCAGAGTTAAACTATGGTACTCCCTCCCTCAGGAAGCAATGATGGCCACCAACTTGGGTGGCTTTAAAAGAGGGCTAGGCAAATCCATGGAGGAGGAGAGGGCTATGGGTGGCCACGAGCCAGGATGGCTCTCCTCTGCCTCCACAGTTGGAGGCAGCCATGCTTCTGAATACCAGTTGCTAGAAACCACAAGACGAGAGAGTGTTGCTCTTGAACTCAGGTCCTGCTTGTGGGTTTCCCATAATGGGCACCTTGTTGGCCGCTGTGAGAACAGGATGCTGGACTAGATGGGCCCAGTGCCGGATTTACATAAAAGCTAAACAAGCTATAGCTTAGGGCCCCACCCTCTTGGGGGGCCCCCCAAAAAAATTAAAGGAAAAAACCCTGGATGTACATTTCCAAAATATAAGAGAAAAAACAAGTAAAATAAAATCTGCATGCAGCAACCGTGTTTTGTGTTGTGTAGGCTCCTATGATGTAAGAAATGGACCCCGCCTGCTAGCCTGCTCCCTCAAATATCACTGGTTTCAGTTCAACAATTACTTTGATAAAATACGTATTTTGTTATGTGCAAATGGCTTTAGATACCTATTAGGTCCATAAATTACCATATAGCATATAAGGTAAAGGGACCCCTGACCATTAGGTCCAGTCGTGACCGACTCTGGGGTTGTGGCGCTCATCTTGCTTTACTGGCCAGCGTTTGTCCGCAGACAGCTTCCGGGTCATGTGGCCAGCATGACTAAGCCGCTTCTGGCGAACCAGAGCAGCACACGGAAACACCGTTTACCTTCCCGCCGGAGCGGTACCTATTTATCTACTTGCACTTTGACGTGCTTTCGAACTGCTAGGTTGGCAGGAACTGGGACTGATCAATGGGAGCTCACCCCATCACAGGGATTCGAACCGCCAATCTTCTGATTGGCAAGCCCTAGGCTCTGTGGTTTAGCACACAGCGCCACCCGCGTCCCTTTACCATATACCATTGTCACTGTTTTTTGGTGTTGAATATATACCATATACGTAGCATATAGCATTTATTGTTGACAAAGGACAGCTGGGCATATAAAGGGCCCCATTACCTTCAGTAGCTTAGGGCCTCATCAAACCTCACTGGCCTGATCCAGCAAGTTCTTCTTATGATCTTAAGTCTCAGTCCGCTGGTTCTCACTCTTCCCGGGCTCAGAAAGGGCAAGACAACAAGCAGAAATGTTGGGCGGGAGAAGCAGCAGAGAGAGTCTGCATTGAGGATACACTGGGAAGTTTCCAATCCTGTCAAATCCTGCCAATGGTCTCATCACCACCCCTGATCCAAGCTGTGCAGCAATTGCAGAGGAAGGACATAGAATCATAGAATCTTAGAGTTGGAAGGGACCCAAGGGTCATCCAGTCCAACCCCCTGCAATGCAGGAATCTCAGCTAAAGCATTCCAGACAGATGACCATCCAACATCTGCTTAAAAACTTCCAAGGGCCCACCAGCTCTCGTGAGAGTCTGTTCCACTGCCAAACAGCTCTTACTGTCCGAATGTTTAGTCAGGATCTCCTTTCTTGTAACTTGAAGCCATTGGTTTGGGTCCTACCTTCCAGAGCAGGAGAAAACAAGCATGAACAAAGGGGTCTCCCAGGCGGTGCTACTTTGAAAGGATCAGTACCCCTCTCTCTGCTGCTGTAAGGTTTGAAAAGGGCGCCTTCGATTGGTGGCCAAAAAAATAAAAAACGTTGGCGCTTGAGGTTGGCCTTGAGAAGATTTTGCAAGGTGGGACATGGCCGCGAATCCTTTGCACACGGCTGCAATTTTGCAATGAAGGGCAAGGTTAATTCCCAAGCTTTGAAAGCGATGCGGAATTCATTAGGCTTTATTAAAGGCAAAACAAATGATCCACAAAGAAACAGAAGCCCACATCATTATAATGATTTTTTAACTGCGACGGGGAAATAGTGATGTCTCTCTGCCAGCCAACTCACTGTTTTTGGAGAGATGGCGTGTTTGGAGTGAGAGGGAGCGTTTCGTCAGGGGACGGGAGCCGGGCAGGGAAGGTGATGTCACCCGCAAGAACGCGGAGTCAGCTTTCTAAGCAAAGCTTCTGTTGACCCAGTCACTTTGCCGGATTACAAAATAAAGGGCAGACTCCAAGAGAGGCCTCTGACGTAGCTCCCATTCCTTTTAAGCAAGGCAGCTTCCTAGCAGAGTTTGACCTAAGTCACGATGGCTCCTTTTCATGGAGCTACGGCAAAGCGACTTCTGGTGATGCAGCCGCGGGTACAATTTGTTGCCTCCATTCTTTGCAAGCTTTATTTATTTTTCCCTCCCCCCTCCGAAATAAAGAGGGAGAAAAATATCAGAAGATGGGTATTTATAGACAGGAAACATGCATTTTGCAACAAAGATGACTTGCGTGAGGTTGTTGGAGAGTCGCTCCCACCGGAGGCAGCGGCGGCCCCCAATCTGCACGGCGGGGACACGACAGGCTTTAAAAGAGGATTGCACAAATTTATGGAGGAGGGGGCTGTATCGATGGCTCCTAGCCAGGATGGCTCTGCTGTGTCTCCACAGTTGGAAGCAGAAATGGTCCTGAAAACCAGTTTCTGGAAGCCACAGGAGGGAAGAGTTGCTTTTCTGCTCGGGTCCAACTTCTGGGTTTCCCTTTGGGGCATCAGGTTGGCCGCTGTGAGACCAGGATATGCTGCACTTGATGGGCCATTGGCCTGATCCAGCAGACCCTTCTCATATCCCCATAAGAGACAGCTGCATTGCAGATGATGAACTAGATGGTCCACAGGGTCCCTTCCAACTCTATGTCTTGCTTAAAAGGACTCTATGGCTATGAGAGCCAGTGTGGTGTAGTGGTTAAGAGCGGTAGACTCGTAATCTGGTGAACCGGGTTCACATCCCCGCTCCTCCCCATGCAGCTGCTGGGTGACCTTGGGCTAGTCCCACTTCTCTGAAGTCTCTCAGCCCCACTCACCTCACAGAGGGTTTGTTGTGGGGGAGGAAGGGAAAGGAGAATGTGAGCCGCTTTGAGATGAGACTCTTTCGGGTAGTGATAAAGCCGGATATCCAATCCAAACGCTTCTTCTTCTTCTTCTTCTTCTTCTTCTTCTTCTTCTTCTTCTTCTTCTTCTTCTTCTTCTTCTCCTCCTCCTCCTCCTCCTCCTCTCTGCACTGGTCAAGCCACACCTGAAGCTCTGTGCCCTGTCCTGGGTGCCAGATTATAAGAAGCACATTTGCTACCTGGAGCATGTCTTAAAGAAGGTGACTAAGATGTTAAGAGGTCTAGAAACCACATCTTATGAGAAACTTTTTTTTTAAAAAAAGAGCTGGCCATGTTTCTGTTTAGCCTGGAGAAGAGAAGGCTAAGGGGAGGCATGCTAGTGCTCTTCAAATATCAGAAGTATTGAAAACCTGCAGCTTGCAAAAGACAGGCTTTGCATGGGGTTAAGACAGAGTGAGGAATATCCACATTCCCAGACTACCCCTGTACCTTTAACCCATCAGCTCACTTCTCTATCTCTTTGTTTGTTTACTAGACTGATATGTCTTGGGTTGCATCCCATTAACTGCTCCCCCCCCTCCACTTTTCTCTCAGACCTCAGAATGAAAGGTCCCTTTTGAACTATCCTCTGAGAGGACAAAGGAACAAGCACAGCTGCCTTTGCTCACCTCCAGACTAGCCAGTCGCACTACAACTAGAAACCTTTTCTATCCAAGTGATGCATTTCCTACAATAAGCAACTTTTTTATTTCATTGCATGCAAGCATCTCTCTTTCTGTGTTTTTGTAACAGGTGAAGTCTATCCTCTATCTGAGATGTTCACTCTGCATTCTGAAGGGTTCAATCAGTAATTGGACCCTGTGACCCTAATAGGAAAGGCTGCCATATAAAAGGTGGAGTCAGATTGCTCTTTGGACTGCAGAGTTAGAAGGTCAAAAGGTAAAGGTAAAGGGACCCAGGTGGCGCTGTGGGTTAAACCACAGAGCCTAGGGCTTGCCGATCAGAAAGTTGGCGGTTCGAATCCCTGCGACGGGGTGAGCTCCCGTTGCTCGGTCCCTGCTCCTGCCCACCTAGCAGTTCGAAAGCATGTCAAAGTGCAAGTAGATAAATAGGTACCACTCTGGCAGGAAGGTAAACGGCGTTTTCATGCGCTGCTCTGGTTCGCCAGAAGCGGCTTTGTCATGCTGGCCACATGACCCGGAAGCTGTACGCCGGCTCCCTTGGCCAATAAAGTGAGATGAGCGCCGCAACCCCAGAGTTGGACACGACTGGACCTAATGGTCAGGGGTCCCTTTACCTTTACCTTTAAATGACCCCTGGACGGTTAAGTCCACTCAAAGGCAACTATGGGGTGCGGTGTTCATCTTGCTTTTAGGCAGAGGGAGTTGGCGTTTGTCCATAGACAGCTTTCCAGGTCATGTGGCCAGCAGGACTAAAACGCTTCTGGCGCAAAGGAACACTGTGCCGGAAGCCAGAGTGCACGGAAACACCATTTACCTCCTCGCCACAGCGGTACCTATTTATATACTTGCACTTTGCCATGCTTTCGAACTGCCCCCAAAGACACTGGGCAATGCCCCCCAAAAGCTCAACAACTCAGGGCAGGCCCCTTCTCCAGCTCATTTTATTACGGTATATTCATTATTATCCCATATTAAATCGCCGTGTTGGCACTTTGCAATAAATTAGTAGGTTTTGGATTGCAGTTTGGGCACTTGGTCTCCAAAAGGTCCGCCACCACTGGTCTAGGGAGTGTCCGAAGGACCTGTGGAGCGGGGAACAGATTGCATCCCAAGATCCCCCACCCAGGGATCAGTGTCCCCAACCAACTAGTATTTTTTCTCATCTGACCTGCAAACATATCTTTCGTCTAGGGCTGAACTGAAACGACCCCTGACCCCTCCAAAAAATATTCCTCATTTTCAGGAAGCAAGGATGCATAGCTGTCAACTTTCGGATTTGAAAATAAGGGATGCTGCGAGGGCGGTGCAATGGCACCAAGTAGCCTCACCACCCTGCGCTCCAGAGGCTGCGCGCGAACGGGTGAGCAAAAGAGCGAGCGTGTAGACGGCAGGCAGACTGTCTGTCTGGTTGGGCGTGAGGGTCTGGCTGCACAAGGCATGCAAGCTCCGCCCCCAGTCGGTCTCAGACTCCTTATTGGTAGCCGAGCAACGCAGCTGAGGAGCCTCCCTGGCCGGCAGGGAGGGAGAGGAGCTGCTTCCTTTGAAATCCGGGAAATTGAAGGGATATCAACAATCCGGGATAGCAGCGGGAAACGGCATTGGAATAAGGGAGTTTCCCGCAAAAAAAGGGAGGCTATGCAAGGATGAGGGAGGGGGCACTGTCTGTTTTGAGCCTTTGCAGAGCTTTCCTGATCTCTGCTGGTATTTGAATGTGTCACCCTCCCATAACAGACCACCTCTCTGAGAGGCTAGCAAGCCCGGAGGCTCAGCTGCTTCGCCAAAAGAGTCACAGTGAAAAAGAGTCAGCTGACCGCAAAGGGGCTGCTGCTCAGAACCTAATGCCAGAAGGTCTTTGCAGTTTCTGGAAGAGCCTCATTTATACTGTATATGTGACTCTTTGCACAAATGTTGCACCAAGACTGCGCCTGAGACCACATTTGCAAAAGCCAGCCAGTCTGCAAAGCTCAGAGATGGGTTACCAATTTCAACGGGGACCAAATTTTAAAATGCAAAGTAGCCTCCCCGCAATCGGTGAGAGCTAGAAAGTGAATTTGAACAAATCTGAAACTAACAAGGCCCTGCGTTGCGACCAACATTTGTGCTCTGAGGTAACTCGCACTTTCCCCATGATTAATCATCGAAGAGGCTTACGGGAAAGTGAAGTGAACGAAAGGATTTCTTTTCTTTTTTCAAAGGTTTCTTTCCCATTTCTATTTATTATCACACATGTTGTGGTGGCGGCTTAGGTGCCTGTGTATTTATGCAAGATAGAAGAGTTGATTTTTACAAGATTTTCTATGTCTCCTCTTTCCCCTTCAATTTCATTTTTGCAAATGTCTGTGTTGGGTTACTTGAATTCCCAGGCATTTGCAGGATATCAGGTGCTCAAACTGTTAACTTTACTTGTTGACGTCTTTCTCAGGTGTGGGTTCTCTTTTTAAAAAAATAATAATAATATATGTATTGGGTTTTTGACAAAAAACAGAAACTTAACATCATTACATTCTACATTATAAAAAAATACAAAATACAAATACAAAAAAACACAAACATACATCATAATTTCCCATTCCTCATGTCTAATCATGTTGGGGTGACTTCCTCATGTCTCCCCCACTGCGTTTCATTATCAATAATCGTTAGTAATTTCTTAACATCTTTAAGTTTTATTTATTATTATCACTTATGTCCTTTTCTTATGTAAGTCTTAACCTATAATCATGAGTCTATATTACTTAACCTATTTTTCTATTCTGTAAGCTGTCATTTCTTCCAACTTTTTTCAATTTTTAAATATTACAATAGTTTTTTAAATATACTTTAAATTTCTTCCAATCTTGTTCCACCGTCTCCTCCCTCTGGTTGCGTAGTTTCCCGGTCAGTTCGGCGAGTTCCATATAGTCCATCAGGTGTGGGTTCTCAGGCCTTTTTGCCTTTTTCAACTGCCTATTCCCACTTGAAATTCAACAGTAATGTCCTTCTGAAATTTACACGATATCCAGTTTTCTTGGCTGTTTCACAGAAGCCCAGGCATTGGAAGGGGACTTGGAAGTCATCTAGTCTAACCCCCCTCCCTTTCCAATGCACAATCTCCCATCTAGGATACGATGGCAGCATCCCTGACAGGCAGCCGTCCAGCCTCTGCCTAAACATACATCCAGCAAAGGAGATCCCACAACCGTTAGGGAGTTTCTGTTTCCTTGCAGTTCCCACGCGTAGGTTCTAGTCCTGCCCTCTGGAACAAATGAAGGTTGAATGGCTGTGATTCCAGCATTGCAGTTGGACTAGATGATCGTTGGGGTTTCTTCTAACTCATGGGAGCTGTGGTCTAAACCACTGAGCCTCTTGGGCTTGCCGATCAGAAGGTCGGCGGTTCGAATCCCCGCGATGGGGTGAGCTCCCATTGCTCTGTCCCTGGTCCTGCCAACCTAGCAGTTCGAAAGCACGTCAAAGTGCAAGTAGATCAATAGGTACTGCTCCGGCAGGAAGGTAAGCTCCCTAAGCCGTTCCTCATAAGGCATCGTTTCCAGGCCTTTGACCATTTTGGTTGCCCTCCTCTGGACACGTTCCAGCTTGTCAGTATCCTTCTTGAACTGTGGTGCCCAGAACTGGACACAGTATTCCAGGTGAGGTCTGACCAGAGCGGAATACAGTGGTACTATTACTTCCCTTGATCTAGATGCTATACTCCTATTGATGCAGCCCAGAACTGCATTGGCTTTTTGAGCTGCTGCATCACACTGTTGACTCATGTCAAGTTTGTGGTCTACCAAGACTCCTAGATCCTTTTCACATGTACTGCTCTCAAGCCAGGTGTCACCCATTCTGTATTTGTGCCTTTCATTTTTTTTGCCCAAGTGTAGTACTTTACATTTCTCCCTGTTAAAATTCATCTTGTTTGCTTTGGCCCAATTCTCTAATCTGTTAAGGTCATTTTGAAGTGTGATCCTGTCCTCTGGGGTATTAGCCAACCCTCCCACTAGTGGCCTAATCCAGCAGAAAGGCTCTCCTTCAGATTTTAATTACAGATTTCCTATTGACATATATACCTGGGGCTTTTTTTCAGCCGCAATTCACAGGAATTCAGTTCTGGTCCCCGACAGGTGGGCTCCATTGCCACTATAAGAGAACAAGGGAGGTGGTCTCTTTTCCTAGGAAAAATAGCACTGCATATACTACAACATGGCGCCCTCTAGATGCTGCTGGACTATAACGCCCATCATACTTGACCATTGGCCATGCAGGCTGGGACAACTGGGGACCGAGTCTTTGAGGATGCAGAGAGCACCAGATCGGGGAACAGTAGCATGCCGTTTGAGCTGGAAAGATGAAGCAGTTGTTCTCTCCAGCAGAGCATTATGCAACAATTAATATCTTGAAATTGGGGTGACTCACCAGCTTTTGAATGCTGTGCCTGATAGGAACGTTGCAGGTAGGAGCTGGAAATATACGATCACCACCCGGTGTGACTAAGTGTCATTACTGCATTGTGGCTTCGGGGCTGCCCATGCAACAGAAGCTATCGCAGTTTAATCATGCACCATCCTTAATGAGGATGTCAGCTGTTGGCACACAGATTTCTGGCTAACTGGGCAGGGTCACAGGGTGAAGCGCAATGACGGTGCTCTGTTTATGTAAGGCGCACCACTCCTTGCGTTTGCTTACAAGTCCCCCGACATCGATGCTGCCCTGACATGATAACAGGCCATCAGGGATCAAAGCAATGCAGCCCCAACTACGAGTGTTTCACAAGCGCAGAGCAAGAAGGAAACAAGCACACAGTAGTCAGTTGTGGAACACATCTTCTGCGTGCAGAAGGCCACCCTGGCTCCCGCCCAGTACGAAAAAGATCTTTATGCAGGCAAGTAACTGTACAGGCTTGGCAGCAGACACATGAAACACTAGTCATGATTGAGGAGCTCAGGAACAGGGCAAGAAGCTCAGAACTGGATGCTAGCAATGAAGATGTCCCAACAAGTTCCCTCGCCCACTCCCACCAAGCTTTAAAAAGAGAGGCATGGCACGCTCACTTGCAAGACCCTTTCACCTTGTGGCAGGGGCGTAGGAAGTGGGGAGCGGGGGGGGGGGGCGGTCCGCCCCAGGTTCCATCATGGAGCGGGTGACAAATTATCAAGGAACAATTACTGCCCTACAAGGGTGGTTCATAAAAAAACTTTTTTCTTTTGAAAATGCCTGCTCCAAAGGTCTTATCTTACTACACTAGGGATTATATAGCTATATATGAAATTTCATGCATATCAGTTAATATCTTGAGCCTCCTCCATGAAAATAGCTGTTCACTTGGCTGTTTTCCTATATCGTGAAGGCTGAAATTTCAATTCAGTGGAGCACTTACTGTTCCCAACCCTAACCCTGCGGAAAGCCATCTAATTAGACTTTAATTTGATTTTGACATGTTTTTAGGGGGTAATTTAATTATTGTTTGATTTTATACCCATGTTATGTATCTGATGTTAGCCGCCCTGAGCCCGACTTCGGCTGGGGAGGGCGGGATATAAATAAAAGTTTATTTTTACTTATTATTATTCCTTTGTAAGAAAATATGAAATAACGTAAAACCATTTTTGCAGGCAAAATAAAAATAAAAATCAATGTGTGTGTGGGGGGGTGACAATAAATTTTCCGCACCGGGTACCACCTGACCTTCCTACGCCTCTGCCTTGTGGGAATATCAAGATTGCAAGCAGGCATTCTGTCACAGAGGACGAATCTGCTCCCATCTGCAAAGGTGGTGCCTGGTTCTATATATTTATTTAACTATATTTCTATCCCACCTTTTTCTCCGAGGAGCTCAATGTGGTGTACAAGGTTCTCCCCCTCCTCATTTAATCCCCACAACGACCCTGTGAAGTAGGTTGGGCTGAGAGAAGGCAGTGACTGACACTCAAGGTCACTCAACGAGCTTTGTGGCCATGGGGATTTGAACCCAGGTCTTAGTCTGATATGCTAACCACTACACCACATTTGCTCTTGACAAAAAGACTGCATCCTCCTCTTCCTATTCCTGTTCTGCTGTTGCCATCTGCTCAGCCTTCCCGCTGTGGTTGATCAAAGACCTCCCTTACTTCCTCTGCAGTTCTCCAGTCTGCAAGAAGGTCAGATGTGAAAGCCATCATCCCCTATCTTCCAACTCACATTCCTACAACTTAGAGTCCCTCTCATTTCTCCTCCTCCTCCTCCGTCAGAGGCCCCTACCCATGTCTGATCTTGGTGTATTATGGCCAGTCCTAGATTCAACCCCCAGTATTATAGCAATGATGAGTAGACCTGAACTAAAGAATCATAGAACTGTACAGTTGAAAAGGGCCACAGGTGTCATCTAATCCAACCCCTGCAATACAGGAATCTCAACTGAAGCATCCATGGCAGATGGTCATCCAACCTCTGCTTAAAAACCTCCAAGGAAGGAGAGTCCACCACCTTCCAAGGGAGTCCATTCCGCTGTTGAACAACTCTTACTATCAGAAAGTTCCCCCGGATGTTTAGCTGGAATCTCCTTCCTTGATTCGAGTCCTACCCTCTGGAGTAAGAGAAAACAAGCTTGCTCCATGTTCTGTGTGACAGCCCTTAATGTATTTGAAGGTGGTTTTTACATCTTCTCTCAGTTTCCTCTTTTCCAGGCTCAACATACCCAGCTCCCTCAACTGTTCCTCATAAGGCCTGCTTAAAAAGCAAAGACATCACCTTGCCGACAAAGGTCCGTATAGTTAAAGCTATGGTTTTCCCAGTAGTAATGTACGGAAGTGAGAGCTGGACCATAAAGAAGGCTCATGAGAAGAGAAGACTTCCTGGAAAAGACCCTGATGTTGGGAAAGGTTGAGGGCACAAGGAGAAGGGGACGGCAGAGGATGAGATGGTTGGACAGTGTTCTCGAAGCTACTAACATGAGTTTGGCCAAACTGCGAGAGACAGTGAAGGATAGGCGTGCCTGGCGTGCTCTGGTCCATGGGGTCACGAAGAGTCGGACACGACTGAACAACTGAACAAATCATCTTGGTCACCCATCCAGATTTTTCTGGACTCCAGCTCCCATCATCCCTGAACACTGGCCAAGCTAGATGGAGTTGTTGGGAGTTGGAGTCCAACAATATCTCAAAGGCCACAGGTTCCCCATCTCTGAATCAAAGGCTCTTGGGCAAGAGAGATGGGAAAGCTCCCTCTCTGCCTGAGACCTAGGGGGCGCTGCTGCCAGTCAGAGTTGGTAATACCAGTCTAGAACACAGTGTTGCTGCCCTGGGAAGATAATAGGGTCAGCTTTTCCCAAAACTAGAAGGTATCAGATGCCGCAACCTTTCTTCTTAACGGCGTTGCTCCATCCCTTTGATTGGCTTGGTTGCTTTTTTTCTGAAAATTGGGAGTCAGGAAGGGAGGAAGGGAGACAAAATCTTACATGGTTTCAGTACAAGCATTTCCCCCATAATACTTGGTGCTCTTTGTAAATATATTTGGTTGCACAAATCTAAGCATATGGCTTGTGGCATGGCAAAGACAATCTGTTTTTCTGGGAAATGGCAAGGACCAGTAGGTCATTGCAAAGGGTGTTTGGGGGGCACCGCCTATCATTTAGAGAGCATCTCTCCAAGATGACATTTGGGTGCCTGAAAATCTCTTTCAATTAAGAAGAGCCTTCGTTTCTTCCTCCCCACCCTCTCTAAAGCCGCTCCATGGCCTGCTGCTTCCTCCAGGCAAGATTTTGAAACTCTCAACCTTTTGAAGTTCTTATTATGTCAAAACAAATGGAGACATATTAGGGCACGAATTAACTCAATTCTCCAAAATATGTCAGTCTGACCTTGGCAGGAAATGTGTCCAGAGTTGCTGGAGCAATGTAGGCCACAGAAGAGCTTTCCTTGACCTCAACCCCTGACTTGGTCTTCAGGTGAATTTTGGAAACAGGTGAGTACTGGGCTGGCACCAAGACACAGGTGGTAGGAGAACTGCCATTTGCTGCCCAGTTTGTGAGCTTCCAGGTTCCACTGGGAGAAACAGAAGGTGCAATGTAGTGGTTATGGTGTCAGACCAATACCTGGGAAACCAGGGCATTTCAAATCCCTACTCAACCATGAATCACACTGGGTGACAGTAGGGAGGGGGGAGAGTCACGGCTTCTCAGCCTGACCTACCTCACAGGGTTGTTGTGTGGATTAAATTAGGAGAGATAGAACCATGTACATCGCCTAGAGTTGCTTGGAGGAAAAGGTGGGATATAAAAGCAATCAATCAATCAATCAATCAATCAATAACTTTAAATAACATTGTATTAAATTATATAATTATATAATTAAATTATTTTCTTGGGACAAAAGCGACAACAAACTTAGGCAGCATCTTAAAAAGCAGAGACACCACCTTGCCGACAATGGTCCGTTATAGTTAAAGCTATACCAGTAATGATGTATGGAAGTGAGAGCTGGACCATAAAGAAGGCTGATCGCCGAAGAATGGATGCTTTTGAATTCTGGTGCTGGAGGAGACTCTTGAGAGTCCCATGGACTGCAAGAAGATCAAACCGATCCATTCTGAAGGAAATCAGCCCGGAAATCAGCACTGGAAGGTCAGATCCTGAAGCTGAGGCTCCAATACTTTGGCCACCTCATGAAAAGAGAAGACTCCCTGGAGAAGGCCCTGATGCTGGGAAAGATGGAGGGCACAAGGAGAAGGGGACGACAGAGGACAAGATGGTTGGATAGTGTTCTCGAAGCTACCAACATGAGTCTGACCAAACTGCGGGAGGAAGTGGAAGACAGGAGTGCCTGGCATGCTCTGGTCCATGGGGTCACAAAGAGTCGGACATGACTAAATGACTAAACAACAACATATTAAATTAATAATAAAATAATAAATAAAAGAAAATAAGGGAGGTTTTTTTAAAGGCCCAGATTTGCCCATCTTTCATTGGTTCTTCAAGTATTTTAAAGCCATGGTTGGCTCCCAGAAATGGGTGGGGGGAAATGCACCAATTCCAGTTTTTCCTGGTGTCTCATTTTCCCCCAATTTTAAGTTCATTTCTCTACATTTCCACAGCACTTTGCAATATTCTTTTAAAATGTCCTCATGAAAATTCATCATTTTAGTGCAAATTTCTGAAAATATACAGATTTGGATATGCTCCCCCCCCCCCCTGTTTAGCTCATTTTTGCAGAGCATTCTCCCCTAATGCAATTCATTTTTTTGTGCATTCTTTTCAGCAATATAAGCATTTCTATGCACACCCAAGTATATGCATTTTTGTACACATTCATTGCTTGAAGAACTGCGATGCAAAATTCAGAGAACTGCAAATTTCAAAGGACTACTATGTTTCAAGTCACACTTGGTTTGGCAAACTGCAAATTAGGTAGGTTTAAATGCATAATGAATCATTCTATTTTTATTTTGCAAATTTATACACTGCAGCATAGCACAGAGCTATCAGGCCGGCACAAAACCAGAATGAAACACGAAAGCACAACGTCTGAAAACAATTAAATTGTTTCTACAAAACTCTAAAAACTACAGAAACCCTCTTTACAAAATCTCAAAGGCCTAGGACCCTCGTACTTACTGGACCGCCTCTCCTGGTCTGTCCCGCAGAGGACCCTAAGGTCCATGAATAATAATAGCTTAAGGGTTCCAGGCCCCAAAGAAGCCAGATTATCCTCCACCAGGGCCAGGGCCTTTTCAGTGATGGCTCCGACCTGGTGGAATGCTCTGTCCCACGAGACGAGGGCCCTGCAGGACCTGATCTCCTTCCACAGGGCCTGTAAGACAGAGCTATTCCGCCTGGCCTTCAATTTTGCCTGATCCTCCATTCCTTTTTCCCTTCCCTTTTTCTATGAAGAAACCCTTCTGCGACCCCACATTTAAACTCTTCCCTGGTCTCCTTGCTGGCCCTAGCAGGACTAACTTGGTCAGCTAGCCCTGGGGAAGCTACATTTATAATAATAATAATACATGTTTATTTATACCCCGCCCTTCCCAGCCAAGACCGGGCTCAGAGCGGCTAACACCCATAAAATCACAACAAAACAATCAATTAAAATGCAAGTTAAAATACGATTTAAAATTTAAACTGCAGCCTCATCTTTCAGTAGCCCACCAATCAAACAGGGTTAAACTAAAACCAACCCAAAGGCCAGGCGGAACGGCTCTGTCTTGCAGGCCCTGCGGAAAGATGCCAGATCCCGCAGGGCCCTTGTCTCTTCTGACAGACCGTTCCACCAGGTCGGGGCCAGTACTGAGAAGGCCCTGGCCCTAGTTGCGACCAGCCTAGCATCCTTATGGCTCGGGACCTCCAACATGTTATTGTTTGAGGACCTTAAGGTCCTACACGGGGCAGTATGTTGTACTTTATGCTGTTTTTAGCTGTTTTTTAAGTCGTTTTTAATCAATGTTTTTTATTTGTTGTTAGCCGCCCTGAGCCCGGTTTTTAAATTGGGAAGGGCAGGGTATAAATAAAAAAATATTATTATTATTATTAAAGGAATAAATCTTCAACAGGCGCCAAAAAAGATAACAGAGATGGTGCCTTGCCTAATGTGTATCAAGAAAGTAATTGGTTCATCCCTTCCCATTTTATCTGAATATCAGCCCTTTAAGGTAGGTTAGGCTGAGAAAGCCACCTGAGAGGGTTGGATGCACCTCCCAAGCTACAGGCCCATTCCTTGCAGGGGGTGAAGCTCAGTCCAGAAGAGCCCATCTCCCCACCTCTTGAACTTGAAACACCTAGCACCAACCTTTCTTTGATTTCCATTTATTGGCTCATGTCCAGCTCATCCACACTTCAAAGCACTGCTGCTGCACCTCAACCGCCTCCCCTGATTTAGATGGAGCAGAGAGATAGAGTTAGGTGACGTCACCTATGCGTTGGTGACACCTCCCTCCAAATAACAGCTCCCAGTGCTTTCAGATAGGTGTTTAATAGCACAGGGGACACGAAGCTATGGATTGTAATTTAAATCGCATAGCAAAGGATTGCGCCAAGTGTTCAAGCGCGGTCAAGGATTGCGCCAAGTGTAGAGCTGCCAACTTTTGAAAAAGGAAAAGGGACACCTGGTTCCTGGTGTGTTCTGGAGCAGAATTCCCGGTCAGCAGATAAAGATCAGAGCAGGTGGAGCTGGAGGTAAAGCCTAGTGGTTTTTGGGCATATGCGCTGGTGGATCCCAGCACTCATGCAGACTATTTGTGTGTCGAGGTCCCCAAACCACCTCTCAAATAATTCACACATCAGACAGAATTTTTGTTTTGGTTTTTGGCATGATTTTGGCCACAACTTTATTAAAATACTGTACAAACAATGTGAGTGGTTGCTTAGGCATTGGTTAAGACTATCTGTCCCACAGAGGACAGAACTGACGACTGTCAGTAAGGGGAAAACCCTCTGGAGAGATAAAGGGAGCCGGGTGGTCTGACTCTCCCCTCTCCCCTCAGGCTCCCAGGGCTCTTGCACGGCCCTAGCCCCCGACCGGGGGTTCGGACAAAAAGCATCGAGCCCCTGGATTCCTTGAACGGAATTCCCCTAACACCAGCAACAATTGGAGGGGCAGACACAGTCAATCATAACCCCTCCTCCAACCAACATAATAACCAATGCCTAACCGCCAACCTTACAAGTTGTGACTATTTGCTACGCAGTAGGCGAAAACCAGATGGCACCAGCCAATCAGCCAAATGGAAAAATTCCTACCAGGCCCCTGCCCCAACAGCAGACGACCCCATGACAGGCATAGCAATGTCAACGCAGAGGCCTAAATTATAGGGAGGGAGGGCGGGTGATCAGAAGCACGCAGCCAAGAGGGAGATCACGTTGCAAACCCACCAATATATATCCGCTGGGCTGTCCATCAATAAATTGCAACATACAATTCTCCCCAATGACACCCAGGGTCCAATCACAACAGTGGCCATCCATATGATCCCGCCCAGCCCTGGAGGGGTGACTTGCCGGCCCCCACTGCAACACGTGCTCTCCATGAAGGAGAACACGCTTTACGGAATTACAGAGCTGGATGGGACCCAAAGGGTCATCTAGTCCAGCCCCCTGCAATGCAGGTATCACAGCTAAAGAATACCTGACAGAGATATTCATTGCAGCTGGGAGTTCTCTCTCTCTATCTCTGGGACAGCTTTCCCTCTTTTGCATTTTGCATTCCTCTATCTAGCTATTTCTCTATGGTCTGGAGTGTAACAAGGTCTTTGTTGGGTTGGTAGCTACCATTTTAGATTTCCCAGAACGCCATGCTCTAAAAAGAATGGCCCTTGCCGCAGGAATGGTGTCGCCATCGTGGCGGCTTTAATCCTACCCCAAAATGCCCATTGGGACGGTGCATTCTGGGAAATCCAAAATGGCGGCCCATACCCGCACAGAACATCAAGAACTCTGGCACATTTCTCCCTCCAGCTCCTGAAATTATTCCCCAAAGTGGCTGGGAATTGTTTCCAAACCGAGCCACGAAAGCTGGTGCGGGTGAGGAACGTATCCTGCTCATTACTTACTTGCTGTATTTACAGAGTGCCTTTCAGCTCTAACAGATCCCCAGGCAGTTTACAATTAAAAGCAAAGTAATGTGATACACAGCTAAAGCAATCCTGGTTTGAAAGGGAACACCAGTATCTAACCAACAGGACATTTAAGCAGGATGAGCCTCAGAACAAGAGCAATATTTGCTCAGCCTCCTGACATGCTCACAGAATCCCAGGACCGTCCCTATTGCCCAACACAAGGCAAATGATATATACTTGATATAGGCCATCTGACACCTGGCAAGGGTGATGATATCTCTATGAATCATTGTGCCTCTGCTCCACCCCAGCAACACTCTCTCCCGGCTGCTGAGGGTTGCACTCAGACAAGACCAGCTGCCTCATCTTAATAGTGCAAACTAGGTCAGCTTTATCACCCACGATCATGTCCTGGATTAATTCCATGTGTTTGTGTATCTTTTGCAAAATGAATGACTGATCATGCTGTAAGCAGCTGCACATGTGCTGGCCACCCCTCGTTTGTCTGTAGTTTTGACTGGAAAGGGAGGAAATTGTATCTTGTGGAAAAGTTAAGTGGGAATAGCCAGGAGGGTCAGCCTTCAGAAATGGCGCAAATGCTGCCATCTTGGATTTAATGCCAGCGGATCACACCCACCAAGTGTTCCTGTTTTCCAGGAACAGCCCTGGATTTGCAGAAGCCTTAAATGGCTCAGGAGCGCAATACCTCAAGGAATGCCCTTTTCCACATGAGCCGACCTGGACTCTGTGCTTGTCATCTAGGGCCCTTCTCTATGTCCCCTGAGAGGTCCTGAGAACACGAGAACAGGGCCTTTTTTGTGGTGGCTCCCTGTTTGCAGGATGCTCTCCCCAAGAAGGCTCACCTGGCACCTTCTTTATGTACCTTTAGGCACCAGGCAAAAACGTTCCTTTTCTTCTAGGCCTTTGGCTAATTAAACGCTCTATGGTCTTTTAAACCAAGGGAGGTTATTGTTTTTGTTTGTTGCTGTGGTATATATTTTGTGTGTTTTTGTATTGCAAACAGCCCTGTGATCTTCAGATGAAGGGTGATATACAAAGTTAGTAAGTAAATCAATCAATATGGTATCAAAAGGGGATGCGGGTGGCGCTGTGGGTTAAACCACAGAGCCTAGGACTTGCCGATCAGATGGTCGGCGGTTCGAATCCCTGCGACGGGGTGAGCTCCCGTTGCTCGGTCCCTGCTCCTGCCAACCTAGCAGTTCAAAAGCACGTCAAAAGAGCAAGTAGATAAATAGGTACTGCTCCGTCAGAAAGGTAAACGGCGTTTCCTTGCGCTGCTCTGGTTCACCAGAAGCAGCTTAGTCATGCTGGCCACATGACCCAGAAGCCAATAAAGCGAGATGAGCGCTGCAACCCCAGAGTCGTCCGCAACTGGACCTAATGGTCAGGAGTCCCTTTACATTTACCTATGGTATCAAACTGGCTAACCCTACACTGGTCCAGCTAGCCAGTTTTGTCTACTCTGACTGGCAGTGGCTCTGCAAGGTCTCAGTGCGAGGGTCTCTTCCCCAGAAAAGCTACCTGAGATACTTCTGGTTACAGGTAGATAGCCGTGTTGGTCTGTCATAGTCAATTCCTTCCAGTAGCACCTTAGAGACCAACTAAGTTTGTTCTTGGTATGAGCTTTCGTGTGCATGCACACTTCTTCAGATACACTGAAACAGAAGTCACCAGACCCTTATATTTAACTGATTTCTGTTTCAGTGTATCTGAAGAAGTGTGCATGCACACGAAAGCTCATACCAAGAACAAACTTAGTTGGTCTCTAAGGTGCTACTGGAAGGAATTTTTTTATTTTGTTTTGAGATACTTCTGATGAGAAATGCTGGGCTTTGAGCCCATGGCATTCTGCATGCCTAGCATCTGCACTGCCACTCAGCTGCACGGCCCCTCCCATAGGCTCGTTTAACCCACTTTTACTGCCCGAACCGGTATGATCCTGGCTGTCTGGCAACCCTGTCCCAGAAAGCGTTTCATCGCTTTCCTTCCTTTGCCTTTGGAATCCAGCCGAACGGAAGATTTTAGAGGCACATGATGCTCTGCTTCCAAATGTTACATTACGAAATGCGCTTCCTCTAAGAAAGGGGAGGCTCACATGGTGGAGAACTCCACCTCCCCTCATAATTCCATAACAAGTCATAAATTGTTCATGCCAGCGATCGTCGGAGATCAGAGCTCCTTCACCAGAGCGGAATTATGAAACTGTTACTGTCTTAAAAGGGCTGGATCCCTGGGAGGGGCTGTTTGCGCAATCAGCGGCTAAATTTAGCCTGAGATGTTCGTCTTTGCCTACTGTTTTCACACACTGGGAGAATTAAAATCTTGTCCTTCAAAGTTCTTGGGGTGGGGCTGGGGTATCAGTAGCACAACCTCAAGGGGTTGGCGGGGTACAAAACAGAAATCCATTAAGGAGTTACGTGTGTGCATGGGTCTCCTCTCGCCACAGGCTCCTCTGCAACGGGAGAACACAAAGATCAGTTGGCTTGTGTTACGCAAAGTTATGTAACTTTTATGCTAAGCATGGGAGAGCCGAAGAGGACCCAGGCGAGCAGTTGTTCTGTTGGAAGGCTCAAGTTCATAGAGACCACGTCCACCGAAAATATCACAGTCTGGAGGAGGGTGGAAGATTGTGGACCAGGGCATTTGTATGTCTAGGGCTGTAATATAATATCAGCCTGGTCCAGTCATTCAATAAGGTGTTTAATGAATCAGCATGTGTGTATGTCTGTACCAGCGGCTAGAAATCTCAGAAGGGGAGTGTGGCCTTGAGTTCGAATCCTGCTTGCAGGTTTCCCACAGGCATCCAGTTGACCACTGTGAGAACAGGATGCTGGACTGGATGAGCCATGGGCCTGATCCAGCAGGCGCTTCTTATGCTCCGATGGGCAGAGGGCCTTCTCGGTGGTGGCGCCCGCCCTGTGGAACGCCCTCCCATGAGATGTCAAGGAAATCAACAACTATCTGACTTTTAGAGGACATCTGAAGGCAGCCCTGTTTAGGGAAGGTTTTTAATGTTTAATGGTTTATTGTGCTTTTAATTCTGTTGGGAGCCGCCTAGAGTGGCTGGGGAAACCCAGCCAGGTGGGCGGGGTATAAATATTATTATTATTATTGTTGTTGTTGTTGTTGTTGTTATTGTTGTTGTTGTTGTTGTTGTTGTTGTTATTGTTGTTGTTGTTGTTATTGTTGTTGTTGTTGTTGTTGTTATTATTAGATTGCAGTGACAGGATATGCCCCATTCCCTGCACCTCAAAATAGCTCTCAGGAGCTCTCACTCATATGGTTGTGAATCCTGCCTACACACATTCCCGTGGTGGACAGAGGCCATGGCGCAATGGCGCATATAGCAGGATACAATGATGGTCACTGGTGTAGCTTGACCGGGGCTGTGGGGGGTGGTGGCCCCGGGCACCTGATTCTGAGAGGGTGTGATAGGGCACAGCCAGGCACCCCCACAACAGGCACCCTGCAGGGAGGTAAGCCACGCCAGGGCTGGGCCTTTGGGGCTGGATGGCACCCTATTCTCGTAGAGAGAGTGTGGCTCTGCATTGGCTGTCTGGGGTCTGCCCCACCAGAATCAAGTGGGACTGCACTGCCTGCTCGTCCGCCCAGTGCCCGCCCAGAAGGAAGCGTTGGTGCCAGGGGCTCCCTGCCCCCCCATTTGTGGTTTACCTTTAAACACACTCCCAGCAGACGGGGCCGAGTTAAATAAATGGCTTCACCTAGTGCCTATGGCAAACTTTCACATCTGTAGCCTATTTGAACCCCAAAACTAAGGTAAAGGTAAAGGACCCCATGATGGTTAAGTCCAGTCAAAGGCGACTATGGGGTTGCAGTGCTTTCAGGCCAAGGGAGCCGGCGTTTGTCCACAGACAGCTTTCCAGGTCATGTGGCCAGCAGGACCAAACCACTTCTGGTGCAAAGGAACACTGTGACGGAACCCAGAGCTCACGGAAATGCCGTTTTACCTTCCCGCCGCAGCGGTACCTATTTATCAACTTGCGCTGGTATGCTTTCGAACTGCTAGGTTGGCAGGAGCTGGGACAGAGCAACAGGAGCTCACCCCGTTGCAAGGATTCGAACCACCGACCTTCTGATCAGCAGGCCCAAGAGGCTCAGTGGTTTAGACCACAGCGCCACCGGCGTTTTCCTGTGCTCTGGTTTCCAGCACGGTGTCCCGTTGCGCCAGTAACGGTTTAGTCCTGCTGGCCACATGACCCAGAAAGCTGTCTCCACCCCCATCGTTCTGCCCGGACACTGAGGTCCACCTTCGAGGGCCTTCTGGCGGTTCCCTCCCTGCAAGAAGTGAGATTACAGGGAACCAGGCAGAGGGCCTTCTTGGTGGTGGCACCCGCCCTGTGGAACGCCCTCCCATCAGATGTCAAAGAGAAAAACAACTACCAGACTTTTAGAAGACATCTGAAGGCAGCCCTGTTTAGGGAAGCTTTTAATGTTTAATAGAGGTATTGTATTTTAACATTCTGTTGGAAGCCACCCATTGTGGCTGGGGAAACCCAGCCAGAAGGGTGGGGTATATATACCGTAATAAATCATCATCATCATCATCATCATCATTATTCCCAGGGTCCTGTCCATCTCTCTCAGCTTTCCAGTTGCGAAGCCAAAAGGATTCCGGTGAGATTAGCCAGAGCTTTTCAGAGGAGCTTCTCACCTCTCTAGGCACAGCTCAATGCAGACCTACCCGACTTGTGATCCTGTTCAGCAGCCAAATAATTGGGGTGGGGGGGGAGGGAGAACCAGGACTTTCTGCCACCCTTGATTTGCAAAAGCAGGGAGCATAGGTCCCAGATGCAGGTCCATGATAGGCGGCTGCCGGCCTGTGCTTGGCTTGGCGGGCCACAGCATACTCCCCCCGCCAACATTTCTCCAATTAAAATAGGGACACCCTAAGGGAAAGTGGGACATTCTGGGATCAAACCAGAAACAGGGTTGGCTTCTTTAAATCAGGGGCGTCCCTGGATAACAGGGATACTTGGAGGGTCTGCCACAGTCAACACAGGCTTGGCTTCTCCTCGTTTCGAAACCTGTTCCTCTGTACAGATTGCAGGCTGTTATGACATTATCTGTAAATGCAGCAAGCCAACCTGATAGGGCGAGAAGGAAATTTAAATGAATTAGATAGGACAGCGTGCATGTTGCTGCTTGACTCTGCACACTGCGCAAAGCCTCGTCTTTTTGCCTCAAGAAACCAGTTGCAAGGTTCAGGCAAGGAGCTTGGTAATGGGCCTTAGCCTCTTGCAACATCCCAGAGAGCTGAGAAAACAACCCAAATTCTAGATCTGCACTGATTTCCTCCAAAGACTCCCTGGCACGTCTCTGAGAACCTGTGAGGTTCCCAACAGGTGTAGCCTCCTGGTTCCCACCCTTTCTCCCCAACTAGAACGATTCTATCTTCCTCTCTGCAATATCCCACAGAACCAAACACACCCCTGCAGGGAAGAACAGGGATATCTCTCCTTCAAAACAAACCAATTGTGGCTTTTTAATTAAAGTCAAAGACAAACTTTCACTGGATTGAGGCAAGGGGAGGAATGCAAGAAAAACACAGAGAAGGAGGAGAAGGAGTAGAAAGTTGCAACTGCTCCGTGAGAAAAGATCCTGCAGGTTACATCCAGCCCTTTTTTATGTCTCACGTAGGAATGATGTCTCATGAGATAAAGCCCGCCAGCTGAACAAATTGGTTCCTTTGAATGCATAACTAGAAACGCATTTGACAATCTGCATCCCTTTTCTCCCCTAGAGTAAAGAAAGGTGCTTTTAGGTTTATCAGAACGATGCCCAACAGGTTGTGATGGCTTTATTTGGTTTATTTATTCCATAAAATGTATATGCTGCTTGCTTGCTTGCTTGCTTGCTAGTTTGTTTGTTCTTTAACCTTTTAAGTGGCTTATGAAGAAAATGAAACAATAAAATTATCTGTGAAAGCAATTCTTTATTTTTATTTTTTTATTGTTTCATTTTCTTCATAAGCCAATTAAGGTTAAAGAACAAACAAACAAACAAACAAACAAGCAGCATATAAATTATCTGTGAAAGCAATTCTTTATACTTCTGCTCGTGCACGTTGGGAGAATGGCTGATTTATAACATCGCTCCCGACCCCCGCGGGGAATTTTGGCAGCTGCTTTGGGAGTATGCAGCCTCCCTAACCCTCCCGGGATGACGGGAGGGGCCGCTGGCCCGCAGATGCCCCTTAACCCATTCCTACCCTTCGGGGGAGCGGAGGGGCCTGGGCTGATAGCACCTGTGGGGGCCGGAACTTCTGGAAGCCACCCTGTTCATGCACGAGTCCCAGAACTTGGAATTTTAATTAGGCAAAATGTTTTGGGCATGCCTCGGACAAAGGAGTAAAGAGAATATTGCTAATGGTTCCAGCCCTGAGCAGCTAAGAAGAAAACTGGAAGAAGAGATGGACTTTATAATGGTATGTGAAAGCGGAAAAAAGGGGGGGAGCCCTGGACCCTATGCTTGTTTTGCCTCAATATTATACTTAACACAGGCGAAACCCGCCCGCCCCCCAGAAAAACCACTTTCATTTATAAACTGTGTGGAATTAAAAATAAGACTCTGAAAGATTTATTAGTAATGGAGGACCTCCGACTTCCGACTTCGCAAGTAATGGCACTGCAAGAATTGAATCGGTGTGGGGAGCCCGTGAGGCAGAGCACTACTCCATAGGGAGAAGCCAGTTCTGGTTGTTTATTGAAATTTGATTTATATTAGAGACTGGCACTCCTGGAAAGGGGTATGTGCAAAGCAAGCGGGGAGAGTAGCAGTGTGAAGAAGTTTGGTGAACAACAGGACGAGAATTTTGAAAAGCAATTGATGGAGGTGATCAGGGAAGCTCCGGCGTCCGAGGCATGGGACGTCCATATATAAAAAATTATTATAATAATTAGGCATAATTGAAATGTTTCTTTTAATTGGGATTTGTATAATTAATTTGAATTGTAATTTGAAATGTAATTGGGAATAATTTCAATGTGATTTGCTGTGATTTGTATTGGAGAATTCAATAAATAGATTATAAAAGAAAGAAAGAAAGAAAGAAAGAAAGAAAGAAAGAAAGAAAGAAAGAAAGAAAGAAAGAAAGAAAGCAATTCTTTAAATCATTCAAAACCTAAAATCAACAATTAATTAAAAACAGGTCAAAACATACCTACGTATTCTACACGTCTGCGTGGGCTTGTCTGAACAGGAATGTTTTTAGCAGGCTCCAAAAAGAGTACAGTGAAGGCACCTGCCTGATGTCAATAGGCAGGGAGTTCCACAGTGTTGAAGGCCAAGGCCCAATACCTCTTTATGTAATGAAATAACCAGACATGACAGCAGCATATAGTTGGGGGGTTCAAATAGGGTACAGATGTGAAAGGTTTGGCATAGGCATTTATTTAACTCCAGCCTAACTGCTGCGAGTGTATCTAAGGGTAAACCACACATGCCCCTCCCAAGACTTACATCAAATAGGGGTACCCCCGAAAGGGGTCCCCGCTGGAGGAGTTCTATGGCCCAAGCCCCCACCTGGGCATTGGACACAAGCAACTCCTCACAGATCCCTTCAACGAGATACCCTTAACCAAGGAAGGGCTACAACCGTCCCTCCAGCCAAGGCTTAAAGGTAAAGGTAAAGGACCCCTGACAGTTAAGTCCAGTCGCGAACGACTCTGGGGTTGTGGCGCTCATCTCGCTTTACAGGCCGAGGGAGCCGGTGTTTGTCCGCTCCGCAGACAGTTTTCCCGGGTCATGTGGCCAGCATGACTAAGCCGCTACTGGCGCAACGGAACACCAAATCCAGAACAGCGCATGGAAATGCTGTTTACCTTCCTGCCGGAGTGGTACCTATTAATCTACTTGCACTTTTTGGGGTGCTTTCGAACTGCAAGGTTGGCAGGAGATGGGACCGAACAATGGGAGCTCACCCCGTCGCGGGGATTCGAACTGCCAACCTTCTGATCGGCAAGCCCAAGTGGCTCAGTGGTTTAGACCACAGCGCCACCCGCGTCCCAATGCCTAACCTCACAATGTTTTGACGATTGCTATGAGGTAGACGCTGTGGGTTAAACCACAGAGCCTAGGGCTTGCTGATCAGAAGGTCAGCGGTTCGAATCCCTGTGATGGGGTGAGCTCCCGTTGCTCGGTTCCTGCTCCTGCCAACCTAGCAGTTCGGAAGCACGTCAAAGTGCAAGTGGATAAATAGGTACCACTCTGGCGGGAAGGTAAACGGCATTTCCGTGCACTGCTCTGGTTCACCAGAAGCGGCTTAGTCATGCTGGCCACATGACCTGGAAGCTGTACGCCGGCTCTCAGCCAATAAAGCGAGATGAGCGCCGCAACCTCAGAGTCGGACACGACTGGACCTAATGGTCAGGGGTCTCCCTTTACCTTTACCTAGGCGAAAACCAAATGCCCGTGCTATTTAGCCGAGTGGAAAAATGGCTGCCCGGCTCCAAATATCTCCATATCAAGGTCTTACCATGAAAGAAGAAACATTTGAAAAAGGGAGGGGTGGGTGGGAGATCCGATGAAAAAATCGGGGAGGCACTGGGCCAGCCTTGATTTATTCCCCCTGGGGCAGACCCAAGCGATCCCCATTGGGCAGTTGGACCCACCTCCCGGGGGACCCCCTGGCCCAGGCCGGCCTGCCATTGGCTAAGAGAAAGGTCTTACGTGGCACCTACAATGGTGTCTGTTCCTATGTCACTGTGAAGTGGACTGGCACATGGTCAGAGTGCAGGTGATGCAAATCTTGTGGCATCTCTTGAAGGCAGGCATC
Organism: Darevskia nairensis; assembly: GCA_034642065.1. NCBI lineage: Eukaryota > Metazoa > Chordata > Lepidosauria > Squamata > Lacertidae > Darevskia > Darevskia nairensis. The sequence continues at coordinate 237,068 of JAWWNI010001326.1, read as the reverse complement.
AAATGGTTTCCAATACCTGGATTCTTTATCCAGCTCAACCACCTAGAATCCATTTCTGTTGTCACAGACGGAAAAGAGCCCTTGCTTTTGGCAGATGCAGCAATCTATCTACAATCGTGGATATGGGGAAATCGATTTTTAGCAGGGCTTTATCAAAGGGCTTTGGGATCCATGTATATTCTGCTTCCCCCGATGGCTTTTGGGTCACTGTGAGACAGATGATTATCTAGTCTGGGCTTTTCTCTGCCGGTTGCAAAATTACCCATCATTGTCAACTTCGCTGTTCTTTTTTCAGAGGGTGCAATAAAAATGCAAGTCCTTCACACTTGTGCCAGTGCTTATTTCAGACACTCTGTCCAGCTGCCTATTTACATCAAATGCATCACTGAACCCCTCTGAAGACTTTGATGCCAGCTTCTCTCTTGATCGGAGCTTAAAGTCAGCCTCCACTCCACTTTCAATATGTCCCAGCATTGCGACTATACCAGGTGAACAGCTTGGGAATCCCTCAGCAGAAGGCCCGATGGTCTGGTTCTTTGGTCATCGCCAACCCCAAACTCTGGACTGGTATTTCTTAGAATCATAGAATCATAGAATCGTAGAGTTGGAAGAGACCCCAAGGGCCATCCAGTCCCACCCCCTGCCAAGCAGGAAACACCATCAAAGCATTCCTGACAGGTGGCTGTCAAGCCTCTGCTTAAAGACCTCCAAAGAAGGAGACTCCACCTCGACCTCCACCTCCACCTCCACCTCCACTTTAGGTGGAATCTTCTTTCTTGTAGTTTGAATCCATTGCTCCGTGTCCGCTTCTCTGGAGCAGCAGAAAACAACCTTTCTCCCTCCTCTATATGACATCCTTTTATATATTTGAACATGGCTATCATATCACCCCTTAACCTTCTCTTCTCCAGGCTAAACATACCCAGCTCCCTAAGCCGTTCCTCATAAGGCATCGTTTCCAAGCCTTTGACCATTTTGGTTGCCCTCCTCTGGACACGTTCCAGCTTGTCAGTATCTTTCTTGAACTGTGGTGCCCAGAACTGTTTTCATCTGATCTATCAGGTATCTTTTTATGTTCCAAAGCTGTGTTTAAGTACAGATTTCAGAGCAAGGGCTCCCAAAGTGGGCAGTGTGAACCCCGGGGTGGGGTGGGGGCTTGCAGGCGCTCAGAGGCAAAGGGTTGGCAGGGTGGGTGTTGGAGGTTTAAATGACCACCAGACTTTGAAAAACTGGTATCTATGGATCAAGTTCCTCCGCTCTGTGAAATTAATGAGACTAAATTGCTTTAATTGGACTTGAATAAATGTTGTGATTAATTGTTCCCGTTCTGAATTTTATTGTGTCGTTATCTTCCTTAGTGGGTTGTGCAAACTGATATTCTGATTAATGTTATTTTTATAGCGTAGGAGGCACTAGGGGGATGAGTTCATGGAACCAAGAAGGCAGTGGCCCCAAAGGGTTTGGGGAACTGCCCTCTCAGGCTGCAGTCATATAACCACTTACCTGGGAAGTCAAGGGGGTGGGGGTGGGGGGTGGAATTATTTCCAAATCACCAGGTGTCAGTGTGTACAGTTAGACTGCGGCCTCTTTCTCCTTGGGCTGGAGGAGCTGGGTGTTGCTCTCAGTTCCCTATCTGCCTGCATTTAATGGCCCTTGCGTATCTCTGCCACGCTCACACGCCCACAATGTGTTAATTAGAACGGTCCAGATTGGATGGTGACGAAACCATCTGCCAACAGCTGCCTCTGGTTAGACTCAGAACGAACCTGGCCCAGCTTCCATCGTTCTGAAGTAATTAGGCTAATGACCCCCCAAGAACATGTAGTATCCATTGCTTATCTCCTCCTTTGTGAGATGGCAAGGATAACATTTTATTTATTTGGTTCATAGCCGTCAACCCTCCCTTTTTTTGCGGGAAACTCCCTTATTCCAATGCCGTTTCCCGCTGCTATCCCGGATTGTTGATATCCCTTAAATTTCCCGGATTTCAAAGGAAGCAGCTCCTCTCCCTCCCTGCCGGCCAGGGAGGCTCCTCAGCTGCGTTGCTCGGCTGCCAATAAGGAGTCTGAGACCGACTGGGGGCGGAGCTTGCATGCCTTGTGCAGCCAGACCCTCACGCCCAACCAGACAGACAGCCTGCCTGCCGTCTACGCGCTCACTCTTTCGCTCACCCGTTTGCGCACAGCCTCTGGAGCGCAGGGTGGTGAGGCTACTTGGTGCCATTGCACCGCCTTCGCGGCATCCCTTATTTTCAAATCCGAAAGTTGACAGTTATGATTTGGTGGGATTTGTATGCCACTTAAATAATGAAAACCTCTAAGAGGGGAGGGGGGTGTTATTGGGTTGTTATTGTTATTGTTATGTATTTTGTGTTTTTATATTGTGGTTTTATGTTGTACCTGAGACCCACAGGTATAGGGTATAGGGTGGTATACAAATTTAATAAACGAATGAATTGTTATTGTTACTGTTAATAAATACTTTAAATTATAAATAAAAGCCAGTCTTAAAAACAAGTTAACCTAATTTTATATGTACAAAATCTAAATAAATCAGGAGTCTAAAATATGCATTATAAAATAAAATTACATATTAAAGTACATGCCAACTTTACAGAGAGATTTTGGCCATAATTATGCTGGAATTATTTCTCTAGGTCTAAATTATTACATCCATTTTTTCCCCTCTACATCCAAATCTCCTTATCACCATCAATAAAGAGGGTTTCATCTTGGGATACTCCAAGATTGGAAGAAGGTGTTTCCCGGAAGGTTCATCGAATCATCGAATTGTAGAATCGTAGACGGGTGGCGCTGTGGGTTAAACCACAGAGCCTTGGGCTTGCCGATCAGAAGGTCGGTGGTTCGAATCCCCGCGATGGGGTGAGCTCCCGTTGCTCGGTCCCTGCTCCTGCCAACCTAGCAGTTCGAAAGCACGTCAAAGTGCAAGTAGATAAATAGGTACCGCTCCGGCGGGAAGGTAAATGGCGTTTCCGTGCGCTTCTCTGGTTCGCCAGAAGCGGCTTTGTCATGCTGGCCACATGACCCGGAAGCTGTACGCCGGCTCCCTCGGCCAATAATGCGAGATGAGGACCGCAACCCCAGAGTCGGTCACCACTGGAGCTAATGGTCAGGGGTCCCTTTACCTTTACCTTTAGACTCCCAAGGCTCATCCAGTCCAGGCTCCTGCGATGCAGCAAACTCATCTAAAGCATCCCTGATAAGTGACCATCCAACTTCTGCTTAAAAGCCCACCATGAAGGAGAGACCACCACTTTCCAAAGAAATCCTTTCCACTATCAAATGGCTCTTACCATCTGAAAATTCTTCCTACTGGAAAGTGAGTTCTCCATTACAGAGAGCTTGTGTTGCGGTGGGGGCAGGAAATCCACCTCCCCTTGTAGCTGGGGGTTTGGCTTGCTGGCCACAGCTAGTATTGACCCAGTGTGTTGCTGGGGAAAAACACATGTATCTGTTTGTGATGGACAGCCCAGCGTCCTTTATATGGTCAGCACGTGGTGCGACCTTCCTCTTTGCTGCGAGCTTCGGATCACCCGCCCCCCTCCCTGGTATAGGCTTGTGCGTTGACCTTGCTGTTGCCTGTCATGGGGTCGTCTGCTGTTGGGGCAGGGGCCATGTAGGAATTTTTCCATTTGGCTGATTGGCTGTGCCATTTGGTTTTCGCCTACTACGTAGCAACTAGTCACAACTTGTAAGGTTGGCGGTTAGGCATTGGTTATGTTGGTTAATGGGAGGGCGGTAGCCCTCCAAAAGTGATGATGGTGTGATGGGAATTCTGTTAAAGGAATCCAGGGGCTCGATATGCTTGTCTGAACCCGGTAGGGTTGCAGGGCCGCGCATGAGCCCCTGGGACCTCTGGGGAGGGGGAGGTCTCTGCTCCCAGCCTCCATTCAACTCTCCCCAGATTGGCTTCCCGTTGCTGACAAGTGGTCAGCTCTGTCCCGTCGGACAGCGTGAACCAATGCCTACGCAACCACTCACGTGTTTTGTACTTCAATAAAGTTGTGGCCTAAACTATGCCAAAAACCCAAACAAAAATTACGTCTCATGTGTGAATTCATTGCTGGGAATGGCTTGGTGACCTCTAGATGCAATCTCCTTTCTTGGAAATTGAATCCATAGGTTCGGGATGCTTTGCTTGAGGAAGAAGCCCCAAAGTTGGGAACTTTGAGTGACAACCCTAGTTACAGAACGGTCACAGAGTCCGTGATTGAGTTTGTCGCGTCAGACAGCAATGAAGAGGATAAGATGCAATGTGGGGAATCCTCTGAGTCAACCACACATCAGTCATCAGTCACGGGTGCATTTAATAATACTGACCTACATTACAGGGTTCTCACTTGCTGGATAATAATAATAATAATAATAATAATAATAATAATTTATTATTTATACCCCGCCCATCTGGCTGGGCTTCTGAATCCCCAGCCACTCTGGGCAGCTTCCAACAAAATATTAAAATTAGGCAGCCTAAACAGGGCTGCCTTCAGATGTCTTCTGAAAGTCTTGTAGTTGTTTTTCTCTTTGAAATCTGGTGGGAGGGCGTTCCACAGGGTGGGTGCCACCACCGAGAAGGCCCTCTGCCTGGTTCCCTGTAACTTCGCTTCTCGCAGTGAGGGAACCACCAGAAGGCCCTCAGATCTGGGCCTCAGTGTCTGGGCGGAACGATGGGGGTAGAGACGCTCCTTCAGGTATACAGGACCGAGGCCGTTTAGGGCTTTAAAGGTCAGCACCAACACTTTGAATTGTGCTTGGAAACATCCTGGGAGCCAATGTAGGTCTTTCAAGACCGGTGTTATGTGGTCATCACCTTGTCGTGGTGAGTGGGCTTCCACGTTCCTATGACCCTTGTGAGCGAAACCATGGGGAGTCTCGTACTCCCAGCAGGGTCACCCAAGGCGGTAAGGTCAAAGGGAAGGAGCTGGACAAAGAATGATCCAAGAAGTCCTCAACGGCAGAACAGGCGGGTGATAACAAGCGGTATGTTACAACAGCTGTGAAGGCAGATGAAGGCTGCAGCAGATAAAAATCTATCGGTTGTCATGATACTCGTGCCATTGGAATAGAGCCTTACTGCGAAGACTGTGCATTGGTCAGCGTGCACTGATCTGCACACATAAAACAAATTCATAGCACAGGCGTCTTCCAAAAACCCAACCCAAACCCCAAAAGTCCCATGGCAATCGGCAAATGGTAATGGGGGCAGGATCATGAAATCTGGAAGCCCCTAGTCATGAACCGGCACATTGGCTGTGGATACAGATCCAGTCGTTCTGACTCAAGGAACAAGGCAGTTGAGCAGCTCAGCAGCTGTATCCATGACTGAGCAGCCCTTTTTGGGATCCACTCTGCCCACCCCAAAAAGGGGGAGGGGCTAGAAAAGGTGCCCTAAGGCACGCTTGGCAAATCCACACCGTGATCAACTCCCACCCGGAAACCTATGTCCCCACTGTGGAAGGATGTGTGGATCCAGAATTGGCCTCCACAGTCACTTACGGACTCACAGTTAAGACCGTGTTCACGGAAGACAGTCTTACTCAGTTACGAGGGATTGCCAAAGAAGAAGACATTACAGGGTTGTTTTAAGAAATGCTGGCATAATAATGCCGAAATGCTTGCACTTAGGTTATCGGCCTTGGCTCAAGGGTGTGGATGCAGAAGTTGCCAGGATCAGTCCGTGGCATTTCCAAGTAGGACTGGGAGAATGTTCTGTTGAAATCCCCAAAGAGCCACTGTTAGTCAGTGTAGACAATACTGAAGTAGATGCCCCAACTGTCCGACTCAGTAAAAGGCAGCTTCTTGTTTTCCTGTACACCTATCGCTGTTTGTGCATGTAGCTCACCGAACAAAAAGTTTGCAACGAAAGCAAATGCAATATTTTTAAAAATGCAGTGCTCCAATTAATTGAAAACCATTTTTAAATCAGCTGAATTGATAGATTGACTAACTAAGGAGGCAATCCTGAGGGGTTGTTGTTTTGCAGTGGAACATACTTTGAAGGAAAATATGCACAGGATTACACCGTGAAGCTTTTACAGTGCCATTTACCTTGCATAAAGCATCTTGGTTGCTAGGTGCTAGGCTAGGCAGTCATTAAGTTTCTCCTAGAACTATCCTGCCTGCAAGTCTACAGTCTGAAAGGGGGATTAATCGGTGGGGTTTATTTTTAAAGGCATACCGATTTAACCTTTTTGCAGTCACCTTGGTCCCAGTGTGTTAGTGCAGTAGCAGTCGGTGGGCTTGGTGGTGCTTACCTGACCTCTTGCCCTGGTGCTAATGCAGCTTCCCAGCAGGGAGAGAGATGCAAGGCAGCTGGGAGGCCAGCGTGGTGCACACACCCCGGCAGAAATGCCAGAATGGCTCTGCCGCTGCACTTGGTCTGGGCCAAACTTGCCACGGCCTTATCGTTCCCCTGTCTTGGTAAATGATGCTGGTGACTGAAGGCTGGGTAATTGCAGCTACCATATGCACCCCCTCCAACATTTCTCCAATGAAAATAAAGGTAAAGGGTAAAGGGACCCCTGACCATTAGGTCCAGTCGTGTCCGACTCTGGGGTTGCGGCGCTCATCTCGCTTTACTGACCGAGGGAGCCGGCGTACAGCTTCCAGGTCATGTGGCCAGCATGACAAAGCTGCTTCTGGTGAACCAGAGCAGCACACGGAAATGCCATTTACCTTCCCGCTGCAGCGGTACCTATTTATCTACTTGCACTTTGACATGCTTTCGAACTGCTAGGTTGGCAGGAGCAGGGACCGAGCAACGAGAGCTCACCCTGTCCTGGGGATTCGAACTGCCGACCTTCTGATCAGCAAGCCCTAGGCTCTGTGGTTTAACCCACAGCGCCACCTGGGTCCTATTCTACACCACCTGGGTCCCATTCTACACCAGGAAGCTTCTCCTGAGTTTGACCTCTTGCACAAATGGATGTCCTATAGCAGGGGTAGGCAACCTGAGGCCCATGGGCTGGATGCGGCCCAGTTGCCTTCTAAATCCAGCCCACAGACGATCCGGGAATCAGCGTGTTTTTACATGAGTAGAATGTGTGCTTTTATTTAAAATACATCTCTGGGTTATTTATGGGGCATAGGAATTTGTTCATCCCTCCCCCCCCCCCCAAAAAAATATAGTGTGGCCCACCACATGGTCTGAGGGACGGTGGACCGGCCCATGGCTGAAAAAGGTTGCTGACCCCTGTCCTATACATATCGACATCGGTCACCTTGAGCCAATGACAACCTCTCAGCCGAACCCACCTCGCAGGATTGTTGTAAAGAAAAAAAATGTGTGAGGGACAGGATTGTGTACAACACCTTCCACAGATATATGGAGTGAAATTTTAGCTGTAAGTTGCCTTGACTCCCTGTCTGGGGAAAAGGTAGGAAAATAATAAAATAAAATAAAATAATAATAATAATAGAAACTCTGAGAATGCTCAGGAACACACCAGAGAGTAAATCCTGTCGAACTCAGTGGAACTTACTTCTGAGTAAAAATGGTTTGGATTGCAGCTTAAGGCTGCCCAGTCTTCACCCAGTTACCTGGAAGTGAGCTCCATTAAATACATTGGGGCTTACTTCTGAGTAGCCAGAGGAAGGCTTTTTTTTCGTTTCTTTCACAATAAAGGAATCAGCACTCCTTGTGTTTCCTAAGAAATGGCTGGCTGCTGAAACATTGCAAAGAAAGAGCCAGTGTGGTGTAGTGGTTAAGAGCGGTAGACTCGTAATCTGGTGAACCGGGTTCGCGTCTCCTCTCCTCCACATGCAGCTGCTGGGTGACCTTGGGCTAGTGACACTTCTCTGAAGTCTCTCAGCCCCACTCACCTCACAGAGGAAGGGAAAGGAGAATGTGAGCCGCGTTGAGACTCCTTCGGGTAGTGATAAAGCGGGAGATCAAATCCAAACTCTTCTTCTTCTTCTTCTTCTTCTTCTTCTTCTTCTTCTTCTTCTTCTTCTTCTTCTTCTTCAAAGAATATAAAATGGATTGGTGACCTTTTCCTTCAAAATTATAGGAAGGGCTTCACATGCCAGCTTCAATGTTTCCTTCACTTAGTGCAGGAATTTTATGTATATTTCCATCTCCTCTCACCCCTCATTGTTGGTCACACAGGTTGAGTTCACCATCCCTGATGTAGGGAAAGAAATTGCAGAGTTGGAAGCGACCCCCAAGGGCCATCTAGCCCAGCCCCCTGCAATGCAGGGATGCCCCCGCCTACAGTACAGAGAATTCCTTCAGCTAACCATTTCCTAAGAACAGTCCATGTTTCCAATTCCAAAATGGAGCTTGTCGCGCCGCGGTGGCTTTCTTTGTCCCATGGATTGGGGCAGACTTGTCCCTGCTCAATCCTGAACGGTTCCTCCCATCTCTTCAAGAGGCAAAGCTTCCTGAAAGGCCGCTAAGAAGGTTTCAAACAAATAAATGTTATTGCATAAACGTATTTAAATGTAATCAAGGAAATAAACAATTAGTTGATTACAAGGGAGATGGCTAATCAACGTAAAGAATCCTTAATCGGTTGACGTTGGCAGCTGTTATGATCATCATCATCATCATCGGTGCTGAATGCAAAACAAGCCCAGCAGTTGAAGAGCTCAGCATCCAGACACCCCCTCGGAAACCTGGGACTGTCCGTAGCTCCTCAGCCTCCTCTGAATATTTTGTCTAGGGTCATCTAGTCCAACCCTCTGCAATGCCGGAATCACAAACACTTCTTCAGAATCAGATAAGGGAAATGGCTGCAGGACTGGAGCTGCTTGTCTGGCTGGGTGGGTGTGCCCGTCAGACTGTTCCAACTTGCCCCAGCTTCTGATTTATCCTTTGAAGCTGTAAACAAAGTGAATGTCATTGCGGAGTGGGCAGGAGTCCTCAACACAAGACAGCTGACCATGTAAACAAGCCCAGAGGCTTAACTGCACCTGAATCTGGCAAGCTGAGGAGTGACATTCCTAGAATTTCTCCTTCCAACCATATCCTCCCTGCCTTTGTTCTCGGTTACTTTGAGGAACTTGCACTCCCCAAGCCTGCCAAGAGAAACTGTACAGTTTATGATTCCTCCTGCCTTCTCCGTCCCCTGGAAAATGGACACCAGGCGACAGTTTTCATTGCAGCAACTTCCGAGGTCTCCTTTCCTTTGCGACACAGACAAATCAGCCTGAAGGACACGGAACCACCACTGAAACTCATTGGGCTTCCCTTGCCTGTCACCCCTTTTTATTATTTATTTTAACAAAATCTGTATTGATTGCAGGAAAACCTGTATTGATTGGGGAGCCAGTGTGGTATCGTGGTTAAGAGCGCATAGCTGTCAACCCTCCCTTTTTTTGCGGGAAACTCCCTTATTCCAATACCGTTTCCCGCTGCTATCCCGGATTGTTGATATCCCTTAAATTTCCTGGATTTCAAAGGAAGCAGCTCCTCTCCCTCCCTGCTGGCCAGGGAGGCTCCTCAGCTGCCAATAAGGAGTCTGAGACTGACTGGGGGCGGAGCTTGCATGCCTTGTGCAGCCAGACCCTCATGCCCAACCAGACAGACAGCCTGCCTGCCGTCTACACGCTCGCTCTTTCGCTCACCGGTTTGCGCAGCCGCCTCTGGAGCGCAGGGTGGCGAGGCTACTTGGTGCCATTGCACCGCCCTCACGGCATCCCATATTTTCAAATCCGAAAGTTTGGAAAAATCCCTTATTTTCAAATCCGAAAGTTGACAGCTATGTAAGAGCGGTAGACTCGTAATCTGGGGAACCAGGTTTGCGTCTCCGCTCCTCCACATGCAGCTGCTGGGTGACCTTGGGCTAGACACACTTCTCTGAAGTCTCTCAGCCCCACTCACCTCACAGAGTCGTTGTGGGGGAGGAAGGGGAAGGAGAATGTGAGCCGCTTTGAGACTCCTTCGGGTAGGGATAAAGCGGTATATTAAATCCAAACTCCTCCTCCTCTTCTTCTTTTAAGAAATAATAAAATTATCAATGAAAGCAGACGAAAACAATTTAAAGCAGCAAATTCCACTGTCAAACAGCTCTTACTGTCAGGAAGTTCTTTCTAATGTTTAGGTGGAATCTTCTTTCTTGTAGTTTGAATCCATTGCTCCGTGTCCGCTTCTCTGGAGCAGCAGAAAACAACCTTTCTCCCTCCTCCATATGACATCCTTTTATATATTTGAACATGGCTATCATATCACCCCTTAACCTTCTCTTCTCCAGGCTAAACATACCCAGCTCCCTAAGCCGTTCCTCATAAGGCATCGTTTCCAAGCCTTTGACCATTTTGGCTGCCCTCCTCTGGACACGTTCCAGCTTGTCAGTATCCTTCTTGAACTGTGGTGCCCAGAATTGGACACAGTACTCCAGGTGAGGTCTGACCAGAGCGGAATACAGTGGTACTATTACTTCCCTTGATCTAGATGCTATACTCCTATTGATGCAGCCCAGAATTGCATTGGCTTTTTTAGCTGCTGCATCACACTGTTGACTCATGTCAAGTTTGTGGTCTACCAAGACTCCTAGATCCTTTTCACATGTACTGCTCTCAAGCCAGGTGTCACCCATCCTGTATTTGTGCCTTTCATTTTTTTTGCCCAAGTGTAGTACTTTACATTTCTCCCTGTTAAAATTCATCCTGTTTGCTTTGGCCCAATTTTCTAATCTGTTAAGGTCATTTTGAAGTGTGATCCTGTCCTCTGGGGTATTAGCCACCCCTCCCAATTTGGTGTCATCTGCAAACTTGATCAGGATGCCCTCAAGCCCATCATCCAAGTCATTGATAAAGATGTTGAATAAGACTGGGCCCAAGACAGAACCCTGTGGCATTTGACAGTAGAACGGAACACTTTGGAAGGTGGTGGATTCTCCTTCCTTGCAAGTTTTTAAGCAGGGGTCGGATGGCCTTTTGTCAGGGATTCTTTAGCAGAGATTCCTGCATTGCAGGCGCTGGACAAGAAGGATCCCAGGGTCTCTTCAAACTCTCCAAATCTATGAGGGTGTGTGTTTCTTTGGGTAGTGCCAGAAAGCTGAGGGGTGGTGGTGGTTGTAGGACATAGACCTCTGTTTGGGATGAACGAATCTGCCAACCTTCTTTTTAATTACAGGTAGGTAGCCGTGTTGGTCTGCCGTAGTCGAAACAAAATAAAAAATAAAAAAATTCCTTCCTGTAGCACCTTAGAGACCAACTAAGTTTGTTCTTGGTATCTGAAGAAGTGTGCATGCACACAAAAGCTCATACCAATAACAAACTTAGTTGGTCTCTAAGGTGCTACTGGAAGGAATTTTTTTATTTTGTTTCTTCTTTTTAACGTTTCCATCTTCAGTCCAAAGCGTCATAAAGGCGGGAGCAGAGTTAGGGCTCTCCAGCCCCTTCCTAAATGCTTTGCCCCTTTGTGTGAGTAACGAGGTAAGAGGTTTTCACTTTGCACAACACAGAAGAAACATCTCCATGTCGCAAACCTGCAAGGGCCGTATGCAAGGGGGCAGAGCATTCAGGTCACAGGTTTGATTTGAAGCATCGCCACCGATCTCGCCTCTTCTGCAAAGTGGTTGGATATGATTGGCACCCGAAGGTCTTTGTCCTTCACAGCTGAGCAGAAGCATCCCCACAAGGGGGGGGGGGGTCCAGAGGCAGCGTGTGACAGCCCTGTTTGCAGCCACACCTCCTCCAGGTGCAACAGTTTGGAATTCTAACCTGCCATTCCATTTGGATGATCTGCTGGCAGAGATTGGCCTGGATTTGCATCCATCGCAGGAAGGGGAGAGGATCTTGTGCCGAGTGACTCACTGGGTGATGTTCCAATCGTGGGGAGGGGCAAAGCTAGATAGCACCCGTCAGGTAGCTGATTGCGCCCACACTTGTTCATAAATCAACAAGTGCTGGCTTTAAACAAGGGCCGCAACTTAATTACCAGAGTTGCATCAACCTAATTCCTGCTCTCCTGCCTCCACCTGTGCAGCTACAGTTCCCTGAATGGAAGCAAAAGTCCTCCCGTCTCGCCCCAACTTTGAGTGAGGTCCCTTGTGAGAATGTAAGAAAGGCTGCTGGATCAGGCAATGGCCCACCCAGACCACATCTGGAATACTGTGTACAGTTCAAGTTCCCTCACCTCAAATAGGAGGTTACACAGTATTCCAGATGTGGTGGCACCCAAGATTTGTATACTGGTATTATGATACTGGCCATCATTTCCATTTTGCAAGTGCCATGACTTAGTTGGACGCAAAGCGGGTTCTCCTTCATGGAGAGCATGTGTTGCGGTGGGGGCTGACAAGTCACCCCACTGTTGCTGGGCAGGCTAGGATAGATGACCATGGCAGGTGATTGGGCCCTGCGGGTTGCTGGGGAGAATGTTATGTAGCAATTATTGATAGACAGCTCAGAGGTTACATATTCCCAGTGCAGGCAGCATGCGGCCCTCTTGGCTGCGTGCATCGGATCGCCCTCCCTCCCTCCCTTTATTTAGGCTTGTGTGTTGACCTTGCTATGCCTGTCATGGGGTCGTCTGCCTTTGGGGCAGGGGCCTGCTAGGAATTTTTCCATCTGTCTGATTGGCTGTTGCCATTCGGTTTTTGCCTACTGCGTAGCAATTAGTCACAACTTGTAAGGTTGCGGTTAGGCATTGGTTATGAATTTTGTTGGTGGAGGGGATGTGGTTGGCTGTGCCTGCCCCTCCAATGCTGCTGCGCAGGGAATTCTGTTAAAGGAATCCAGGGGCTCATCATGCTTTTGTCCGCATCCCCCGGTAGGGGGCCAGGGCCACGCAAGAGCCCCTGGGAACATTTGGGGAGAGGCGAGGGCCCGGGCCCCTGACCCCCATTCTCTCCCCAAAGTGTTTTCCCTTTACTGACTTCCGCTAACCGGGCTAACCAATACCTAAGCAACCACTTACATTTTTGTATTTTAATAAAAGTTGTGGCCAAAATCATGCCAAAAACCTTAAACTTAAATTACGGTGTGTAGTGTGAGTTATTTAGGGGGGTGTCTTGGGGACCTCGACACGCAAGCAGTGATTTTGTTTTCTGTGGGTATGCAGGGGTATGCATACCCCTAAACATTTTGTGAATCTTCATACTTTTGTCCATTTACTGTATTTCTTTTCCCCGATTTGAACTATAAAATGGTGATTTTTTTTTTTATAGAAAAAAAGCACTGGACTCAAGCATTGGATTTCTTCAAGCTACCTACGGTACTTTTAAAAATGCATCTAGCCTTCACCATTATAAAATGTACTTCCGATGGAAGGACTGTGCAATCATATTCTTTAAGCTCGCCCTGTGCCGCAACCCTTCCTGCTTTTTAAAAATAATCTGAGTCCTGATTCACACATGCACGGACGTCACACGCGGTCCCCTCGTTGGATGACTCACAGCTCAACGTGTGAACTACCTCAGGTGAAAATGTCTCGGCAGCTTGCAGTGACGCAGCTAATGAAATGCAAACTCTCTCTCCCTTTCTTCTCACTTTTAATCTATGGCTGGGGAGTCAGAGGAGGGTTAGGCTGGAACATGTGCAGAGGAGGGCAACCGAGATGAACCAGGGTCTGGACTCCAAGCCAGATGAGGAACGGTTGAGGGAGTTGGGGATGTTTAGCCTGGAAAGAGGAGACTTAGAGGAGAGAGCCACCTTCAACTCTACAATTTAATGAGATTCAGGACAGACAGAAGTCGCCACCATCAGTACGCAGTAATCTCCCCCGAAACACAGCTGTTCCTACTATTAATCATTATGGATTATTACAAATAATGCATTTGTTAGTCGTTTTTTACAGTCTGAAGCAACCTAACAGTGTGATAAAAATAAAGGTAAAGGTAAAGGGACCCCTGACCATTAGGTCCAGTCGTGACCGACTCTGGGGTTGCGGTGCTCATCTCGCTTTACTGGCCGAGGGAGCCGGTGTACAGCTTCCAAGTGACTAAGCCACTTCTGGCAAACCAGAGCAGCACACGGAAACGCCGTTTACCTTCCCGCCGGAGCGATTCCTATTTATCTACTTGCACTTTGACGTGCTTTTGAACTGCTAGGTGGACAGGAGCAGGGACCGAGCAACGGGAGCTCACCCCGTCGCGGGGATTCGAACCACCGACCTTCTGATCGGCAAGCCCTAGGCTCTGTGGTTTAACCCACAGCGCCACCTGTGTCCCTTATGATAAAAGTATAATCAATTAAATTACAAATCAAAAACAATGTGTAATACAACATTCCCTGCTTCTTTGTTTTTCTCTTTCTCCGCTTCCCTCTTTACCAAAGGGGAGGTCAGAGGAGTGGTTTTTCAGCCATAACCGGAGGGCCAAGCAGAGTCCTTTCATTGGCCCAGATTTGGCATGTGGGCCGCAGGTTGCCGACACCTGCAAAGAGTGCTCATCTGGCTATAAATAGGGCAGGGGTCACATTCTAGCAGGAGGCGATGTTTGCAATAGCTGCTGCCTCCCTCCCAGGCGGCTGTGGTACCAAAAGGCTGTGTATCGCGGAGGCCCCACAGGTCTCGTGCCAGGCCACCTGATCACCCCGTCTCCTCCCTTGACAGCTGCGCTGATAGTGGCTTTCCATTCTGTTTGGCGGCAGCCCTTACCTCATTCCGTCCCACCTACGGAGGGAAGAGCCCCCAGCTAAGCCAGTTCTCAGCTGACTGAGCAACACCCGGCTCACTTGCATTCCAGTAAATTTCCAGGCGCAGTTGCTCTGGGTTGTTGCTCTGCTGCCTTCGCTCGTCTTGGTGATCCTGCTTCCTGGATCTGCTGTAGACGGTGGCTTCTGAAGAAGGGTGTGGAGGGTGCTGATGCAAAAGCCAACACTCCACCCTGCCCCCCAAAATGACCAGGGAACCATTGCTGCCAAAGAACTGCAACACTTCTCCATGGCTCTCCTTTGCCTCTGGGGTGCACAGTTAAGAACAATGCACTCTCTTACAAATTTACAGAGCCCTGAACAACTTAGGCTCCATCCTTATATCCCAGGTCAGTGGCCGAGATCACCCGCTGGAGCACCATTGAACATTCCCCAAGTTGGTAAGGCTCATCCGGTAACAAGAAGTTGATCCTTTAGTGTCGTCCGCCCAGTCCTGTGGAACTCCCTGCCACTGGAGATTCAGCAGGCTTCTTCTATGCCAACTCATTGAAAACTTTTCTATGCAGGCGATTAAGAATGCACCCTTCCGCAACGGTTGATTGATGCCTGTTTTAAACTTTTTCCTATGGTTTCTGTCGTGTGGTTTTTATAGTTTTATCACGGCAAACAGCATTGATATAATTTTTATGAGATAGCGATGTGTAAGTATTTCCATGAATAAAAAAGTAAGGCATGAGGAGAGCCCTGCTGCATCAGAACACACCCAGTCCAGCATCTACTTCCCACAGAGGCCAACCAGATGTTACTTCTGACTGTGGAGGTAGAACATAATCATTGTTGCTAGTAGCCATCGATAGCCCCTCTCCTCCTTCATGGATCTGTCCAACCTTCTTTGAAAGCCATCCAAGATGGTGGCCATCACTACCTCTTGTGGCAGGGAGTTCCACAGTTTAACTCCATGCTGTGGGAAGAAGTAGATGCATCGGATGGCTGGGACTCCTGCATTATGAAAACCCTTTTCAGCTGGGAGGGAGGAGATTTTGCCCAAAGACCTCCAGTTATTATCTTAAGGACACCTCTGAATTTGAGATGGGGGAGATATGTGCTTGGTTCACATTTTGATCGGGATAAACCAAGTTCACTGTTCCTGAATCACTACGAAACCCGAAAAACAACTACCCTTCAAAATTCACAAGTTCTCCGAATTTCTGGATGTACTTCACCAACCAAAAGATGGCGTACAAAAAAGAAAGATGCATTTTAGGGAAAGTGTTCGCAAATGTGTATATGGAAGTTAAAATAATGTCTAAAAATTGAGAAATGGTTTCCAAGAATGCACCTATGAAGAGAACTGTGACATTTTTATGTATTTTAATGTTTGTTGGAAGCCGCCCAGAGTGGCTGGGGAGACCCGGCCAGATGGGCGGGGTACAAATAATAAATTATTATTATTATTATTATTATTATTATTATTAATTACAAAAATGAGTACACTTTTTGTGAGTGCAGACTTCGCCAAAATAAATTGCCGACCGATGTAAAACAGGAGGCCAGCTGCGCTTCGGGGCGGAAAGACAAGAAACCAAAACTGACCGCCAATTTGCCCATTCCAATTGAGACCTCCTTTTTCAGCTGTCCCCTGAATGACACGTCTTCCTAATTGTGAGAAAGGCCAGACAGTCGGAGACTCCGAGGGCACCATTCTGCTGCTCTCCAGGTATCAATGCTTTGGCAGCTGCGCTCATAGCTGAGGCTTTTGGCCTTCCTGCCTTCCTGCCTGCCTTCATCCTGTAAGTCTGGAGGCCGAGAGAAGTCTAATTTCACAAAGACAGAGATGCTGGTTGGTGAGTCACTTTCCATGCTCAGTTTCAGCTGCGCGACTTCCTGAAGGCAAAGCAGCCGCTCGCATTACAAAGGCCAGGTGACCGGCCCACCAGCTCCGGAACTGAAACCTCTAATTCATTTTCACGGAGAGATCTCGCTCTTTGGCGTGCATCCCCAGCTGTGCCTCCCGGAGATAAATAAGTCTCCCCAAAGCATCCTCCATCCTGAGAGTCACATGCTCGCCTGACATTTCCCTGGGTTAATAGGGACTTTATAGGCACCTGCTCAGCAACACGGCGGCTCGGGGTGTTTGCTCAGCAAACCGAGTGTGAAATTTCCTAAAGGTTCATCACACGCTTTTATTCCCTTTTCTGTTTTCTTCTTCTGCACAGAAAGGATCCTGCCCAATATAACATCCTTGGAGGTAAAGGGAATCATAGAATCATAGAATTGGAAGAGACCCCAAGGGCCATCCAGTCCAACTCCCTGCCAAGCAGGAACACCATCAAAGCATTCTTGACAGATGGCTGTCAAGCCTCTGCTTAAAGACCTCCAAAGAAGGAGACTCCACCCACACTCCTTGGCAGCAAATTCCACTGCCGAACAGCTCTTACTGTCAGGAAGTTCTTCCTAATGTTTAGGTGGAATCTTCTTTCTTGTAGTTTGAATCCATTGCTCCGTGTCCGCTTCTCTGGAGCAGCAGAAAACAACCTTTCTCCCTCCTCTATATGACATCCTTTTATATATTTGAACATGGCTATCCTATCACCCCTTAACCTGCAGGTGGCACCAGCCTGGATGGCGCTATAAGAGTATTGGACAAATTGCTGGAGAGGAGGAGGAGGAGGAGGAGGAGGAGTTTGGACTTGATATCCCGCCTTTCACTCCCCTTCAGGAGTCTCCAAGCGGCTCACATTCTCCTTTCCCTTCCTCCCCCACAACAAACACTCTGTGAGGTGAGTGGGGCTGAGAGACTTCAAAGAAGTGTGACTAGCCCAAGGTCACCCAGCAGCTGCATGTGGAGGAGCGGGGAAGCGAACCCAGTTCACCAGATTACGAGCCCACCACTCTTAACCACTATACCACTGCTGGCTCTCAATGTCTGTTAGTCAGGATGGAGGCTATGCTCTGTCTCCAAGGGTCATCTAGTCCAAGCCCCTGCAATGCAGGGAGTTGGAGGCAGCAATGCTTCTGAATACCAGTTGCTGGAAACCACAGGAGGGGGAAAGTGCCCTTGTGCTTGGGTCCTGCTTGCGAGTTTCCCACAGACATTTGATCAGCCATTGTGAGAACATTGTGTGTCATGAATGAGCCAGCTCCAGGAGAAGGCATGCAGCCAACTGCAGAAAGCAGCCAGGAACACGCAGACTCAGATGTGAGACAGGCAGGGGAGAGCTGGCAGCTGCAGACTTCCGCTCTTCCTGACCTTGACGAGCAAGCTGATAAGGCAACAACGGAGTGCAGGCTAGAACACAGCCAAAGCTCGCCGGAAGCACAAAAAGGCACCAAGAAGAGAAGAAGAAGAAGAGTTTGGATTTGATATCCTGCTTTATCACTCCCCGAAGGAGTCTCAAAGCGGCTCACATTCTCCTTTCCCTTCCTCCCCCACAACAAACACTCTGTGAGGTGAGTGGGGCTGAGAGACTTCAGAGAAGTGTGACTAGCCCAAGGTCACCCAGCAGCTGCATGTGGAGGAGCAGGGAAGCGAACCCGGTTCACCAGACTACGAGTCCACCGCTCTTAACCACTACACCACACTGGCTCTCAGAGTCTCATAGGCAGCCTCTCAGACCAGTAAGAAGGTGGAGCTGACCCACTATGTCCTAAGAGTCATTGAATGGGAGGGTTGTTAGACAGGAAGCAAAACAAGAGACGTAAGAGTCGTAAGTTCAATATCTTCTGTAGTTCCCAGAAGGACTCTTTAGAAGGGTCATCTTGAATAATGATGCCGGAGGCTTTGTGTGAGCCGTCCGGAGTTATACTGTGTTATCAAGCTGGGAACTTGGACTCCTGACACTGAGCTAGATGAGCTGTTGGCCTGATCCAGCAGCCTCTTCTTATGCTCTTACAACTCATTGTTAGGGAGGAAAGACCTTAACCACAAGTCCCAGTTTGGATCGCACTCTAAGCCAAACTTTGGTTTAGGTTGGAACAGAAGGAACCGAGAGGAGCAACATGACCTCAAACACCTCCTTGGGAACCCACACATTGTTCACACAGTCTGAGTGATCCCTGGTTTGGCATCAGGTATCAGGCGAACTCAGCTCCCAGACAAGACTCCATGCGCTAGGAAGCCATCATTCCGTCTCGCCAAGTCAAGATGCCGCTTTGGCCAGAGGGCAACCATTAGGAGCTGCTTTACTTTGCAACCCATCTCTCGCTAGGCTGGTGCAAAGGACCCATTCCCCTCTCGGTGGCCAAGCCTGGTCTATTTCCAGATATAAGCGAGAGCTGAATCTTTTAATACCCTTCCTGCAGAAGCCGAGAACGCACATGGACTGACATTTAGTGAAACCTGAGGTTTATGTAAAGCATCTGATTCAAACCCCGATTCTCTCAGCAGCCTGGCTGGAGATCGAAATAGCAAGATGCATTCAAAACAAGCCTCTGGGCTCAGCAAACGGGAAACCCAAGTGAAATTGCACATCCTGGCGATATTTATTGTTCTGTGAGATTCGTTCTCTTTTTCTCTGTGTCTGTCTGTCTGCCTCTCTCGGCCAAATCTGGCATTTAGTCATGTTCTCGCAATATATGATCAATATATATTGCTTTTAAATCTCCTTTCCCCACTTGCTTTCTGCTCAATGGGTGGGTGCTCTGGGCTGGCTAGTGACTGGCAAGTGTTGCTCTCTGGGGGAATTGCTGTGTTCCCACGAACAGCCTGACTGTTCCCCGATGGTAAGATGAGTGCAGCCTCCAAGATGACCTACGAGAAAAGGGGATTGGGGCCCAGGAGTCTCCACCACTGCCTTCTCCAACACAGCACCCTCCAGATGTTGCTGGAGTCCAACTCCCATCATTCTGGACCAAGAATGGCTGACATCTGGGTGGTGCCACATCGGGGAAGGTTGCTTGGCTCTTCCTAGTATTAATAGATAACTTGTGATTCTGAAACCCCTAGAACTCTGCTGCAAAATTATGAGACTATATTGGGTCAAGCAAGTTTTACTCAGAGTAAGCCCACTGAAATTAATGGAGCTAACTTAGATCACACCTACAGTACGGCTTCCCCCAAAGAATCATGGGGACTGTAGTTTGTTATGGGTGCTTGGAATCATAGCTCTGGGAAGGGGAAACTACAATTTCAAGGATTCTTTCGCGGGAAGCCAAGTGATGTAAACATATGCTTTACATGTACGGTACAGATCTTCTCCTCCTTCTTCGGTGATCCCTCGTAGCCGAGTAAGATTGTCTTCCATAAACACGGTCTTAACACTGAGTCCGTAAGTGACTGGGGAGGCCAATTCTGGATCCACATGTCCTTCCACAGTGGGGACATTGGTTTCCAGGCAGGAGTTGATCACGGTGTGGATTTGCCAAGCATGCTTTCCTCTTAGCACGTTTCTCCCTTGCGTCCTGAGTTCGAGTGTCTTCAAAGCCCATGACACCTTTGGTCAAGGCTGTTCTCCAACTGGAGCGCTCGCAGGCCAGTGTTTCCCAGTTGTCAGTGTTTATACCACTTTTTTTAGATTTGCCTTGAGACAGTCTTTAAACCTCTTTTGTTGACCACCAGCATTACGCTTTCCATTTTTAAGTTCGGAATAGAGTAGTTGCTTTGGAAGACGATCATCAGGTTTAGTCACTGATTTCATCATCATCACTATGCATACATTCTCCCCATCTCTGATGAAGAGAAGAAATCTGAGCATCATTTCTACACTGAGAGGAAGTAGAGGCAGAAGGAGGAACTCAACCTGGTGGACACCAGATCTCCCACTGTTAGGGCTGACAACCAGGCACTGATATTGTACCAGTACTACCAACAAATCGTTTCTCAGACAACCAGTGTTGAAGGTCTGAAAAGCAATAAATCCTAGTTCTGACCCGGCTCTACCCATCACCCAGCCAAGTCCACCAGTGACCCACCAGTGAGTCTATTGTGCTGCATCACCTGTGCCTTGCAAAATCCATCCATGCTCTCTCCTGACTCAGCAACTGTGTGTGTGTGTGTGTGTGTGCGCGGGGGTGCAAATACGCTGCAGAAAAAGGGCCTGTTTGCCTGTTCTTTTTAGCAGACCTTAAAGGTGCCATAATTCTGACCAATAAAGTTTCAAAGGAAGATTCAGTGTGAAGCCACCAAACCGAAACTCATTAGCACATCGGAGACGATTTAATTTGACCTCAATAAATCCTGCCTCTCACTCATTACAGCAATGAATTGTCCCTCTTTAGGTGTCTACTTACCCTGTTGCTCTTTCTGTGTCTTTTCACCACTAAATGGTTACTTAAATCCAATGCAATTAGCAAAATCTGAGGCCCAATCTGGGCATTCAGACGAAGGGTGGTATTCCACCAATTTTTAGCTGCCATGGACCCACTGAAATTAATGAAGATGACCAAGTTAGGTCCATCAGTTTCAATGGGTTTGCTCTGAGTAAAACAGAAATGGAAAACCGCATATCATGTTCATTAGGTAACTGTGATGAAGTTATTCAGTCGTTCAGTCGTGTCCGACTCTTCGTGACCCCCTGGACCAGAGCACGCCAGGCACGCCTATCCTCCACTGCCTCTCGCAGTTTGGCCAGACTCATATTGGTAGCTTCGAGAACACTGTCCAACCATCTCGTCCTCTGCCGTCCCCTTCTCCTTGTGCCCTCAATCTTTCCCAACATCAGGGTCTTTTCCAGGGAGTCTTCTCTTCTCATGAGGTGGCCAAAGTCTTGGAGCCTCAGCTTCAGGATCTGTCCTTCCAGTGAGCACTCAGGGCTGATTTCTTTAAGAATGGATAGGTTTGATCTTCTTGCGGTCCATGGGACTCTCAAGAGTCTCCTCCAGCACCATAATTCAAAAGCATCAATTCTTCGGTGATCAGCCTTCTTTATGGTCCAGCTCTCACTTCCGTACATTACTACTGGGAAAACCATAGCTTTAACTATACGGACCTTTGTTGGCAAGGTGATGTCTTTGCTAAACAACAACTACAAAAAATCCCCCAAAACCAAGGTTTGAAGAAAATGGTAGGTTTTGGAAATTTCTCTCTGTTTGGCTAAATTCACCCATGTTCTAAAACAAATTACCTAAGTTGGACACTTGTGTGAATTCTGGCCAGCAGAGCTCAGGGAACAATTCTGGATAGGAATTTACAGTCTTGGGTTTGGAGGAATCGTATAACTGGTATGAAAGTAACAGCCCCTGCAATATAAGAAGAGCTTGCTGGATGAGGCCATTGACCAATCTAGTCCGGCATCCTTTCCCAAATGCCTGTGGGAAACCCTTCAACAGGATCTGAGCTCAAGCGCTAGTAGCCAATGACTACAATGTATTTTCAATGTATTTATCTTCCTATTGGTTTTCATGTTGAGTTTATTATCTATTTGTTTGGTTGTAAGCGGCTTTGGGATGCGGGTGGCGCTGTGGGTTAAACCACAGAGCCTAGGGCTTGCCGATCAGAAGGTCGGCGGTTCAAATCCCTGCGACGGGGTGAGCTCCCGTTGCTCGGTCCCTGCTCCTGCCCACCTAGCAGTTCGAAAGCACGTCAAAGTGCAAGTAGATCAATAGGTACCGCTCCAGCAGGAAGGTAAACGGCGTTTCCGTGCGTTGCTCTGGTTTCACCAGAAGCAGCTTAGTCATGCTGGACACATGACCTGGAAGCTGTACGCCGGCTCCCTCGGCCAACAATGCGAGATGAGCGCCGCAACCCCAGAGTCGGTCACAACTGGACCTAATGGTCAGGGGTCCCTTTACCTTTACCTTTAAGCGGCTTTGAGTTGCCCTGGGCAAGAGAAAGCAACTGACAAATATAATAAACAAACAAACAAAAGCTAGGAACAGATAATCAGAAATAAAAAACTTTAATGTAAACTGCTTAGAGTTGGGTTTTTGTTTTTTTGCAAACAGGCAGTTCATAAATTCTATTAAAGAAAAAATATCTGATGTCAGAATCCTTATTCCCTCCCACCCCAGTTGTAATCAGATTGTTATATGGGTAGCGGTTAATAAATATGTGGACATTTAGCTATCAACTCTTCCAAAATCTTTTTTTTTTAATATCATTTTTATTAGTTTCACATTTTTTACAATTATAGGATTTATATACATTTTCACTTCCTGCACCTTTTCGGCTGACATAGCCTTGACTTCCTTCAGACCTTCCTAGTGACTTTCTTATATCTTTACCTGAATTTATATTTCTTATTTCTTCCATTGTTTTATTATATCTCTCTCTACCTCAGTCACTGTAAGTTCATATTAACAATATCATTTCTACCTTGATCTACAAAGCCTCTTGCAGTCCTACTAACGTATTCAATTGAGTACATTCTTTTAAATATTCTGTAAATTTAGTCCAGTCTTTGACGAACTTCTGGTCCCGCTGTTCTTGGATTCTCCCCGTCATTTTGTCCATTTCTGCATAGTCCAATAATTCCATTCTCCATTCTTCTATTGTCGGTAATTGTTCTTGTTTCCATTTCTGGGCCAAAATCTTCCAAAATCGGGTGGGGCTGGAAAAGAGACCTTTGCTGGGGGGGGGGGGGCAGCCGGTCTCCCCAGGTCTCGGCTCACAACTCGCGGTTTGAGAAAGTGCATTTGGCATATCTGAAAAGAGGTTTATGAAGCCACAACCTAAACTGGCCCAGCCAGCGTTGCAGTTGCGGAATGACAAAAGTTCTTAAAATGGCAAAAAGAATCTACCGAAAATTTCGATACAGAGAGAGGAAAAGAGGATGGAGAAACCAAGACTGGTTTTGGTAAGTTGGAGGTGAAAACCAGTAAGGAGCTCAGACGGAGAGTTTCCAGTTTACACCAAAAGCTGGGTCAGATCAACTCTGCTTTGTTTTCACTTTTTTTTTCTCGTTCTGATTTTTTTTTTTTAGTCTATTAGCAGAAACTGTTGCCCTTCTTTCATTCCATTTGTGTGTTGGTATGGCATATATAATGGGGAGGAGTTGCTGTTTTTAGCTGCCGGAAGGGGCATGTGGGTGGGTGAAAATAAGCAATGATACTTTAACTGTGGAACTCCCTGCCACAAGAAGTAGTCACGGCCACTGACTTGGGTGGCTTTAAAAGGGCTCAAGACAACTCCATGGAAGATGCTGTCAATAACCACCTTCCAATATCTGTAAAGGGCCGTCACATGGAAGATGGAGCAAGCTTTTTTTCCTGCTGCTCTGGAGGGTAGGACTCGAACCAATGTCCTTGTTCTCCTTGCTCCAGAAGGTTGGGAGAACAGGTTCCAGAAAGGGGAGTGGGTTGCTCTGCTGTCCAGCCAAAACTCCTTGCACTAGCAGAACAGTTTCACTGGGTGCCACCCATCGCACTGCCGCCACTGCCTCCCCATCTCCCCCAGCCACCTGAGGCAATTGCCTCACTTTGCCCAACGGCAGAGCTTGGCACGTTCAGGGGAACATTTTAAAATAAAGACAGGAATCAAAGACGGGAATCAAATTCTAAGTGCTGATGTTGATCTAAGGTAAAGGTAAAGGGACCCCTGACCATTAGGTCCAGTCATGACCGACTCTGGGGTTGCGGCGCTCATCTCGCTTTACTGGCCGAGGGAGCCGGCGTACAGCTTCCGGGTCATGTGGCCAGCATGACTAAGCCGCTTCTGGCGAACCAGAGCAGCGCACGGAAACGCCGTTTACCTTCCCGCCAGAGCGGTTCCTATTTATCTACTTGCACTTTGACGTGCTTTCAAACTGCTAGGTTGGCAGGAGCTGGGACCGAGCAACGGGAGCTCACCCCATTGCGGGGATTTGAACCACAAACCTTCTGACCAGCAAGCCCTAGGCTCTGTGGTTTAACCCACAGCACCACCCGCGTCCTTGATGTTGATCTATAAAGCCTTAAATGGCTCAGGACCGCAATACTTCAAGGACCGCGTCTCACCATGTAAACCGCCCCAGACTCTGCGTTCAGCATGTGAGGCCCTTCTTCGTGTGTCTCTTCCACAAGAGGTCCGGAGGGTGGCAACACGAGAACAGGGCCTTCTCTGCTGTGGCTCCCAATTTGTGGGATGCTCTCCCCAGGGAGGTTCGTCTGGCACCTTCATTATATATTTTTAGACGCCAGTCAAAAATGTTCATCTTCAACCTGGCCTTTGACTGATTAATATTCTACTGCTTTTTAAATGTGTTTGTGGGAGCAGGGATTAGAATCATGGAACCTTAGAATTGAAGAGTTGGAAGGGACCCCCAAAGGTCATCTAGTCCAACCCCCTGCAAGGCAGGAATTTCAGCTAAAGCATCCATGACAGATGGCCATCCACCCTCTGCTTTAAAACCTCCAAGGATGGAGATTGTTTTGTTTTGTTTTCTGTTTGTGCTTTTATCCTGTATTTTTATTATGCGAACTGCCCTGGCATCTTCAGAAGAAGGGAGGCATACAAATTTAAGAAACAAGAGCAAATAAACCGTATCGCTTTCTCCTTTATGCAGGAGCCTCGCTTCTTTTCTTGCTACATTTATGCTTTCAATAAAAGAGGGGCGGGGGGAAGCGCACAGTTACTTGACCTATATCTTTATCTCCTCCTGCCTTAAAGCATCTATATTTAGTTTGTGGTTAAGAATGTTTTTTTCCTGCGTAAAGGTCAGACCTCACACATCTAGGGAGGGGGCAAAAAAGAAAGGAAGAAAGAAGCCTGCTTCTTGTTAAAAAGCAGGCAGGTGCATTTGCCAAAATGAAGGGGGGGGGGGGTCGCAGAAGATGGGAGGTTTCTCATCTCTGAGCTGCCAGCTGCAAAGGAGGAAAAAAACAACAACTCAAAAACCTCTGTCCCACTCAACTGGCTTGGTGCTCTGTTGAAAACAAGTCAAGGCACCCCTCTCCTTTCTCATTGCAAGCAATTGCATTTGCACTGAACCACAATTGCAGAGAGGCATGAAACTCCTACAGGGAATTATGCTGTGGAGTCCATTCCCTTGGTCTGCAGACACATATATATATTCACTTTAAAATATTCATGCATCCTGTCGACAGCATTGTTTGTCTCAGTTCACATGCCCTGGATGCTGTTGCACACGACCAAACATGCAAACACTAAAAAATGTATGTCACCAATACTGCACCATGGTTTGCGTAGTCTGCTTGTTTGGTTTTTTTGCCCTGCATCATGGGTTCTGTAGTCTTCAGTGAGCAAAGGCCATGAGTACATTCATATTAGAACTTCAAGCAAAATATCTGGGCTTGAGAGCTGGACTATCATTCCACGGCAAAAGTCTGTCTGGTTAGTTTTGCTGATGGAAGCACTGCAGGTTCCTAAAAATCTGCCAGGGGTTATGAAACACAAGCGGGGGAAATGCAATTACACTCTGGTCCTGCTTTCAGGCTTCCCATTAGGGCATCTGGGTGAGAGCAGGATGCTGGAAGAGATGGGCCTTTGGCTTGATCCAGCTGTCAGGCGCTTATGATGTTCTTATGCAATAGTAAAAACCATGTTGTTGTGGTCCTGTGCTGCCAGCCACAGCAGAGCTCAGTGGAGGGAGAAGCCAGCCAACCAGCCAAGTCTCAGGGGGGTTCTGGCCTGGAGGCAGAGTCTGTATACAAGGTCCAGTCCAGTCCAGTCCAGTCCCAAGGTCAGGAGTATCTCAGTTCACGTAGTCATAAAATCATAGAATCATAGAGTTGGAAGAGACCCCAAGGGCCATGATCCAGTCCAACCCCCTGCCAAGCAGGAAACACCATCCAAGCATTCCTGACAGGTAGCTGTCAAGCCTCTGCTTAAAGACCTCCAAAGAAGGAGACTCCACCACACTCCTCGGCAGCAAATTCCACTGTCGAACAGCTCTTACTGTCAAGAAATTCTTTCTAATGTTTAGGTGGAATCTTCTTTCTTGTAGTTTGAATCCATTGCTCCATGTCCGCTTCTCTGGAGCAGCAGAAAACAACCTTTCTCCCTCCTCTATATGACATCCTTTTATATATTTGAACATGGCTATCATATCACCCCTTAATCTTCTCTTCTCCAGGCTAAACATACCCAGCTCCCTAAGCCGTTCCTCATAAGGCATCGTTACAGTACCACTGTATTCCGCTCTGGTCAGACCTCACCTGGAATACTGTGTGAAGTTCTGGGCACCACAGTTCAAGAAGGATACTGGCAAGCTGGAACATGTCCAGAGGAGGGCAACCAAAATGGTCAAAGGCCTGGAAACGATGCCTTATGAGGAACAGCTTATGGAGCTGGGTATGTTTAGCCTGGAGCAGAGGCTTGACAGCCACCTGTCAGGAATGCTTTGGTGGTGTTTCCTGCCTGGCAGGGGGTTGGACTGGATGGCCCTTGTGGTCTCTTCCAACTCTATGATTCTATGATTCTACCCCTGACCGTTAGGTCCAGTCGCAGACGACTCTGGGGTTGCGGCGCTCATCTCGCTTTACTGGCCAAGGGAGCCGGCGTTTGTCTGCAGACAGCTTCCGGGTCATGTGGCCAGCATGACTAAGCAGTGCATGGAAATGCCGTTTACCTTCCAGACGGAGCAGTACCTATTTATCTACTTGCACTGGCATGCTTTCGAACTGCTAGGTGGGCAGGAGCTGGGACCGAGCAACAGGAACTCACCCCGTCGCGGGGATTTGAACTGCCGGCCTTCTGATTGGCAAGCCCTAGGCTCTGTGGTTTAGACTACAGCGCCACCCACGTCCTGTAAAGGCAAAGGTACTCCTGACCGTTAGGTCCAGTCATGGACAACTCTGGGGTTGTGGCACTTACCTTACTCTGCTTACCTTACCCTGAAATGTTCCAAGTTCCTTGAAAGCATCCGGACTGGGAGCAGGGCAGGGATAAGAAGAACAAGAAAGGCACACAAAGTGAGCTCGATTTGCAGAACAGCTGCCAAGCTGCGCACGGAAATGCAGACACAGACTGGCATTCCTTGCATCCTCATCCCGGAACATTTCTGTGCAGCAGAGTGTGCAAAAAAAAAAAAAAAAAGCGGATCCAATTCTTCGGAAAGCTGCAGAGAGAAACTGGAATGCAGCCCATTTCGTGTGTGTGTGTGTGTGTGTGTGTGTGTGTGTGTGTGATAGAGACAAAGAGAGAGAGAAAGAGAGAGGGATGGGGAAGCCCAGTATCATCCGGATGTGAGATGGGGGGGATGATGCTCTGCTATTTTCGGCAGAATCAATCAAAGGTTCAGTAAGGTGAGAGCAAAGTGACGGGGGAGGGGGATCCCCAATAAAGCAGCCAAGCCTGTTTTTTTTTTCCTGGCTGACCTGCTGTGATCCTCATGCCATGTCTGGCTGCAGCAGCTGTGGAGGAGACCAGGAAGCCGCATGCACGCACATGCACACATTGAGAGACTCACCCCAGGGTGACCTTGCAAGCATTCACCCCATTTGCCCTTCCCTGTTCCCACCATCTGGCCATCGGGAGAAGCGCTCATTGACTCCAAAGGATGGGAGAGAGGCAGACAGAAGGACCCGGCGTTTCCTGTTCGCAAGGGGCAGCAGCTGAGGGACCAGGAATGCCTTGCAACCTGAAGGCCTGGTCCCAGCAAGGTTGGAGCTGAAGGGTGCTCAACCCGCAGAAGGTGCCGGGTTCGACTCCTAATGGCAGCTCCGGGTAAGGGCGAGGAATGTCCCTTTTCTGAAATCTCAGAGGACTGCTGCCAGTCAGAGTAGACAATGCTGAGCTGAATGGAGCAATGGTCAGACTCATTTTTAATTTCTACCGATTCGGATATGAAATATACTCGGAGTCAAGTGTGAATTTCATGCTCTTTATTCAGCTCATAGTAGCAAGGAATGAATCTTTCCCCAAAACGTCTGCTATATATACATTATTTAAACAATGGGCCCCACGTGATTGGCTAATTCCGGACCACTCCTGTAGGCCAATCAGGTTGCGGATTCACTTCATCCAGGAGCCTGATTGGCTGCTCTTGCCGGCCAATCAGGTCGCTGATTCACTTCCACCTGGAGCTGGAACATAGCTGTCAACTTTCCCCCTTTTTTAAAGGGAAATTCCCTTATGCCAAATAGGATTCCTCGCATGAAAAGGGAAAGGTTGACAGCTATGAGCTGGATTGGGTGGCTCCGGCGGACCAATTAGACTGCTGCATTCTGGATCCTATTGTTCTAGGACCGATCAGACTGCTGCATTCTGGATCCTATTGTTCTAGGATTCAGCTCAGTACATAACACATACTACCTACTAGGGCAGCGTTTCTCAACCGGTGTTCCGCGGCACAGTACTGTGCCGTGAGACGTCGGCTGGTGTGCCGCGGGAAAACCGTTAGGGACCCACGCCGCAAATGCGTAGCAGCGGCTCCAGTGGGGGAAAGGGAGCGCAGAAAGCCACCGCCGAGAAGAGGTACCGCGGAGAAGCTGCCGGGCTCTACCACGCATGCGCAAGCTGGGAGCTCGCCGCCGAATCTGATTGGTTGCCAGGGACCAATAGGAAGTCAGGGGAAGGAGACGCGAGGGCTGCCGGTAGCCACCCGGTCAAAATGGCTGCCACCCTAAGGAGGAGCGCTCTGCGAGCGCTCCAACTGCCAGCCAGCCAGCTGAGAAGCCTCCCCGGCTCCACTCGCCGTCCTCACTCGCTGCCTGGGATCAGCTAAGTCTTTCCTTTCGGGTTTTCTTTCACAGTCCCAGGGGCGGGCTTTTCATACCAGTGGGGCTGCTTTGGGCGCATAACTCCGTGATTTCCGTTACCATAGCGATGTTGCCGCCGACATTTTGTGGGTGGTGTGCCGCGAGATTTTTTTCATAAAACAAGTGTGCCGTTGCCCAGAAAAGGTTGAGAAACACTGTACTAGGGTAGCTCATACCAAGAACAAACTTAGTTGGTCTCTAAGGTGCTACTGGAAGGAATTTTTTATTTTGTTTTGACTATGACAGACCAACACGGCTACCTACCTGTACCTACTAGGGTCTCATCCTGCATACCAGATGGAGCTGGTAGACAGCTGCCCTGGACACAAAATTGACCTGCGCCTCCATGGACAGCTGTGAGTCCAAAATGACTCCCAGGCTGCGCACCTGGTCCTCAACACCCACTCGTCCCCTGTCCCCCCAAAACAGTACTTCTGTCTTGTCAGGATTCAACCTGACCAGATGACCCTTGAGGATCCCTTCCAACCCTACAATTCTACCATTCTATGATTTGCTCCTTGCCTCTGTAGAGGGGAGAAAACTATGCAGGCCAGCATGTTCATCTCAGCCACAGTCAAGCAACCAGAGCATGGTTTTGATACAGCTGATGCAAGATCTGCACCTGGCCGGCAGACCCACCTTCTGTTTATTTCACTGCTAGGTGCCTTGGACCAAGGAGAAGGCAGCGGGGAACGACGATCCGCCCTAGTGAGCCCCGTCCACCTGCAGGGCCCAGCTGCATCTGCTGGCGGCCAACTGGGACCCGGGCAAGGTGAAATCGAGCACCGGCTTGTGGCTTGCTGGTGGCGATGTTGCAGGGATGTTTTCGCACTAATACCAAGAGCAAAACAAGAATGATATCTGCTGTTGTGAGTCAAACTGAGAATCTGTTTGTGCGACAAGCACGGCTTGAGGCAGGAAGAGAAACTATGGGGCTTAGTCAAGACAAACGCTGCTCGCAGGCGCTTGCAGGGGGCTGGGGAGTTTGGCCTCGACTCTACCCTGTGACGGTCTCTTGATTCCTTTGTTTAAATGTGCTTATTTGTTGATATATCTCTTGCCATCAGCCGCCCAAGCGCTCGGTGCAGAGCGATATTTTCAGAAAACAGCTTTGCATATTGAATATCACATAACTCATTCCAGGGCTTGTTAACAGTGGCGGGAGAGTTGCACAACAGCTAGAAAGTTGATAGTGGCTCTAGGCGCCGTGATGATGTGATGTGGTCAATGTGTGTGGGGACCCAAGTTCAGTTCTCCAGGAACTTTATGTGGGGAAACTCAGAGAGAGAGAGAGAGAGAGAGAGAGAGAGAGAGAGAGTTTTACATAACCAATTTGAATTCTAACATTAAACATCATTTAAAGCCCTAAATGGCCTCGGTCCAGTATACCTAAAGGAGCGTCTCCACCCCCACCGTTCAGCCCAGACACTGAGATCCAGCGCCGAGGGCCTTCTGGTGGTTCCCTCACTGCGAGAAGCAAAGCTACAGGGAACCAGGCAGAGGGCCTTCTCGGTGGTGGCGCCTGCCCTGTGGAACGCCCTCCCAGCAGAAGTCAAAGCGATAAACAACTATCTGACATTCAGAAAATATCTGAAGGCAGCCCTGTTTAGGGAAGTTTTTAATCTGCGATATTTTAATGTATTTTGATATTTGTTGGAAGCCGCCCAGAGTGGCTGGGGAGACCCGGCCAGATGGGCGGGGTACAAATAAATAAATAAATAAATAAATAAATAAATAAATAAATAAATAAATAAATAAATAAATATTAGTAGTAGTAGTAGTATATCATCATCATCATCATCCTCTAGGATTCCCTGAACCCTTCGACTCCCCTCCGCCCTTCCATGGTTACCATTATCAATCTTTTTCTCAACTGCCTTCCTTATTTTCTCTATTTTTAAAACAAATAATCCATTTTTATCATAATTCTTCGTATATTACAAGCATTACTCAAATCCTTCCAAAGTTTTCAGTTGTTTACAGTGTTCTCTTAAGTACATTGCAAACTTCCCCCCATTCCTTCTTAAAGTTCTTCTCTTCCTGGTTTCTGATTTTCCCAGTCAATTTCGCCATTTCGGCATAGTCCATCATCTTCATCAGCCATTCCTCTCTGGTTGGGACTTTATCGTCTTTCAATCTCTGGGCCAGTAGTATCCGCGCTGCTGCCGTCGTATTTGGGCAAACTCTTGAACCTGTCACCATTTTGCCGCCTGGCCTACCTCGCAGGGTTGTGCAGAGAGAGCTGTGGAGGGAAACCATGTTTGCCACCCTGAGCAACTTGGAAAAGGGATGGGATAAAAACAGTTGGGTAGCTTTATGTACAGAAATAAAGGGGTTTTTTTCCCTTCTACTGTGTACACTCTTAGTTGCTGGAAACCACAGGAGGTGAGAATCGTTCTTGTAGTTCTTGCTTGTGGGTTCCCCCATGGATAACTGGTTGGCCACTGTGGGAAAAGGGGGCTGGACTAGGTGGGCCTTTGGCCTGATCCAACAAGACCCTTAATATTTTCTCTCTTTTTTTTAATACCATTTTTATTTAGTTTCAAATTTTTACAATAATAACATCCTCATACTTTTTTTCACATCTTGTACCTTTTCGGCTATATATATATATATATATATATATATATATATATAAATTTTTAATTTT
Source organism: Darevskia nairensis (assembly GCA_034642065.1). Lineage (NCBI taxonomy): Eukaryota > Metazoa > Chordata > Lepidosauria > Squamata > Lacertidae > Darevskia > Darevskia nairensis. The sequence goes on along the minus strand of JAWWNI010001326.1, from coordinate 205,283 downwards.
TATTTTATTTTTTTATAGCCTTGACTTCCTTCAGACCTTCCAAGTGACTTTCTAATATCTATACCTTAATTTATATTTCTTATTTCTACCATTGTTTTATTATATCTCTCTCTATCTTAATCGCTGTAAGTTCATATATAACAACAGTATTTCTCCCTTGGTCTACAAAGCCTCTTGTAGTCCTACTAACGTATTCAATTCAGTACTTTCCTTTAAGTAGTCTGTAAATTTAGTCCAGTCTTTGACGAACTTCTGGTCCCGCTGTTCTCGGATTCTCCCCGTTATTTTATCCAGTTCTGCATAGTCCAATAGTTTCATTCTCCATTCTTCCATTGTCGGTGTTTGTTCTTGTTTCCATTTTTGTGCTATTAACATTCTCGCCGCAGTCACTGCATATTGGAAAAGCTTAATATCCTGCTTTTTAATGTCTGTACCTATAATTCCCAACAGAAAAGCTTCTGGCTTTAGACCCTTAATATTTTCTCATCAAAGTTGCAGGTAGCTATGCCTCCGAAAACCAGTTTGCCGATGTTCTGGACATCACAAACAGTTGGTGTTGTAGCGTGGGGTCCGTGATTTCAGCAAGTGATTTCAGCTCTCTGACATAGCAGGCAGGAGACAGCTTCTTCATGTAACAGCTCTTTATTCAGGCAAAACAAGACCAGCCCAACTGAGGAGAGGGAAGCTACATTTGTAGGGACAGAGGACTGGCTAGGAAAAGATACATTGTGGAGGGAACAATCTCAAAGCAATCACAAAGCTGCCTTTTGGCGGAAGCCAATGAGGCTGAGGATCCAAATGCAGCAACTTGAATGAACCAATAGTAACTGTTCCTTCTGGACAGGAAGGCAGTTACTTTACCCTCGTGTAATTACACACAATAGTAATACAGATATGACAACCTTTAACTCACTACACAACAGTTGGCATCATCGAAACAAAATAAAAAAATTCTTTCCAGTAGCACCTTAGAGACCAACTAAGTTCGTTATTGGTATGAGCTTTCGTGTGCATGCACACGAAAGCTCATACCAATAACAAACTTAGTTGGTCTCTAAGGTGCTACTGGAAGGAATTTTTTTAGTTGGCATCATGTTTTCAAAATCTGGCTGCCTGGGAATATGGAGCTGGAAGCACAGCCATCCTAGCCCTCTCCTCCTCCATGGATTTGTCCAATCTTCTTTTTAAGCCATCCAACTTGGTGGCGATCATTTCCTCCTGCGGGAGGGAGTTCCATAGTTTAACTCTGCTCTGCATGAAGAAGGATTTCCTTTAATCTGTCCTGGATCTTCCAGACTTCAGATTCATTGGATTCAAGTTCTAGTGTTAGGAGAGAAATGGCTGCCAGTTAAGGATAAATAATATCAAGCTAATACTAATACTGATACTAAGACCAACAATCTGATTCAGTGTAGGACAGCTTATGTACAGGAAACAGATGAACAGCACTCCCGGGGGATCAAAGGACAGAGAGAAAGAAAGAAAGAAAGAAAGAAAGAAAGAAAGAAAGAAAGAAAGAAAGAAAGAAAGAAAGAAAGAAAGAAAGAAAGAATATATAATAAATCTCCAGAAAGGGGAAACAATTATTTGCATGGCTGTTACATTTTTATTCCTGCCCTTTGCACAATGCACAATGGGAGAACTCATTGCCACAAGAAGCGGTGAAGACCACTAGAATGGTATTTGAAAGACAAGCAAGAGCTGGAACAAAAAGTTGCAGCGCGGAGCGATGCTGTTCAGGCAGCCTGCCGTCTTACAGGATGCAAATCTCAAAGCTGCCCAGGAACCATTAATGCAGTTTTCCCTGTCCTTGTAGCCTAAGACATTTCACAATTAGAAGCAAATCCAGAAATAAGAATGGGGGAGGGGAATAAATAAATGAAACTAAAAAATGCATTTTTTGCAGCCACTGGGAATTACGCTGCAAGTTCTATGGGAAACCTTTCTAGCCAGCCCCGATGGGGCAACGTCTGGAGTTTCCCTTCTCTGATTTCTTGGACGCCGTGATCAAGTGTGGAATGATCCCCAGGAACGTTGAGGAGCCACTGGAGAAGGTAAATGACCCTTGGGAAGGGGAGATATTCTCCGAGCTAGATTCCATAGGAGGTTCCAAGCCGCCCCATTAGTCATCGCCGGAAGGCAGAGCCCCTGGCCTGGCTTCCTGATTGGCCCGGCTGACTGATGTGCCCCCGTGCTTTTGGGAACACTGAGTTAGCTTTCGTTAGGGATGACCTCGCTGAAACGGCATCATTCTCGGACGCCCAGAATAGATGCAAGTTAAGGCCAGAGGTGATGTTCTGAACTCGTTGGCCCTAATATGAGACCAAACTGATTTTATGCCAGAGGGGGATTTTTCATTTTCATTAATTTTGAATATAGGAACAAACATGCAATCAGTTACAGCTTTCCCCACCCACCCGTAACAACCCCAGATATGTCCAGCTGTAATAGCAATAATAAAATAAAACATTAACTCAAGAGCTAGTAATTTAGAAAGCGCCGTTCCCGTGCGTCTCGGTTTGGCTTCTAAGCACGTTCTTCTTTTGGTACAAATGAAATAAAAGCGGACCACGTTTGGTAGATTCTTATGTTGTCTTCTTTCTCATAAAATCATAGAATCATAGAAATGTAGCGGTGGAAGGGATCCCAAGGGTCATCTAGTCCAACCCCAAGCAATGAACCCTTTTTTTGGTAGAACCGAGACACCACTCAAACTTTTGAAATTTTGGGATGCGGGGATTCCAACACCCTCTTCGATGCAAGGTGGGGGCTTGCTTTAAAAGTTGACTTGGGAAAAGACAAGCTCTGTTCATGCTCATTTGCCAGGGATTTGCCAGTGACTACATAATGGCATGAGCACTGTTCCAGAGTATTTTTCATTTCCATGTATATTATATCTATTCGAAAAAAGATTGGTTAATGAAGAAATTTCACATCTTTCTACTAACGAGTGTTGAACTATTTCGCTGATGAAGAATTCAACGAAACAGTAGTTGTTATCCGGAAACACTGTTCAGAGTTGGACATCAGAATTGGACACTTGCTGATTATACAAAGCTTCACAGCTTGTTCTCCGCCGGATAAAGTCTGGCACCGTGATTCATTTAAGGACTTTCAGAGACTTTCAGAGACTTCAGTTTGTTAGTTTTGATGTTTTGAATCTTCCCATAAAGTTTTTCATATTGTATTTGTTTCTGGTCATCGTGTTGCTTTTGATATTGTTGAGGGATTTAGCCCTGCCTGGCCCTCAAACTTGAGGTGTCCTACAGGAGAAGCAGGGACCCAGGTGGCGCTGTGGGTTAAACCACAGAGCCTAGGGCTTGCCGATCAGAAGGTCGGCGGTTTGAATCCCCGCGACAGGGTGAGCTCCCGTTGCTCGGTCCCTGCTCCTGCCAACCTAGCAGTTCGAAAGCACATCAAAGTGCAAGTAGATAAATAGGTACCGCTCCGGCGGGAAGGTAAACGGCATTTCCATGCACTGCTCTGGTTTGCCAGAAGCGGCTTGTCATGCTGGTCACATGACCTGGAAGCTGTACGCCGGCTCCCTCGGCCAATAAAGCGAGATGAGCGCCGCAACGCCAAAGTTGGACACGACTGGACCTAATGGTCTGGGGTCCCTTTACCTTTACAGGAGAAGCAGGGGAGCAAGAACACACACACACACACACACACACACACACACACACACACACACACACACTGCCAGGGGCCCTGAATAGCCAAGCCCCAGGGCTGGAGGCCTCCACACCAGATATCTGGCTGTCCACTGTCCACTGTAAGAAGCCCACTCACCTTTTCCCAGTGGGTGGCGTTGTGGCTGGGCAGCCAGCTTAGGGGGCAGGGGGTTGCCGCCTCCTCTCTGTGTCATGCCGACCTTGTTGTTGTTGTCCCAACCAATCAGCTATCAGTGTGGGGGTGGCCACGGGCGATTTAACTTCAGTGCGGCCAGCACCCTCCCTCTTGCCCCATCACCAGATCACCCAACCCATCCACCCTCTTTTCATGCTTTGCTCAGATATGACCCTTGTCATATGTCAATCGCCATGTTCTTGGGGCCGGGTAGGAAATTCCCCACCTGGCAAATTGGCACCGGCCATTTGGTTTCCGCCTACCTAGTAGCAATCGTCAAAACTTTTGTGAGGTTAGGCATTGGGTAAGCCTGGACCATAAAGAAGGCTGATCGCTGAAGAATGGATGCTTTTGAATTCTGGTGCTGGAGGAGACTCTTGAGAGTCCCATGGACTGCAAGAAGATCAAACCTCTCCATTCTGAAGGAAATCAGCCCTGAGTGCTCACTGGAAGGACAGATCCTGAAGCTGACGCTCCAAGACTTTGGCCACCTCATGAGAAGAGAAGACTCCCTGGAAAAGACCCTGATGTTGGGAAAGATGGAGGGCACAAGGAGAAGGGGACGACAGAAGATGAGATGGTTGGACAGTGTTCTTGAAGCCACCAACATGAGTCTGACCAAACTGTGGGAGGCAGTGGAAGACAGGAGTGCCTGGCGTGCTCTGGTCCACGGGGTCACGAAGAGTCGGACACAACTAAACAACAAGTCTTCCTTTGTTTGGAGGGGAGGTTGTAGCCTTTGCCTGCCCCCCCTCAGTAAGGGTACCCTGTTAAAGGGAACCGGGGTGTGAATCCTGTCCGAAGCCTGGGCATGGGGACCCCTCGGGGTGGTGCCACTATCTGATGCAAGTCATAGGGCACCCCCTATAGGAGGTTTACTCTTCCATGGACTCCCTGCAGACGGATAGGAGTCAAGATATAGCCTGGCTTCACCCCAATGCCTAAGCCCAACCGCTCACATCTGTAACCAATAAAGTTGTGGCCTATTTGAACCCAGGAACCAAAATACTTTGTGTCAGTGTGTTTTATTGTTCTCCTGGGAACTTTGTGGCTCGGGTGTCTTGGCACGCAATAGGACACTGGACTAAATGGGCAACTGGGCTGATCCAGCTAGACTCTTGTTCTTGTGGAAGGCTTCAATAGACAAGAGATAGAATCCTAGAACTGTAGAGCAGGAAGCGATTGCCAAGGGTCATCCAGTCCAGCCCCCTGCAATGCAGGAATCCCAGCTGAAGAATCCTTGGCAGATGACCATCCAACCTCTGCTTAAAAACTTCCAAGGGACTCGATTCCGCTGTTGAACAGCTCTCACCATCAGAAAGTCATTCCTAATGTTCAAGTACCTAGATAGACAGACCATTTATCTCCCAACAAATTGCAAAACCACAGTGAAACATCACACATGAAAACTTCCTTATTGAGATGTCTTCTAAAAATCAGATGGTTGTTTATTTCCTTGACATCGGATGGGCGTTCCACAGATAATAACAATGTATTATTTTATGTTTCTATTATTATTTTGGGAGGAGGTTAAGTAGAGAAAGTCAGGTTAGATCAGCATCAGCAAAAACCTGAGACACATTTCTGCATCAGCTGTAGCAATCTGACTGCAACCAATTTAAACAAGAGGCCATGATCCCAGCCGTGCAACTCAAGCCATAGTCAAAGCCGGCATCACTGTACTTTCTCATCTGTCTAATAAACCACCACAGTTCTGGTGGGATGGAAATCACACACAGTCGAGAAGCAGCGCTCTTATCTGCTGTTCAAGATTATTTCCATAAACACTCACCCCTTTTCAGGAGCACAGAAAACTGCAGAGCCTTCTCTTGGCTCCCCTGCCCCCCCAAAAAAACCCGCAGACTAAAATGGGAATCCCCACATATAATTGATATGTAAATACTGCAACCGAATTGCGAGATAAATCAGATAAAACCAGTATGCACCAAATGTTCTCCCATTTTGATTTTCAGACGAAAAGAACATTTGCTTTTGTTTCCCTTCTGTTTTCTTCTATTGTTTCCTTGATCCGCCGTAGCTGTTTCCTGGCATCGTCCCCCCCCCTTGTAATTCCTGTTCCTTCTACCTGGCTGTAGACAATCAGGGAACACATTCACAGGAATGTGTGTTATTGGGATCGTGTTGTTTTTATTTTGATTGTGGATTTTGTGGTTTTATATTTTGATTTTACTCTGTAAACTGCCTTGTCACATGCTGACAGCTTGTAGCAGCCACAGGTGAGAGCTGAGTGAAGGGTGGGGTACCAAAAGTGGACATGATAGACAACAATCCCATGACTGCACACACGGGGAATGAATCTCCAACAATCTACCCAAGAAGGAGAAGAAGAAGAAGAAGAGTTTGGATTTGATATCCCGCTTTATCACTACCCGAAGGAGTCTCAAAGCGGCTCACATTCTCCTTTCCCTTCCTACCCCACAACAAACCCTCTGTGAGGTGAGTGGGGCTGAGAGACTTCAGAGAAGTGTGACTAGCCCAAGGTCACCCAGCAGCTGCATGTGGTGGAGCGGAGACACGAACCCGGTTCACCAGATTACGAGTCTACCGCTCTTAACCACTACACCACACTGGCTCTCAGCACAGGAGTGCTGTGCCCCCCACCCCACCAGAGGTGCTACCCTCCCCTAACAGCCATACACCCCGGTGAGCTTCATGGCCGAGTGGGGAATTGAACCCTGGCCTTTCCCAGGTCCTAGTCCAACACAGGGTCTAAAGTTTTCCAGAGGACAGGACTTTCTGCGGTACTGGGTAAGGCTGAATGGGCACCCACACCCACCCAAATAAAAATTCACAGTAATATTTCACCCCTAACAGATCTGACAGCTGGTGGGCTGCTATTTTTATGCCCCACTTTCCAGAGCGGAGCAGAAAATTGACAACCTGGCAGAAGACTGGGCAGTTAGCTACAGATCCAGATCTTGGGAGCTGTCTGCGGAGGGAGGAATATATATATATATATATGTATATTTAGGTCATTGGAACAATAGCAAAGTGGTGAGCCTGCCGTACCTGCAAGGCCCAACCTGTGGATGTTTGCAGCTGCTTAACAAGCAACTCTTCTTGGTAGCAATGAGCTCATGTCCCAAACCAAAGTTTAGAAATAATAATACATATTGTCAGGGTTGGATCAGGGGTCAGCAACCTTTTTCAGGTGTGGGCCGGTCCACCATCCCTCAGACCATGTAGTGGGCTGGATTATATAACCTAACATTGATGTCTCCTTAGCCTGATTTAGCCTTGCCCCTCCTGCCATCTGTCCTGGTTTGTGGCAGAAGACTCAGACGGAGGTGAGGAGGTCAGGTGAGTGGCACAGAAGGAAAGGCGGAGCTGGAGAGAAGGTCAAGGGCTCTCCTATGAAGAGAGGTTGGAGCGTTTAGGACTCTTTTTTTTAAAAGCAGGGGTCAGCAAACTTTTTCAGCAGGGGGCCGGTCCACTGTCCCTCAGACCTTGTGGGGGGCCAGACTATATTTTTTTGGGGGGGATGAACGAATTCCTATGCCCCACAAATAACCCAGAGATGTATTTTAAATAAAAGCACACATTCTACTCATATAAAAACACGCTGATTCCCAGACCATCCGCGGGTCGGATTGAGAAGGCGATTGGGCTGCATCCGGCCCACAGGCCTTAGGTTGCCTACCCCTGGATTAGATTACTCTTGGAGTATCTTCAAACTCTACGATTCTGTGACAGATTTCGGATTCCAGTTCCATTTTCCCAAGCTGGGCGGGTCTCCTGGGATCATCCTGGATTCTGAGCATGTTCTGCAAGCCTTGTGCACCTTCTCCTTGCTTTGAGTCCTCCCTTGCATTCAGTAGACCCTGACAAGTTTATTGGGTTATGGAGCAAGTGAAATAGGCTGAACGCAGAGCTCACCATGAGGGGCAGGGAGCAGGGGGTTATGCCAAGAAGTCGGAGAAACTAGGTGGTAGACTGTGAAGCAGACTCAGTGAGCCAGGGCAGGAGGGAGTGGGGTGGGGGGTGGGGAGGAGTGTCGGTGGATGATTCACAGATAAAGGCCCAGAGCAGGGTCCCGTGAACGCTGAGCCAAAAAGGCGGAGAAGGATTCAGGAAGAGGGTAATTGGAGCCAATGATGAAATCTAAGCACATCACACAGATTAGTTTCAGTTGCATAATGAATTCCAGTTGAAGAATTTGATCTGCATGGGACTTGGACGCTCTCTTTGCAGAAGAGGGTGTCTGACACTGGAGTGCCTTTCAGGATAAGGCCCATAACTCACCGGGAGGGCAGGCAGGTTGCATGCAGGTTCAATCCTGGTCATATCTCCAATTGTTCTTTTTTCAAGGGATCAGGTAGCTGTCGATGGCAAAGATGAACGGCAACACTTCAAGGAGCACCTTCCAGCTGTGAACCGGCTGCTTTGAGGGGACTAGTTAAACTACGGAACTCACTGCCACAAGATGTCGTGGTGGCCACCAAACAATGTGAATGGCTTCAAAAGGGGAGTGGTCCAATTCATGGAGAATAGGAGCTACAAGGTACCAACTGCCACGAGCCACTATATTCAGTCATAATATACCCATTGCTAAAAAGGGATGCGGGTGGCGCTGTGGTCTAAACCACAGAGCCGAGGGCTTGTTGATCAGAAGGTCGGCGGTTCGAATCCCTGTGACACGGTGAGCTCCCGTTGCTCGGTCCCTGCTCCTGCCAACCTAGCAGTTCAAAAGCACAAAGTGCAAGTAGATAAATAGGTACCCGCTTTGGCGGGAAGGTAAACGGCGTTTCTGTGCGCTGCTCTGGTTCGCCAGAAGCGGCTTAGTCATGCTGGCCACATGACCCGGAAGCTGTACACCGGCTCCCTCGGCTAGTAAACCCCAGAGTCGTCCGCGACTGGACCTAATGGTCAGGGGTCCGTTTACCTTTTTATACCCATTGCTGGAAAGGGCAGGATGGGTGAGTCCTGTTGCTCTCAGGCCTACATCGAAACTGCCTTATACAAAGTCAGGCCAATGCTCCACTTAGCTCAGTATTCTCTAGCTCAGACACTCCACCGCTGAACTGTTCCCATGGGCACCTTAGAGGAAGCTGGACTAGATGGGCCACTGCCCCTATCCAGCAGGCTCTCCTTACATTCTTACGGAATAAGTAGGTGATGATGTCTTCATTACAGTGGTGCATTCCTGCTGGTTTACTAGAGAGAGAGAGGGAGGCTTGTTTAGTCTTCCCTTCGGCGGCTGAGGTCACTCGCTGAGGTCACATCAGCATCTGAGTCACTCGCTTGACTAAGCCGACTAAACTCTTGCTGGAGACGTCTGTTAGCCCTAACAGTCTGAGCAAGCCCATCTCTTCTGGTGCTCTGCAAGTCATAGATAATGAGGAGGAAGCGAAGGGAACCTGACACCGAGGTGGAAATGATGAGCGTTTGGATCCAACGGTGACTGAATAATGCATGAAGGCTAAGCAGATCCCTGCCCTTGATGGATCAGGCCAAGGGTTCATCTGATCTACCACCTGGATTCCAGTTGTGCTCAGCCCAGGTGACTTGGAGAAACCCACAAGTCCCCCATCGTTTCACCCAGTGCCTGGTACTTGCAGTTACACGGCCTCTGCTGCTGGAAGCTCCATCTCACCATCCTGAACCCATAAATAGATGTATCCTCCATGAATTTTAATCCAGGTCTGCAATGTGGTTGAGGTTCCCTACCTGAGTAAACAAGCCAGCATTAACTGGGGCTTTCCCCCCTATGCAACTGTCTTTTTTATCCTTTTTATTTCATAAAGTTTATACATCACTCGCTTGTTGTTGTTTTTAATAAAAAACCCCACACAAAGTGGTTTCCGGAAAAAGATTTTAAAAATAAAATTACCAATAAGGAATAACAACGGATATTCAAGACTTTCAAAAAGTTAAAATAACAGTAGACTAAAAACAGATGAAAACTCACATTCGCTTTGTAAACATCAGGGTAAAGGTAAAGGTAAAGGGACCCCTGACCATTAGGTCCAGTCATGACCGACTCTGAGGGTGCAGCGCTCATCTTGCTTTATTGGCCAAGAGCCGGCATACAGCTTCTGGGTCATGTGGCCAGCATGACTAAGCCGCTTCTGGCGAACCAGAGCAGTGCATGGAAACGCCGTTTACCTTCCCGCCGGAGCGGTTCCTATTTATCTACTTGCACTTTGACATGCTTTCAAACTGCTAGGTGGGCAGGAGCAGGGACCGAGCAACGGGAGCTCACCCCGTTGCGGGGATTCGAACCGCCGACCTTCTGATCAGCAAGCCCTAGGCTCAGTGGTTTAACCCACAGCGCTAAAACATCTGGGTAGGTTTGTCTAAATACAAATGTTTTTAGCAGGTAAAGGGAACGAGAGGGCTCTGCCTGCTGAATTAAGGTGGGAGGGGTTCTGCAGCTGAAACTCTGGCAACTCTCACTAACAGAATTTTAATTCAGAGTTCCCAAAGGTGGGGGGAATGGCATCAAACAGCCACAGGGACATTTAAAAACCAAAAACTGGGGCTCTCCCTGGTAAATAGCTTATGTAAACACGATTAGGATCTGGTTGTAAGGGAGGTGGCTGGACGGTAGCTGGGCTAAGTAAACCCATTGCATAAACAAAGGCAAAGATCGGATGGGACTCAAATGTTATGAAATGGTTCACAGCTGAGAAGTTAATCATTGTGTGCGTTAATTAGCAAGCCTGAGCCGGTGGCATAGAAGGCTGCAATACGATCCACGTTTACCTGGAAGTCAGTTCCACTGAACTCAGAGGGACTTAGCTCCTGTGCTGGAGAATCATGCCAGGGTCCAAGCTCTCTTTGTAGGGCGGGAGGTCATTTGGATAGGTGGAGATCGAGATGAAGTCCATTAGCAATAGGGACAGCGAGGGGCCGTTTCTGGAGAAACCGATTTACCCGTTAAGGGCTGTCCCTGGTTTCGAAAGACCTTTCTTAGCCTCAAGCATCTTCTAGGCATTTGCGATGGACCGTAGGCTCACTTACCATGAGTTAAATCAAAGGTCAGCCGGAACGGAGACGTTCTGTTGCTGCCCCTCCTTCCGTAGAAAAGATGTGGGTTTCCTATATGTCTGAGAGAGGACGTTGCTGCAATAGGCTTTCACCACAGGGAGAAGCGGAGTTTGTTGGCATACAAGTGTTATGACATAAAGTACCGGATGCTGCAACACGCAAAAGAGGACACTGGAACATGCAGATAAATATCTGTTACGACTATCTTGATCTTATGCATATTTGCAGGCTGGCAATGACGTTCCCTGGCGTGTATTGTGGGCAGAATTGTAGGCCAATGGCACCATCTTGTACAACATGTTTCCTTAGAGGAATATAGAATCATAGAATCATAGAGTTGGAAGAGACCACAAGGGCCATCCAGTCCAACCCCCTGCCAAGCAGGAACACCATCAAAGCATTCTTGACAGATAATGTCCAACGCTGGCCCAAGACCTTTTGCTACCTGAGACAAAGGACAAGAGTCTCTCTCTCTTCCCAATCCATTGTATTCCGCTCTGGTCAGACCCCACCTGGAATACTGTGTCCAGTTCTGGGCACCACAGTTCAAGAAGGATACTGACAAGCTGGAACGTGTCCAGAGGAGGGCAGCCAAAATGGTTAAAGGCTTGGAAACGATGCCTTATGAGGAACGGCTTAGGGAGCTGGGTATGTTTAGCCTGGAGAAGAGAAGGTTAAGGGGTGATATGATAGCCATGTTCAAATATATAAAAGGATGTCATATAGAGGCGGGAGAAAGGTTGTTTTCTGCTCCTCCTAAGAAGAGGACACGGAGCAATGGATTCAAACTACAAGAAGATTCCACCTCAACATTAGGAAGAACTTCCTGACAGTAAGAGCTGTTGGACAGTGGAATTTGCTGCCAAGGAGTGTTGTGGAGTCTCCTTTGGAGGTCTTTAAGCAGAGGCTTGACAGCCACCTGTCAGGAATGCTTTCATGGTGTTTCCTGCTTGGCAGGGGGTTGGACTGGATGGCCCTTGGGGTGTCTTCCAACTCTAGGATTCTATGATTCTATGTGCAAAAGCCAACCAGATGTGCAAAAGCCAATATCATAAAGTGGGCGTCATCCTCTGTTATGCTCGAGAGACGCTGGCTAGATTAGGGCAATCCATGTGATATATGCTCAGATGCCTCCCCGTTGCTGTTTGCCCTGCAGCATCTGCCGCCTGAGGCAGCTGCCTCACTCCATCTAATAGTGGGAAGGGGTATAACTCAGAAGGGTGGTGGGAATGGGAGATTGGCTGATAGGAGAGGATTCTTATCTCATTATACATGACAAAGCTATTTTTGGCCATCTCACCCCTTGCTTTTTCCTGCAAGGCCAATTGCAATCGTTAACAGCTGTCAACAGGATTACCCCACCTATTAGCCAATCTCCCAATCCCACCACCCTCTTGAGTAATACCCCTCCCCACCCTCTCACTATATATAAAGATCTGGTGACTTCTGTTTCTGTGTATCTGGAGAAGTGTGCATGCATACGAAAGCTCATACTCATAACAAACTCAGTTGGTCTCTAAGGTGCTACTGGAAGGAATTTATTTTATTTTGTTTCGACATTCTTTTAAGCTCATTGAAGATTATCTCCCCAAATACCTTAATTTTCTTGCATGTTCTCTATGTTTCCTAGTTTAGACAACCTGTCCCCTAAAGAAAAAACTCCGCAGGTTCTCTTGCAAATGCTTATTGCCCAACTCTTGGTGGCTCGGCGGGTCGGGAACTTGGCAAGCTCCGAAGGGGTGTGCTATTTTACGAGTCAGCAGCCAGTGTACATGGAGAGGGCTGTGGGTGGGTGGCAAACACACCTCTTGTTCTCTCTGTCTCCAGCAAAGCAAGTTGCTGATCAGAGCCCTCCTCCGATGCTTCTCCTCTGCGGCAAAGCCTGTGCAGCCGTTGGCACAGGCTCTCTGAATTATCTTTATGGGCCTTGACCTTCGGCCGACGTGGAAGAACAGCCCCACCAGCTCTCACCCCCAAACCCTAATCCTCTCGCTGTCTCAAATTCCAACTCCATTCCCTTCGGAGCAGATGTTTTGCTTCTTGAGGGGGAATAGGCCACATTCTGCAAGGGACGGGCTGTGGCTCAGAGGCAGAGCATCTGATTTGCATGCAGAAGGTCCCGGGTTCAATCCCTCCCCCCCCCCATGGCATCTCCAGGTAGGGCTGGGAGGAAACCCTGCCTGAAATCCTGGAGAGAGCTGCTGCCAGTCAGTGTAGACAGTACTGGGCTAGATGGGAGCAATGGTCTGACACAGTACAGGGGTACCTTCAGGGCCGTCTTTATCCGGGGATGCAAGGGGTGCGGGGCACCTGGGTGCTGAATTCTGGGGGGTGCCCGGCGCTGAAGCCGCTTAAGCTCTTAACTATCTACCTGTTATCCCCCATGCTTTTTAATATCTATATGAAGCCGCTGGGAGAGATCATCAGGGGGTTTGGGCTGGGTGTTCATCAGTATGTGGATGATACCCAGCTCTACCTCTCTTTCAAATCAGAACCAGTGAAGGCGGTGAAGGTCCTGTTTGAGTGCCTGGAGGCGGTTGGAGGATGGATGGCGGCTAACAGATTGAGGTTGAATCCTGACAAGAGAGAAGTACTGTTTTTGGGGGACAGGGGGTGGGCGGGTGTGGGGGACTCCCTGGTCCTGAATGGGGTAATTGTGCTCCTGAAGGACCAGGTGCTCAGCCTGGGAGTCATTTTGGACTCACAGCTGTCCATGGAGGCGCAGGTTAATTCTGTGTCCAGGGCGGCTGTCTACCAGCTCCATCTGGTACGCAGGATGAGACCCTACCTGCCCGCAGACTGTCTCGCCAGAGTGGTGCATGCTCTAGTTATCTCCCACCTGGACTGCAATGCGCTCTACGTGGGGCTACCTTTGAAGGTGACCCGGAAACTGCAATTAATCCAGAATGCGGCGGCTAGACTGGTGACTGGGAGTGGCCGCTGGGACCACATAACACCGGTCCTGAGAGAACTACATTGGCTCCCAGTACGTTTCCGAGCACAATTCAAAGTGTTGGTGCTGACCTTTAAAGCCCTAAACAGCCTCGGTCCTGTATACCTGAAGGAGCGTCTCCACCCCCATCGTTCAGCCTGGACACTGAGATCCAGCGCCGAGGGCCTTCTGGTGGTTCCCTCATTGCGAGAAGTGAGGTTACAGGGAACCAGACAGAGGGCCTTCTCGGTAGTGGCGCCCTCCCTGTGGAACGCCCTTCCAGCAGATGTCAAGGAAATAAGCAGCTATCCTATTTTTAAAAAAACATCTGAAGGCAGCCCTGTTTAGGGAAGTTTTTAATATTTAATGCTGTATTATTTTAACATTTGACTAGAAGCCGCCCAGAGTGGCTGAGGAAACTCGGCCAGATGGGCGGGGTAAAAATAATAAATTATTATTATTATTATTAGAAAAACAAAATACATATATACTTAGGTGTTACTGAAATGTATGCCTACTGTTTCACTAAAGGACTTTCGACTTTGTGCGCTCATTTGCCAAAGACGCGCCACACCAGCAGCGGCGCTTGTCATTCGCAATGGCGGCGCTTGTCAGACTCAACGATGGTGCTTGTCATTCTTATTGGCGACATGCATGCGAAATTAACTCTTACATCAAAATATTATGTTAGGTATTGTATTGGGCTGCTATGGGGCAGCGGGTCCGTGGCACCTTTGACACGACTGATGTTTCTCCTAAGTAGGTGCCTAAACAATACTTATAAGTTTAAGTGTGGTGGTGTTGTATACTTAAGTATAAGGGTATTGTAAAGAAATGAGCAAATAAAAAAGTTTTTTTTCCCCCTCCCTTCTTTCATAAACAAGAGATAAGGCGTAAGTGTGGTGTCTGACATAAGCATAATAAAAGTTAATTTGGGGTCTAAACTAAATTTGGGGGCGCTGGGCAGATCTTTGTACCCCAGTGGTGCATATGCTAAAGACAGCGCTGGGTACCTTGGTTCTCAAACTTAATCCGTTCCGGAAGCTGATTGGCTGGTGCCATCTGGTTTTCGCCTACTGCGTAGCAATTATTCACAACTTGTAAGGTTGGCGGTTAGGCATTGGTTATTGTGTTCGTTGGAGGAGGGGTAAAGATTGGCTGTGTCTGCCCCTCCAATGCTGCTGCTGTGCGGGGAATTCCGTTAAAGGAATCCAGGGGCTCGCCATGCTTTTGTCCATATCCCCTGGTCGGGGGTCGGGGCCACGCAAGAGCCCCTGGCAGCCCCCGGCCTCCTTTTTCTCTCCCCTAAGTGTTTTCCCTTTACTGACGGTCGTCAGTTCTGTCCCCAGTGGGACAGATAGTCTAAACCAATGCCTATGCAACCACTCACATATCATGTATTTCAATAAAGTTGTGGCCAAAATTATGCCAAAAACCAAAACCTAAATTACTGTCTGAGGTGTGAGTTATTTGAAGGGTGGTTTGAGGACCTCGACACGCAACTAAGTTTGTTATTGGGATGAGCTTTTGTGTGCATGCACACTTCTTCAGATAAGAAGAATCTGAAGAAATGTGCATGCACACAAAAGCTCATACCAAGAAAAAACTTAGTTGGTCTCTAAGGTGCTAATTTTGTTTCAACTACGGCAGACCAACACGGCTACCTACCTGTGTATATTAGGGAAAGCTGCATGCAAAAATGTATGTAGGAGGAGGGATCTGCACTAAAATACGGATGAATCACAAACTGATGTGGAAATTAGTCGCAAGGAATGAAGAACATCCTTCCACAATGGCGAACTGATGTTTGTTTTTTCTTGTGGTTTTTGTCGCAGGGTGTTATTATTTTTACTGCTGTAAAGCTGTACAGAAATATTTTCATAAATAAATCACATAAACAAACACATGAAGGGAAACATTTAATGATGATGATGATGTAAAGAAGTACATTGCTTCCCCTCAAGGCACCTTCATGCCTCCAGATTTCCTCCAGAGCTCTCTGTAACAACCTGGGAATCTAGCATAGATCAAGGGAGAAAGGTTGTTTTCTGCTGCTCCAGAGAAGCGGACACGGAGCAATGGATTCAAACTACAAGGAAGAAGATTCCACCTAAACATTAGGAAGAACTTCCTGACAGTAAGAGCTGTTCGACAGTAGAATTTGCTGCCAAGGAGTGTGGTGGAGTCTCCTTCTTTGGAGGTCTTTAAGCAGAGGCTTGACAGCCACCTGTCAGGAATGCTTTGATGGTGTTCCTGCTTGGCAGGGGGTTGGACTGGATGGCCCTTGGGGTCTCTTCCAACTCTAGGATTCTATGATTCTCACAGCCTGGTGTTGCCCAAATCTTGGGAGCTTCCCAGCTTTACTGCTGTTCCATGAAGGACTCCCAAGCCATTTTTCTCCCCATCCCTTCCCTTCCCTTCCCTTCCCACCCTGCCACCTTCTCTTTCCCAGATCCCTCAGATGGGCACCGAGTCTTCCTTCCCACCCCCAAAGCCCTTGATGTCCCAGCCAAGCACCCCAGCAGGCACCAAACTGGCGCAGCTCTCTGGGTGGCAGGCTGCCAACTGCTCCCAGCCTTGCTTCTTCTTCTCCTCCTCCTCCACTTCTTGCTTTCTTTTCTGAAACACCTCAACTTGCCCAAACGCCGAGGGAGCGATGCCAGGACCCCACCCAGGCTGAAGAGGGTGGGGGAACGGGAGCAGGATGGGCCGGTTCTGTTGCCAGAAGAAAGGAGAACTGGCCAATGCTTCATCTGATCTGAGTTGACCTCCTGGAACTGTCCTCATAGCACCCAAGGTGCTCTGCTGCGTTCGGAAGGCGCGGCTTCCCATTGGAAGGTTAAATAAGGATTTCTAGGGGAGACCTGCCGTGTGGCGTTTGTTGCCCTCATCTCGCCAGGCGGCAACATGGCTGTCCTCCTCCAGCTTCCGCCCTTGATCAGATGCCAACTTGAGGAAGGCAAGCGCCAGGGTGACCTAGATATTAGCCAGTGCTGAGATAAATGTGTGGGATACCCCACCCACGGAGAGGTTGGGTGTCCTCTCGCACCCGATGCAGCTCCATTCCTTTCCTGTTTGCTCAGTGAGATTCTCAAGCGCCTCTGCCGTGACACACAAACCCTGCTACTGGGCTTCTCGAAAGCCCGAGATTTGGGAAGAGCCATAGCTCAGCGGCGGAGTATCTCTGCTTGGAATGCAGAAGGTTCCCGGTTCAACACACACACACACACACACACACACCCTGGAATTCCCACTAGGACCCTTGTACCTACTGGACCGCCTCTCCTGGTATGCCCTGCGGAGGACCTTAAGGTCCACAAATAACAACACTTTGGAGGGCCCGAGCCAAGGTTGTTAGACTGGTTTCAACCAGGGCCAGGGCCTTTTCAGCACTGGCCCCGACTTGTTGGAACGCTCTGTCACAAGAGACCAGGGCCCTGCGGGATTTGACATCTTTCCACAGGGCCTGCAAGTCGGAGCTGTTCCGCCCGGCCTTTGGGTCGGACTCAGTCTGACCCTTATGTTTCCCTCCCCTTATGGTTCTGATTTATGGGCTACTACTAAAATGAGGCTGCATTTTAAATTTTAAATTGTATTTTAATCCGTATTTTAATTAACTGTTTCTTCTTTCTTTTATGTTTTATTGTAATTTCATTGGTGTTAGCTGCCCTGAGCCCGGTTCTGGACGGGGAGGGCGGGGTATAAATAAAAAATTATTATTATTTATTACAAAGAATCAGCAAAGCTGGTCAGCTTCATGGAATATCCCACCTGATTCAGGCTACATTCACACCTTGCATTTAAAGCACTGGGATCCTGTCTGGGATCCCTGGTGCCGGAATGGGGCCTGGATACCCCAAAGCGGGAAGGGCAATGAAGCTGCAAAGGCAACCGAGGATTTTAAAGGCTCTTTAAAGATGTGGGACAACTTGACTTGGGGAAATGGGAAACTCGGACCCTTTCTTCACATCCATCATCAGAAAACAGGCAGTGTTTGTGAGTGCATGATAAGAGCAGAAGAACCTCAGAAGAGACTCCTGGATGAGGCCAATGGCCCATCTAGTCCAGCATCCTGTTCACACAGTGGCCAATCAGATGCCCATTGTAGGAAACCCACAAGCATTTTTATACATTTTTGCTAATTTAACTGGAGTTAGATACCATCTATACATCTACACATATGTACAGTGGATGCTCAGGTTGCGAACGCGATCCATGCGGGAGGCGCGTTAGCAACCTGCAGCGTTCACAACCTGCACTGCTGTGTCTGTGCACATGTGTGACGCAATTCGGCGCTTCTGCGCATGCGCAAAGCCTCGGTCCAGTATACCTGAAGGAGCGTCTCCACCCCCATCGATCTACCCGGACACTGAGGTCCAGCGCCGAGGGCCTTCTGGCAGTTCCCTCACTGCAAGAAGCCAAGTTACAGGGAACCAGGCAGAGGGCCTTCTCGGTGGTGGCGCCCGCCCTGTGGAACGCCCTCCCACCAGATGTCAAAGAGAAAAACAACTACCAGACCTTTAGAAGACATCTGAAGGCAGCCCTGTTTAGGGAAGCTTCTAATGTTTGATGGATTATTGTATTTTAATATTTTGTTGGAAGCCGCCCAGAGTGGCTGGGGAAGCCCAGCCAGATGGGCAGGGTATAAATAATTTATTATTATTATTATTATTATTATTATTATTATTATTATTATTTAGTGCTTCTGCGCATGCTTGAGCGCCGAAACCCGGAGGTAACCCATTCTGTTACTTCCTGGTTTGGCGCGGTGCGCAACCCGATATCACGCAACCTGAAGCGGCCGTAACCTGAGGTATGACTGTAGTATAAAACTAAAGAAAGAAAGTGTTGGAAATGTGAAACAACAGAAGGGACATTTGTGCACATGTGGTGGGACTGTAAAACTAAAGAAATATTGGGAAATGATATATAGTGAAATGAAGAAGACGTTTCAAATAACTTTTGTTTAAAAAAAAACCCAGAAGCTTTCCTACTAGGTATTACAGGAATGGATTTGCTAAGATCACAAAAGAACTTATTTATGCATGCAACTTCAGTCGCACAAATACTATTAGCACAACATTGGAAAGAAGAAGGTGTCCCAGCTAAAGAAGATTAGCAAGTTAAATTAATGGAATATTCTGAAATGGCAAAACTGACAATGAAACTAAGAGGAAGAGATGATAACGAATTCAAGGAAGACTGGAAGGACTTTATTGCATATATACAGAAGCAATGTGCCTAGGTTAATACATTAGCAGGATTTTAGGAATACTTGTAATCTTACTGGGCTCTCACTTGTGGGGTGCCTCAGGGTTCCGCCCTCTCCCCCATGCTTTTTAATATCTATATGAAGCCGCTGGGAGAGATCATCAGGGGGTTTGGGCTGGGTGTTCATCAGTATGCAGATGACACCCAGCTCTACCTCTCTTTCAAATCAGAACCAGTGAAGACAGTGAAGGTCCTATGTGAGTGCCTGGAGGCGGTTGGAGGATGGATGGCGCCTAACAGATTGAGATTGAATCCTGACAAGACAGAAGTACTGTTCTTGGGGGACAGGGTGCGAGCGGGTGTGGGGGATTCCCTGGTCCTGAATGGGGTAATTGTGCCCCTGAAGGACCAGGTGTGCAGCCTGGGAGTCATTTTGGACTCACAGCTGTCCATGGAAGCGCAGGTCAATTCTGTGTCCAGGGCAGCTGTATACCAGCTCCATCTGGTACGCAGGCTGAGACCCTACCTGCCCGCGGACTGTCTCGCCAGAGTGGTGCATGCTCTAGTTATCTCCCGCTTGGACTACTGCAATGCGTTCTACGTGGGGCTACCTTTGAAGGTGACCCGGAAACTGCAATTAATCCAGAATGCGGTAGCTAGATTAGTGACTGGGAGTGGCCGCCAGGACCACATAACACCGGTCCTGAGAGATCTACACTGGCTCCCAGTACGTTTCTGAGCACAATTCAAAGTGTTGGTGCTGACCTTGAAAGCCCTAAACGGCCTTGGTCCAGTATACCTGAAGGAGCGTCTCCACCCCCACCGTTCAGCCCGGACACTGAGATCCAGCGCCGAGGGCCTTCTGGAGGTTCCCTCATTACGAGAAGCAAAGCCACAGGGAACCAGGCAGAGGGCCTTCTCGGTAGTGGCGTCCGCCCTGTGGAACGCCCTCCCATCAGAAGTCAAAGGTGCTAACAACTATCTGGCATTTAGAAAATGCTTGAAGACAGCCCTGTTCAGGGAAGTTTTTATTCTGTGACATGTGTATGTATTTTAATATTTGCTGGAAGCCACCTAGAGTGGCTGGGGAGACCCGGCCAGATGAGCGGGGTATAAATAATAAATAATAATAATAATTATTATTATTATTATTATTATTATGATGATGATGAATGGGCAATGAGCAATTCAAATGGTTTTTAAATCTACAATAGACATGAGGTACGTTGATAAACAATGGAATCAAGGAAGGGACTAGGAGGAAGTCAAATTGTTTTGTTTTGTTTTGAATTTCTTTTGTTATTGTTACATTAATGTTATTTTTGGGAAATCAATAAAAAGTTAATAATAATAATAATAATAATAATAATGAAATCCACAAGCAGGACCTGAGCATTAGAGGCCTCGCCTCCAACTGCGGAGGCAGAGCATAGTTAACATGGTTAGTAGCCGTCGAGAGCCCTCTCCTCCTCCCAGAATTTGTCCAGTCCTCTTTTGAGACCATCTAGGTTGGCCATCACTGCTTGTTATGGCAGCGAGTTGCATAGTTTAACTTTGCGCCGCATGAACACGGACTTTCTTTTATCTGTCCTGAATCTTTCAACCTCGGACTTCATCGGATCCCCGCAGTTGGAAAGCTAGCTCCTCAAGGGTCCACGTTCACACGGAGAAAGCATTGCACCCCACATATAGGGGTGCTCTGCAGATGTCCAGGTAAACGTCCAAAGGTCAAAGGGTGGAGCTCGCTTCCATGATGTCACACAGCCTGGCATGCCACCACATCCATTCAATGAGCATGTGCAGAAGGCTCCCACCCGGGTCTTCCTGTGTGCTTTAAGCTTGAACTTGACTGCCTCGGTCACTGTCAACAAGGGTAGGAAAATCTGAGAAACCCAGATGCAGTCTGAATCCTCACTTGAAGGCTGAGATCTCAGAATGAAAGTCAGTGTGTTTCATTCAGGACAGCATTCTGCATTGAAAAGATGAGCCAGTTTCACCCACAGGTGAAATTTTCCAGTTGTGGTAGTGATTTTTTTTTGGGGGGGGGGCTGCAACTGTGCAAAACATAACACATTGCGGTTTATCTTCCTTTTAGAAAGGTTACGCTTTTATTCTCTCTCTCTCTCTCTCCCTCTCTCTCTCTGTTTGGTATGATGCCTTGAAATTTGATTTTCTGTGGCCTCTCAGAAACATGATAAATAAATGCGCGAATCTCGGCATGAAAGTTAGCCTGTATATTTAGGACAAACTTTCTTTCTCAATTGATGCATCAGTGTATTAAATTTCATATGCGAATCGCTCACAAGTAACCTCTCACAAGCGATTTCACACTTTCAAAGGTCAACAATGAGAATGTATACAGAAAACAACCTTGTGTATAAAAACAATTAAAAACAATCTCATGCAGAAAAGCAATGTTCACATACTGTATAAATATCTAAATGTATGCAAACATGTTCAAAACCGAATCCTCGCCCCCGGTGTGGTTTCAAGAGGGCTAAGGACAGGAGAATCAATTTCACTTTCTCTCATTTTCTCATTATTCAGATCTTAAGTTCATTTTCACATCATTTTCACATCAGTTTGCGATTTTTTTAAAAAAAGTGCTCATGAAAATTAATCTGTATTTTTAGTGCAAATTTCCCCTGATATACACTATTTATTTATTTATATTTATTTATTTATTTATTTATTTATTTATTTATTGAATTTATATACCACTCTATACCCAGAGGTCTCAGGGCTGTTTGCATTCTTGCTTTAAGCACGCAGGCAAGCATTCTACCCTAACAGAATACATTTTTTGGCACGCTATTTCCACCAATAAATGCATTTTTGCACAGATTTACAGGACTGGAAAACTGTGTTGCAAAATTCAGAGAAGTGTGGTATCTCAAAGGATGGCTGTGCTTTCATTCGCCTGCTGTTTCAGAAAGTGAAAAATTGCGTCGTTTCACCTTTAAAAGGGAACTGAGTTGGATTTCTCCTCCACCCATTGTTCCTTTGTTTTGCTAAATGGATTAACTTGAGAAAGAACTTAAACGGATTCGCCTTCCTAGATGTGAAAGAGCACACTGTGTTTGAACTGGTGCAGCTGGAGCATTTGGAATGGGGCAGTATGCTCTCTCTCTTTTTTTCCCTAAAAAGAAAATACATATACCCCCCCCCCCGCCACTTCCTAAACTCCAGGCAGGAGTGACTTCTGCTGCAACCTCTCTCCATAGCTGCCAACTTTCAGATTTGAAAATAAGGGATTTTTCCAAACTTTCGGATTTGAAAATAAGGGATGCCGTGAGTGTAGTGCAATGGCACCAAGTAGCCTCGCCACCCTGCTGCGCTCCAGAGGCTGCGTGCGAACGGGTGAGCGAAAGAGCGAACGCGTAGATGACAGGCAGGCTGGCTATCTGGTTGGGCATGAGGGTCTGGCTGCACAAGGCATGCAAGCTCCGCCCCCAGTCGGTCTCAGACTCCTTATTGGCAGCCGAGCAACGCAGCTGAGGAGCCTCCCTGGCCGGCAGGGAGGGAGAGGAGCTGCTTCCTTTGAAATCCGGGAAATTTAAGGGATATCAACAATCCGGGATAGCAGCGGGAAACGGAATTGGAATAAGGGAGTTTCCCGCAAAAAATGGAGGGTTGACAGCTATGCCTCTCTCTGCTTAGGAGTGCCACACAGTTCGTTGTTTGATATGGATGCAAATCGGCAAATAAAGTGTTGGGCAATTCTTAAATGTCGCAAAGGGGAGCGAGGCACCTTCCCAAAGGTGGAAAAAAAGGGTTGCT